>CM042154.1:769924-983046 GCA_023376005.1 Doryteuthis pealeii
GATTTGAACTCTGGTTGCTGATTCCATTTCCTATGGCAATAACTTCATAACTTAATACTAAGTGCACATCCAGAAGTATTTTTGGTACCCAGTGAGAATGTGAAAATCAAACTCACAAAGAATGGCTTGGTAAGACTATCTTACTTACCATTACACCATGTTAGATGCCTTAAACGCCACGGAGGTGGCTTTCCTATAAGATGAGGGAAATGTTTATGCATTTTCAAATATTCATGCCTTTAGTTCAAAACATTAGTTTTCAAAAGGACAACTTTGGTTTAAATTGTTTCATGTGAAAATCAATCTTAAAGTAAACATTCTTTAAATTGTTTCTTTGTGTGTCCCCTGCCTCTGTTTTAACTATAGCCTCATTTTTATTGGAAATTTGTTGTATAAAAACGAGTCCTCACAGAAAATTGATTAGAAAGTGACTGAAGAATATATTTTATATGCAAAAAAAAAAAAAAAAAAAAAAAAAAAAAAAAAAAAAAAAGGTTGCTGGTCGTGATGGTGAGGAGGAATATAACATTTTCCATAAATACCTAATAATATTTTGGCTTTTAGAGCGGTTCTGCCTGAGAGTTTGAACAGTTTTTTGTCTGGGCATAATTTGATTGAAGCACAGCTGGGAATAATTAAAATTGAATCATCAATGTTAAAGAGAAATGGCTAACAGCAGAAAATTGATGTGGGCATAAAATTGCAACTCATTTGCAAAAAAAGAAAATGTAAATAAAAGTGGATGGTTTCACAAATATAAGGCTGTCTACTCAATTTAAAAATAAATTTTGTGCATGTCATGTAAATAAAATTTAGTGAATATTAATTTACAAAAAAAAGTAAAAAGAAAACAAAGTATTGGAGACAGAATGATTATATTTGTTGTATTAAAGAGAACATGAAATATACATCAATTACTTATTAAAATTATATGTATATACATAAAATAACAATAAAAAACAGACAGTACTTACAACTCAATAGCTTTGTTCCAATTAATGATATAACCAGACAGTAAGAAAGTTTCAATGTTGACTATGTGTACATTCCCACGCTCTGTGCCTAAATAAAACCATTTGCTTTGGAAAGGCAAATGGCAGTAACTAATCCTGTAAAAGACAAAACAGAAAAGAAAATTTTAATAAAATCATTATGGTCACAATTCTGCCCCCCACCCAACAAAAAACAAAGACATTTCTGTATATCAAGAAATACATTGACACACCTAACCATATCATCAGAGGATTGTTAGGTGTTTTGGATCTAAAAAAAACATCATATATCATGCACTATTATCCTGAAATAAACAAACTGATTTTTGGTTTGGTTTTGCTTCTTTGTTTTAATGGCATATCAACCTTCATAGGTTATTTAATGCCAAAGTCATTCTTGTAGAAGAACAGTAGTGGTACTATTTAACCCAAAGCTAGTGGTATAAGGGGGTACATATCTTTCCCAAGAGTATTAATCTGAAAGTGAATGGGATAGCACAACTGGAGTTTGAACTCGCTTACTACAATGTCGTAGCCTAGCATGTTCGCCATGGCTACAGGGACGCTTCCAAATGGATTTTAAATCAATAATTATTCAGTAATGGTTAGGGTTAGTTTCATTCAAATCTCTTTATTATAGGAAAGGATTTTAAATAATTTCTTGCAACATTAACACTTCTTACCATTGTTAGTGAATTTGACTCTCACTGGATGCCTCCATATGTCTGGCTTCGAGCTGAACTAAGCTAAGTTTAATAAATGATAATTCTTAAGTCTTCATAACAGACAAGAAATACAAAATAAGTACACGGTTTACATGAAATCTAAAAAAATATAGATATTATAAATTTTACACCAATATACAGAATACGAGGGTAAACTGAAAAGTTCCTATGGAAGAAGTGTATGGACTACAAAGAAAACTAAGTTAAAAAAATAAACCTCATTTGGTCACATTTGATGAGAGTATCTTGATCAGCTTATAAATTTTTCAGCTGATCCTCATACACAGACCTATTTTTCAATATTAACATTTGAAAGTTTTGAATGCATTTCTAATTATTAAACTACATAACACATTTTGACACTTTTTTCTTGTTCCTGAACTATTATTTCCCAATTGCCTATACCCAAAAGTAAACAGAAAATACCTATTTTTCTCTTCAAACATTTATTCTGTGACCTGGGTAATGAAATTTTAGAATTAACCTATTTTCCAGAAGATTCCATATAGATTCAGCCATAATCTCAAAAAACTACTCACTTCTAAACAATTTTGTATAACTTTTATAAATAATGTTAATTTTGATAGATGTTATTTCAGTCAAACCCCATGTAAACAAAAAAGTGTAAATATGCTTGTTTTTGTTTTTTTACAAAGAAAATAGGTAATTTTCTAAATTTCATTAAGGCACAAAAGCAAGTTGAATAATGGCCATTTTCTATACTTTTACAACATAAGCAATTAAGAAATAATATAGACTAGCCAGAACCAAAATTTGTGTTACATAGTGTTATTGCATCAATTATCTTTACTTATAATACAAAGACAAACAATTAGGAAAATTGTTTGATTTATGTTTAAAAAAATTGGGTTTTTTTTTTTGGTCAATCCACCTTAATTTTTAACTTATTTTTCTTGATTTTAATTGTGGTTACTTTAAAAAAAATTTTTTAAATTACATCTCACTCAGATCATCATCTCGACTAAACATAAGGTAATTTAGAAAACATAGGTCTAAAAAGAGTTATTTATATGATTGCATTACCATTGCTCTTATAACTAGGGTGTAAATGCAGCTGGTATGGAAAACCAGACTTTCCTGATGTAAAAAGGAGACAGGAGTTCAAATATAATCAGTTCTTTAACCTTTATTATTGTTTCTGATACGCACGGTTTCTTTTCAGTCCTAGAGATAACAATCCAGTTAAGTTGCAATTGAAAAAGCAATCAAAACTAAGATGAAGAAAAATATTAGTTAAAAATTAATTATCTCTATTTTTTTGATCATTTATTTAGTTAGAAAACATTTAAATTAGACAATTACTTTAAAAAATTAGAAAAAATCATTCTATCAAATATACTACAACTCTTAATACAAGGCTACATTTATGGTCCCATTTATGATTTTCTTTTAATATCACATGACTTTTTTTTTTTTAAATGGGGCAAAAAAATTAAAAAGTGTCCAGGTTTTTAACTTTTAGAAAAAGGAGTGAAAGGAGACTTAAAAAGATTTAAAAAAAAAAAAGGTACCACTATTATACCATTATATCTAAGCCATATATAGGGAATAAGATGAAACAAGCTAAGTATTTCAATATACTAAGGTGTGTTAAAAGTTTTGCAATAGTTTGGTAATGTGAAGCAGAATTGTTCAATTCCAGATGTTTTGCTGATGTTGTGAAGGTGATGAACCACTGACTGTGAAATGCTGAGTTTGTCTGATACTCTAAGAGACCTACTCGCAGGATTTGTCTCTATCAATTCAACTATGGCCGCACAATCCACGGTTTTAGGCCTACCTGGCCATGCCTAACCATCAACGTTTACACAACAATGTTTTTAGTTTCTTCGGCGGCATTATGGCTCAGTTTGAACTCGTGAAAGATAATTTCCCAATTTAAACTACATTACACATTAATCTGTGTAGCTTTTAAATCACACATGGAGTGAAACAATGCAAAATCTGTCAGCATATAACCAACTACAATTGTTAACTTCCATGGTTTGAACTGCTTCGGTTACATGATATACACACAAAAAACTAGCACGTACTAAAAAAAAAAAATTTTTTTTTTAAATTTTTTTTTTAAATGCAAAACTTTGTCCCCCCCCCCCTCTCAATCAAAAGCATTATGATTACTTGAGTCCAGTAAAATAAAAAAAAAGGATTGAAAAAGAGTTGATCAGGCTAATTAATTTATGGGGAAGGAAGTTACCCCCTCCAGGAAACCATTTTATTTTTATTAGAACAATATACTTAAAATGATCGTAATTTACAGATTGAATCAATTACCAATGCAATTTGCAACTGAATGATGATTTTGTGTGGTCTGCATTCACATTGAATGTCAATTTTTAATCAACATTTTTAGCATAATGGAGATAACTGTTAAATGCTATTTAGAATCTCTCACTCCTAAATACAAACTATCATCGACTGGGTTTATCTTATAATCAGGAATATCAAGATTATTTATTAAGTTTTTCTTTGTATGCTACAATTATACGATTTTTGTATATTTATACAAATAAAAATGTTAAAATGCTCTAATACATAGAATACATTAATTTTCCATTTGTAATTTAATAATAATGTGAGGTTTGTGTCAATGCTCATTCAAATCATTATAATTTCTCAAGGGAGATAACTATTAAATGTTAATTATAGAGTAATCCTATTTACTCACAATTAATTTTCAATATCAATATACTAAATAGCATGTGACTTCATATTGAACCTACTAACACCACAACCTTTAAGTAAGATTTGAAAAATAAAACCATCATACTCAGCATTTTTCTAACACTGAAATAATTATATTCAGGCAAATACAATTTATTTATGGAAAATCTCTCACAGAAACAATCTTATTATAATCCACTAAAGATCAAAATTTCAGAGAAACCAACATTTGGTTAAGAGAGCATCACACACACACACACACACACACACACAAAATTATAATCCATGTTTTTATTTAATACCTCATTTACCTATCAAAATGTACTATAAAAAATTTAAAAAATAAAATAAAAAACATTGATTATAAATAGATCTCTATTTTTTAAGTATTGAACACTGCATAGAATAAAAAGAAGAGTAAAAAAAATAAGTGTGTGTGTGTGTGAATGAAATGAAGATTATATTATTGGCTCATAAGTTCAAAGTCCACCACTTTTGATAGAATATGCATTTTAGTTTTGTATAAGCAAGTTTAGTGAAGAAGGACTGGTCAATGATGGATTAGTATCATCTCTTACTATATTGTCCATTTGAACAGGTTGACAATTCATCAACTCTAATTTAATACTAGTTGATCCAAGTAGTTATTTACTAAGCTTAGCTTAGTTATGGTACAAGGCCAGATGTATGGGTTGCCCAATGAGAATCAAACTCACTAACAATGGTCTGCTAATCTACATTCTAACTATATACATCACGTGAAATGATACATATACCAGTTGTATTCTCATAATAACAGTGATCCATTATAATATCTGAAGCTTCTAATCAGTATTTTATAGGCATCTCCATTATGTTAATTTGGAGGATTTAAAAAATGATATTCAGTTCAAATGCTAATCCCACAAAATCATCATTAATTTGCAAATTAGACTGGAAATTTCTTTATTCTTTTAAGTTAGAGCATTTTAAGGGTATTGCTCTAATAAGATCAAATCCAAGACATGGCTGTTTGCATTTCGAAAAGGGTATGAATCCAGTTACTCTCCCTCCAGCCAGTACAGCAGCCTTTGGTATGGCAACTGCTTTTGAAGAAGGAAAACTGTATTCAAACCTGGGAAACTCAGCCTAAAAAAATGACCTTGTGTCGCATCTTTCTGGTGCAGGGGTGTGTGTGTGTGTGTGTGTGTGTGTGTGTGTATATATATATATATATATATATTACATTTTTACTTGAAGGCACTTACAACGCATGTATCGCATAAAATTCAATACTTTTTCTTATAGAAAATGAACTTGACAAGTGTAATCCCAGCAAAGGATCGCTCGGTGTGTAGAATATCGTACAGACTGTTTCGACTTTATTAAGTCGAAACAGTCTGTACGATATTCTAAACACCGAGCGATCCTTTGCTGGGATTACACTTGTCAAGTTCATTTTCTATAAGAAAAAGTATCGAATTTTATGCGATACATGCGTTGTAAGTGCCTTCAAGTAAAAATTTAATATATACTTTATTCAGCAACGCTTCTAAATAAACAAATATCCAAAAATCTTATATATATATATATATATATATATATATATATATATATGAGAATTTCACTAATATATAATGGTACCTCTAGTAGAATAAAGTAAAATATTTCAATTAACCTGAAATTCATTTTTCATATAAATATACATGATGGAGATCTAGAAAAATAAATTTTATTTGGTCACATTCCATGAAAGTATCTTGGTTAGCCTATGGACTTTACAGCTTACTCTTGTTGATTGGTTGGTTGAATTCTATGGCATGTCACCCATTGTTGAGTTATTCTATGCCAAAGATGTTTTGTTTTATTCATTCTTGATGGGTTTTTTTATTTTTAAACAATTCTTTTTAATGTTTTTTTTAACATTCATTTTTTTTTCTATTTAACCCATATATGGGATCCTAAAAAGATACTGACACTCCAGGTCAGAGTGGACCTGGGAGTAATGGCTATAAAGGGGTACTCCACAGAACTCCAAAATTGGAACTTCACTATTAGATTCTATTTAATGTCATACCCAGGACACTAAGACCCTCAGCCACCGCCTTCTAGTACATATGATAAAAAGGGTTGGGGGTTTGTCAGAAGGGAAAAGTGGTTGGTACAATCATATAGGTGCTAGGGCTTGACAGCCGATTGATCAGAGGGTGCTTCTCTGACTGCCCATCTAGCTTAAGTAAGGGCCAAAGTAGAGTGTTTCATGTTATGGACTGATTAACCACCAGGGTTCCAAACTTAAGCATCACAGGTTGTCACCCATGATCAACAGGTGGCCCGTGTGTGTGTGTGTGTGTGTGTGTGTGTGTGTGTGTGTGTGTGTGTGTAAAATTCTCATATTTGTTTTGATCTCATCATAACCCAGCAAAATCAGTCCATCACAGCAAGATTATTATCAGATCAATTTGCAACTAAATCTTTATGCATTTAGTGTTCATGCTGAATATCATTTTAATAAGTTAATGAATGTAACACTGATGAATTATTTAAATTCATAGTAGAAAGAAAGAAAGAAAGAAAGAAAGGGGGAAAAAAAACATTTTCTATGCCAATTTCAATTTTTCTTTCTTTACCAATGTCTGATATCAATATTCAACATTTTTTATTTTATTCCATCTAATATCTTATCTTATTTTATTCCATATAATAGAATTTGTCAGCCCTACAAGGGGTGAATTATTTGGTAGACAGAAGGTGCTTTAAGGAAAATTAACACAAAACATACTACAAAAGAAACAAAATATTTAAGATATCAAAATTTCTGATTATTTTTTAAAAAAAAAAAGAAGACATTTTAAAATATGAAAATCTAATAAATCCTTCAAATTCAAAATAGAGTGCATTCAAAAAGAATTTTAAGAATCTCATGATCTATAGTATACTAGCAGAGATACCCAGTGTTGCCCGGGATTTAAAGAGTTAAAAATAAATCTCTTATCTATATTCATATACAGATTGATAAGAATTATTTTTGTCTAATTGTTTTATTATCTTTTTTTATATATATATACTTGTGTTTAAGTTGTTTATTTTATCATTCTTGTTTGTATTTTTCATTTTATTTTATTTTTTATTTTATCCTTTATTAATTTATTTTATTTTTTAATCATTTGTTAAATTAATTTTATATATCATTGCAATTATTATATTATTTATTTAGCTTTTCTTATGAAAAATGAGTCATAAATTTTTTTAACCTGCTCTCGGACAAAAATAAGGTGTGGATCTTATTGAACTTTGGTCTTTCCTGGTTTCCACCAGTTTTCATTTATAAAAGGATGTGCACTCAGTTGTTATACAAACATACATACAGAATTTTCTTTATATATTATATATATATATGATAGATAACTTACTGTTAAGTTACATTTGAAACTCCATTACCCACCAGTTCATCAAAGTTAAGCAGCAATTAGTCTGTTCAGTACTTAAATAGGTAACCAGTTAGGAACATTAAGTACCATAAGCATCCTGAAACCTGTATGTGTCAAACTCAGCAAAAATCTAATTCTAAGATGTATTGTATATATAATCATCTGTCTTTCTTCTGAGAGTTAAACAATAAATCTGCAATCACATGTTCTTATTTTATGCTTAGAAAAGCAAGAAATTGTAATGGTTTCACCAAAGAGATGATAAATTTTTTGTGGGGAAATTGTTATAATTTAGTTCTTGTAATTCATAGCTAAACAAAAAAAAAAATAAAATAAAATAAAAAAGTAAAAAATTAAATGTATATACCTGTCTTTGGAATGAGTCAATTTTTTCATTTATCTTTTTATACAAGGAAAAAAAAGCTGGTTTGAAGATAAAATCAGCAAATAGAATATATCTAAAGGAAGCGGATAAAAACAAAATAACATTGCTACTACCAAAATTTCCTTTATATATATATATATATACATATACACACACACAATTTACAATCCCAATAAGCACTCTTTTCTCTGCTTAGTAAAACTAAAACATTCAAGTGAATAGAATATGCAACTGTAACCATAAAAATGATAATGCAAAAGTTTGAATCTAACCCAGAGCTCATCGTCAATTATATCTGAGGTATACTGTTTCTTTTCTGTGAGAGATTGATGAAGCAAGTAAATTTCAACACTGGAAACTAAAATCTGCAGCAGAAACTTCTCTCTTGTAAGGTACTCCAATTCCAGACCCTTACTAAACTGGACAAGAGAGGAGCTCAGAAACCTGGACCAAAGACATACAAAAACCACTGGAATTTTGCAATAAAAATGGATCATCCAACCCCTCACCAAAAGACTGAACTTAGTTAACAAGAATAAAAGCACTTGTCAACTAATTGACTGTCATTCAAACAAACTACAGAATGAAAACAAAAAACTGGAAAAATACCTACTAAACCTAGTCAGAGAACTTGAATAGCCATAAAAGATGAAAAGGATGACTATACCAATAATAGGAGCCCTTGGAACAATGCCAAAGGGCTTTGGAAAGAGACTAAGAGAACTGGAGAACCGTGGAAAGATTGAAGCTGTCAATTGATTTTAACTGCATATTAACCTGTCCTGGGTTATTTTATAGCTAGTGATTAGGCAATCATGATCATTATATGTTTATATTTACATTTTTTGTGGAATTGTTTAAGAGTAGTTTCTTTTTTTTTTTTTTTTCTCTCTCTCTCTCACACAGTCTTATCAAACACAAATAATTCTTAAATAAATCTATTTGACCCATAGATATGACCATAATAGGTATTACCACTTCAGGTATAGATAGACTCAATTGTGGAAATCTGATCTCTCTGACAAGATAAAGTGAGAATTTTTCCAAGCTGTGGCCATGTCAGTACTACAGTATGGCTGCACTACTTGGATTTTAACAAAATGATTGGAAAGAAAGCTAGATGGGAACTACACAAGGATGCTGTTTGCTGTTCTAAACAAATCCTGGAAGCCACACCCCACAAAAAAGCAGCTGTATAGCCACTTCTTATCACACAAACACTCCAAGTAAAACGGAAAGGACACTGCTGAAAAAGTAATGATGAACTCATAAGTGATGTTCTCCTGTGAACTTACACATGGACACACCAGAGTGGGCTGACCAGCAAACAGTTAGATTGATCAGCTCTGTGCAGGTACTGGATGTTGGGAGAAGGACTTGCTAGGAGTGATAACTGATGGGGACAGGTAGCGAGAAAGAGAGCCATGGGAATCAATGCTGTCTTGATGATATTATGATGATACTCATTATACTTGATAAGATGAAAGACATTTTTTTATCATCTTTATTTAAATTTGTATTAATGAAAGATTGTTACCTAAATGCACAATATTTGATGAGCAAGACATTCTAAATTTATACACTTGAATTTTAGTGGATTTTTTTCTTTCTTTTTTTAGTAGTGCAATTTCAAAATGTTAGTTCATTATGCTTCCAAAAATATACAGGCTTAAAAAAATCTATTAAAGCTGTTGTAAAATTAATTTTTGTTTAACAAAAATGTGCTTTAAGGTATTTTTATCCTGAGCTATGCTGTGTGTAATGTGAGTGAGAGAATTTTAGCAATATATGGATAGCTTTGAAGGAAATAAAACAAATTAAAAGTGTCCGAAATAAAGATTTAAATCCCCAGTAATAATATAGAAATTCAATATGGTCTTAATTTTAAAGGGAAACCCTTCCTTATATAAGTACCAAAATAATTATACAATAGATTATGGTTTATTTGTTTAATGGCATGTCAACCCTTTATGGATTATTTAATGCTGAAATTTGATTCATTAGTAAATGCTTGATTATAACCATTTATATTTTTCAACATTCCATTGCAATCATTTTTTTAAATCCCTCTTTGTTTATAATAATCATTTGTTTGCATAGTATTCTTATCTTATACTAATAATTTGCAGGCAATTATATGGTAACTATTCTTATTAATGATAATTATTTGTTTGCACAGAGTAATATGATTTCAAGCATCCCTATTCAATAATATTAATTTTCAAACAGGTCTATTTCAGCCATAGATGAAACCTTAACATGTATTATCACTCCGGACCTGAGTGTAATGGCAATAAAGGGGTACTCCTCATACCCCAGAGTTTCAGAATTGAAACCTCACCACAGGATGTAGTTTAGTGTCATATCCAGGACACAACAAATAGATGAGGAAAATAATGTAATAAAAATATTGTATTAGAAACAGGGGAAGAAAATATACAAAAAAGAAACAAAAAATAATAGTGAAAACTTATACCTAAAAGCAGAAATATTTAAAAGTAAATTTATGTAATTAAAATTTTTTTTTAGATTAGCACAAATCAGTATGAATATTCATTTTTGGAGAAAACTGATAATGAGGCAAAAATAAATTTACATTTCGTTATTAGTTTCATAATCATTATTCAATTTTTCTCCCCTTTACTCCCCCCCTTCCCATCTGATGATTGTGGCAACACATAAAAGTCTGAGCAACAGAGCAAGTTACGCAAGGGCATAATTTGATATTCTAGGTTTTTAAACTAGCTCTGCTATAATAACAGAGCACTTTCTATACATTTTTTTTATCAATTTGTTATATTATATATATATATATATATATATATGTAAAATAGAATAGTAATTCCCTGAAAGATGATATTGATTTTGACTAAGGTTCAGTATTTATTTACCCAACCCCTTCACCATAGGGCAGTAGGCAACATTAGGATAATTTTTCAGCAGAATACTGTTAGTTTGAATTCTGAGTTTTCCTTCTCTGAGACTGGTTGTCAAGGAGAGAGAGAAGTGGTAGAAAAGAAAGAGGGGGAGAAAGAGAGAAGAGAAGAGAGGAGAGGAAGAGAGAAGAGAGAAAGAGAGAGAGAGGGAGGAGAGAGGGGAAGGGAGGAAGAGAGAGAGAGAAGAGAGAAGAGAGAAAGAGGGGGAAGAGAGAGAAAGAGGGGGGAAGAGAGAGAAAGAGGGGGGAAGAGAGGGAGAAGAGGGGAAGAGAGGGAGAAAGAGAAGAGAGGAGAGAGGGGAAGAGAGGGAGAAAGAGGGGGAAGAGAGGGAGGAAGAGAGAGAGGGGGAGGAAGAGGAGAAAGAGAAGAGAGAGAGGGAAGAGAGAGAAGAGAGAAAGAGAGAGAGAGAGAGAAGAGAGAGAGAGAGAGAGAGAGAAGAGGGAGGAAGAGAGAGAGAGAGAGAGGAGAGAGAGAGAGAAAGAGAGGGAGGAAGATAGAGAGAGAAAGAGGGAAAAGAGAAAAATATATATAGGGAGAAGGAGAGAGAGATAGAGAATATATTATATATATATATATATATATATATAGAGAGAGAGAGAGAGAGAGAGAGAGAGAGAGAGAGAGAGAGAGAGAGAGTGGTGGAAAAGAGAGAAGGGAGAAGAGGGAAAAGAGAGAGAGAGAGGAGGAGAGAGAGAGAAAGGAGGAGAGAGGAGAAAGAGGAAGAGAGAGAGAAGAGAGAGAGAGAGAGAGAGAGAGAGAGAGAGAGAGAGAAAGGGAGAGAGAGAGAGAGAGAGAGAGAGAGAGAGAGAGAGAGAGGAGAGAGAGAGAAAGAGGAAGAGGAGAGAGAGAGAGAAAGAGCAAGAGAGAGAGAGAGAAAGAGAAGAGAGGAGAGAGAGAGAGGAAGAGAGGAGAGAGAGAAGAGGAGAGAGAGTGAGGGAGCAAGAGAGGAAGGGAGAGAGTGAGGGAGCAAGAGAGGAAGGGAGAGAGTGAGGGAGCAAGAGAGAGAGAGAGAGAAGGGATGGTTAATGCTGTTAAAAAAGGTGTAGGTGGACAGTTTGACATTTGTCATGGTGGCCGCTGTCCAATATCTGAGGTCAGACCAGTAGTTGCACAATTGTACACTTTCGGCTGTAACAGCTGGTCAACACTAAATATGCAACCTAATTCAAGAAATCTGGACAGCCACCCACTATTTATATTGATGACCAATTCAAATTGGTTTTTATCTCAGCAAGGATATTTTAGTTAGCATTTATAAAATGATGTTTCAATGATATTAATGACATTGGAATTACAGGATAAAAAAAGAAATTCATAAACAGGGATGGACTCTAGAATCATCAGCACTCATGGGATTTGAAAATGGGCAAACAATCATTTTGGATGGGATTGAACTACAGGGTGGTCAAAAAGTCATGTCACCCCCTACAGATTTTTAAGAGGTAAAATAATTACATAACTTATATTATTAAATCAAAAAATAATGAAAGTTAAAGCAATATGTAGGTGGTGACAGGACTTTTGGACCACCCTGTACAAATAACAACATTCTATGTGAAGTACATGGCAAAGGGAGGAAATTGCCTAAATAAGATTTGTACAGTTTTCCTTTTTTCATTGGGGGGGAGAGAGAGAGAGAGAGAGATGTTGGCCACTTTTCAAGTATCTATCAACAAGTTAGACAAATACTGTTTATCATTTACAACAAAGCGGAACTGAAGATTTTAAGCTTTGTACTTTTTTTAAAAATGCGATTGCATAAGATTAAAGTTTATTTGATTGATTTTGATAGTAAGAACATGAATATTATTGAAATAACCTTCAGATGTCCAAGGTAATTTGTATGGAGTACATGCAAAAGATTTGAATAGTACATTCTGAGAATCATCCCTCCCACACAAAAGATCATTTGTTTATTGCAGCATATTTCTTTCTGCAACTAATCTTCACAGGAAGAACGTTTCCCTACATTATCAATTTGCAGAGCTGCTTCAAATAAGAATGCATGTGTAAGATATATTGGTGGCAATCATATCAATAATAGCAGGAGTAATTGCAGTTGCTGCAGCAGCAGCAGTAGCATTAGCTGCAGTGTGTGTGTGTGTGTGTGTGTTCTTGTGTGTGTGAGAGAGAGAGAGAGAGAGAGAGAGAGAGAGAGAGAGAGAGAGAGAGATGAGTACCCCCTATTACCTGGCATGAAAATGATTTAAGTGGCTGTTATGAGGCAGGAATCTCTTACTGCCCACAGCTTGCAGTCCATATCAACAGTGATATCGAGAGAGAGAGAGAGAAACCAAAATCAATCAAGTTGGGAATTTGTTTGCATACCAACACACAGACACAAATTGTTGAGAAGATGTCTATCACTGGGATTCATAGTTACAAAAAAGTAAAAAATAAAATAAAAAATACCAAGATATAAAACATAAAAAGGTATCACAGGATGCAAGTAGAAAGATGGAAAGAAATTGTATGCTATTTGGTTTGATTTGGTTAAGTAGAGATAGGCTAAGAAAAACCTAGAGAAACTAGTTTAATGTGTGCATAGATTGAAAATGAACATTGGTGGATAGTTAGTTGTCTGTGATCATGGATGGAGTAGTACTATTGATTGGTGAGAGAGCGAGCGCCACCAAGAGACATCAATGCAGTAGTTTCTAATGTAGAGAAATAGCAGCAGCCTTCTTCCTTCCCACGCAGCAGATACCACCACCCTAAGTTACAATCAGCATCCTACTAAGATACAAAACAGTGAATGTGAAAAATACAAGAGAAAAATCTTTGAAAGCTATTGTGTTCATAGATGAGAACTAACAATTGGCACAGGTAGCAGTTTACATATGGGGGGTGGGGGTGGGGGTCATTACTCCGATCAAAAAATGTCTTCAGTTGTCTTATTTTAGGAAGCTGATCGAAAAGAGAAATGAATGAAAAATATCTGAATTTATAATGAATGTATCATCCTCCTATGATCGACTCCTATTTGCATTAGAGAATATTAACTTGTTCAAATGTGTAAAGATATGTTCATGGCATTAATATATTCAGGAGAATTGCTATCATTGGGTGTGTCAAGACCTGTTTTCATTCTCCTGAGCAACAATTGCAGAAATAGGCAAGTAGTGTGGGTGGTTCCGTTTTCCATTTTATTGACTAGCTTAAAAAAAAAAAAAAAAAATCCAGTCGGAAATATCTTATAATCCTATATAAAGCCTGTGACACTTGTTATAAGATTTGTTTTAATATGCTTAAATATACATTTGAATTCTATGTAAATATTTTTTTTAGTCAAGCTCCTCTTTTAGTTTTGTTTGGTTTTTTATTTAATTCTAATCCTTTATAATCCATACTAGAACCTTTTTATCAATGCTAATAATATTCCTAGAATGATTACATCAATCTAAATGCTAACACACACACACACACACACACACACACAGAAAATCTAAGACTAAATTGTTCATTAGGTTCTTTCATAATTTGACAAAACAAATTCCATCACTTAATACTATGATTACTGAATTTAAATGTCTATTCTAAATAGCCACAGAAAATAAATCAAAATAGTTATATACCAGTCACAGTTTTTTACAAAATGATTGTATTCCTTAAAATATCTTGTCTATCAAAAGGTAAATAAAAATAGTCCCAGTAGGAGGGGGGGGGGTTCATT
This sequence comes from Doryteuthis pealeii, assembly GCA_023376005.1. NCBI lineage: Eukaryota > Metazoa > Mollusca > Cephalopoda > Myopsida > Loliginidae > Doryteuthis > Doryteuthis pealeii. The sequence goes on from CM042154.1 coordinate 784,731, forward strand.
TTTAAAGGGTTTGTTTTTCTCACATAGTTCATGAAGATATTGCAGTTCAAATATATGAGTTTTATCAATAGGAATGTTTGCTTTGAAAAAGGATTTCTGATTTCTGAATTTGTATTTATTTAATACTGAGACTGTTGCCAAGCTTTTAATTTATAAAAATGAAACAAAGCTAAATCTACAATCACCTAGACATGAAGAGTTAAATTATTAATTTAGCGATGCATTTCTATTTTGAGTATCATTAATCTGAAATCAAGTTAGCATTATTTTTATAGGGTTCGATTATTACGAGTGATAATTTGTTGATAGATTCAAATATTTATTTAGAAATATTTCTTGCAATATTATGCCAGAAAAATAATTTATCCAGATGGTTCACAAAGAACAATAGCAACTTATTTCAAAATAAAAGTTCTGAAGATAGGAGAATAAACAGAATACCAATTGACAGACAGATATACAATACAGTTTGTTCAAAATCATCAAGACTGAAGCTGTATTAACCAAAATAAATAAAAATTTCTTCAAAATAGTCATCTTGACATTCAAAACACTTATTCTCAGTAATGGAATTTAGCCAGTTCCCAACAACCTGTTCTTGGAATTTCATTAGTTCCAAGAACCAGTTGTTAGCTTAAATCAGGGGTTGTCAACCCTTTTTTACCCATGGATCTGCTTGAGGCTGTGACAGTGAGAGAACCTGTTCTTAAAATTTTTGAATCCCACCTCTGCTTATTCCCACAAGTTTTCCATTGGTCAAAGCACCTTTGAAACTCTTGATATGGTATGAAGCTGCACCATCTTTCAATATCTTCCTAAAATCTTATCTTTGAGATGAATTTCCAGTTTAAGAAATAAGAAAAAGTTACAGTGAGCCAGAGGGTCTGGTGAGTATGAAGGATACAGCACTTGCACAACCCAGTGTTTCACCAAAAGTATTACCTTCTTAATTCCCCACCCTCAAAATGGCACTGATTTATCTAAACAGCAATCTAGATGAAATCACTTTATTTGAGAAGTTGCTCAAATGTAAACACATTTTCATTTAAATTTTGAATTTAGAATTTTTTAAATGAAACATTCAGTCTCAATACTTTTTGATAACAACTTGTAATTTACAAATATTGTTAGTAGATTGGAATAATCATTTATAAATAGAAGTACAACCCTTATACCATAACATAATTTATCTAGGTGGATTATAGAGAACAATACCATTTTACTTTAAAATACAAATTTCTAAAAATTTAAGAATAAACAAAAAGTTAAATGATGAACATTATAAAAAACTGAACTACCTGTGGGACAGGGATCAGAGTGTACTATCTGTAATCTGTAAAATTCATGTCTTCAAACTGAGAAGGATTTTTTTTTTTAAAGTAGGGTTGGAGAGCAAGCATAGTTCTGGAGATTTCAACCCTGTCTCAGCACCTCCCCACAAAACCAAATAAAAGTGTTGGAGGATTTTGATGCCTATGTCACACTGATGTTTTTTTGTCTTTGACCAAAACTGAAAACTGATTCTGTATTGCATACATTACCCTCATTAGTTAGTCAAATATCAATATAGAATAAAAAAACTAAAAGAAAATTTTAGAAGAAATGCTAAAAGGGTTCCAGAGAATATTTCTAAGTGAAGGACAAAATTAAGTATACAAAATAAATACCATTTGAAAATCATTAAATAAAAGAACTACTGAAAAATTATTAGTTTATTCTATTGTAAAGAATTTTATATAATGTGATTATATTGATTTCTATAACATCTAATAAATACAAGTATTTATGATAGATTAATATATTTTCTGTACTATATTTAAATGTAACAAGAAAATATTTTTCAATATCTATATGGATCACAACAGCTAATTGCTAAACAATGAATGAGGATATTTGAAGAGCAAAACAAAAGCTGTCAATTTGAAACTAATGGGTAAAGAATTTAGAGAATTAAGGTGAAAAAATGCTGTCAATTAAAAAGGAAAAAAAGAAAAAAATGTAAACCACTTAAGAATTCCTCAGCATGACAGCCGTTTTAAAGGGCTATGAGTGAAAACATTTCATAACAAAACAATAGGTTATCATCAAATCTTAATATTCTCATTTCATACTTATTCAGAACAATTGTTGCATAAAATGAAATAAATAATTCTGTCAATAGCGCCAAAATAACTCAACTTTTTAGAAGACAGCACAGATTCCCAATGACTCTCTGACAACTCATCCCTATCAGTCATCACTCTTGGAAAGTCCTCCACACGACAATATCCACACAGTCTTTGCTGGTCGGCCCACTTGGGTGTGTCCATATGTAAGTGTCCATAAGAGAACACTACTTATGAGTTTGTCCTTACTTCTCCACAGTGTTTTATTGGTCTTACTTGGATGGTTTGTGTGATTTAGTCAGAATGGCATGCAGCATATTGTATAGTTCCCATCTAATTTTTCATTAATGTACAAGTGGCACACACACACACACACAGATAGATAAGTTTAGTAAATAAGTGTGTGAGTGTATAAACATAACCTAACAAAACACCTAAATAGTTTATTAGACTTAAAACACTAAGTTAGAGAGTACAGCCATTTCTAGTCCAATTTTCAACTAAATGATAATCTGGTTTGAGTATTCTTTCATGCTAAACATCAGAATTATTCATGTAAATGTTCAACATAACAGATATAATTATGAAACTATAATAAGAATCCTTTGCTCCTTAGATCGAAACAGCAATATCATCATGGACAGCCATAACAATTGGAAGCCAACATGTTCTCAAGTCATCTAGTAATATTATTATATTATCATTTAGAGCAATGAATCAAACTAGAAAATATTATATCATGTGAACATTTGTGAAATAAGGAATTATCATTATAGATTGATGTACTTAGATTAGTGTCATCTTAGTTCTTAATAATAACTACAACAAGCAAGATAAAGATACTAGTTTGAGTACATCAATTTATAATACCAGAACATTCAGAAGAAGAAAAAATTCACTAAAATGGAAAATATTGATGGCAAAAATATTAAGATCAAAAATTAAAGCTTTTTAAACTGTTTAATGCGCTTATGATTTTGTTTTCCAATGGGATTTGTTTTGGGAGAGAAAAAAAATCTGAAAGCCATAAATTATGAATGACTTTTAATTGAACTCCTTTTCTAATATACATTTGTCCTCAATATTATCAAAGTGCTGAGAAGGAAATAACATTTAAGCACTAGATATTTCCAGTACCGCATTTGAGACATTTAAATGGAAATATCAATAAATAATCATTGAACAAATAATCTGTCTAAATTATGTGATAATGAGATGAAATTCTTCCCCTTAATCTATCTCTATAAGCATCAATCATTATAATGTTTGTAGATTTACACAAATATTTGTATTATAGTCTAAAACTTATATATATATATATGTGTGTGTGTGTGTGTGTGTGTGTATACACACAAACAAGATGTGTCAAAAATGTATCAAGATTTTTTTTGGTACTTTTTGACACATTGTATTCTAAAAAAAATCAACATTCCATTCATTGCTCATTTCTATCTTGGTAAATACAGCTTCAATCTCAATAGTTTTGACACACCTTTATATATATATATATATATATATATATATATATATATATATATATATATATATATGTGTGTGTGTGTGTGTTTGCTATATCTATAAGTAGAGTGTGCTCAATATCATTAATAGACCATGTATATCTAAGTAAGAGTAGAGAAGACATGAAGACAATGCTGCTTGGTAACCGACAGTTTCTCGCCTATGCAATTTTCAAAGTTGAAAATCATATTCTCATCATGATTGTATGTAACTGTAATCCAGTAAAAAAAAAACAGAACATGAGATTTTTATTTAGCTAATTAACTTAAAATCCTTAGAAAATAAAGCAATTTCCAAATCAAAACAGACAAATATTTGTAAATAATTCATGTATATCATTTTGAAAGAGTTCACTGTATGTTTACAATTGACACTGAACTATTTAACAGAACAAGATAAGATTCATCTTTAAAAATCTAAAAGTGATTTTTAACATTTTGCTGGGGATTGGGAGACTTGTTCTATTTTTCAAAAGTGAATTAAATAAACTATTTAATTGATATTGAGATATTTTCATTTTTAATTATTTACAAGCAAATTCAATAAATTATTACCCAATAAAATTCTCAAGTTCCTTTTTTCTTACAATAACTAGAGATGGGTGGTTAAACCCAAAAAACTATTTTTTTTCTGGTTTCATCTGCACACTGCAAACCACACTAAGATCTTTTACAAAAACAAAACCATTTGGAGTAGTGCTATTATTACTGAGTGACTGACTATGTCCAAGGAAAGATGGTTGAAAAAGATTGTCAGATTTTAATAAAATTGAATTTTTGTTAACATTTGTACTATTGAAAGAGGAAAAGTGTAAAAAAAAATGATAAAAACAAAGAAATACATGATATCTGAAATCTATTTGTTTCAGTTATCAAAGTTAAATGTAAAAAGAAAGGGAGGGGGGCTTGTTATAAAAGTAAATAAATAATTTGTCACCTTAAATATCTAATCATTATTACACAAGAGAATGAATTCCTTAGAAATAAAAAACACTAAATTAAAAACCAAAACCGAAATTGAAACCAAAGTATCAAGGGAAAAATAACCAAAATCAATATCAAAACCAAAATTGCCAAACTGCCCAATTCTAACAACAATAACAACATTAAATCCAAAGTTACCAATTCCTCAATTTAAAATTCTAATGAAGATGTTTATCCTTGAAAACTTTTTTCTTTTCTGAAGGTACAAATTATATATTTATGCAAATCCATAAAAACAGGATAACTGGAAGTTATTCCTAATTACACAGAAAGAAAAAGTACTTTTATAAAAACTGTTATATTATAAGAAAATGTTTAAAATTCCTTTTTAATATATTCTATATGGTCACAAATTCCTTTTCACCATGGTGTATAATTTTTTGCCTAAAAAGATCCTAAATACTATTACTGAAGTATTTTCACTGATTTTGAAATTGCTATTTTTAATATTATAAATATACAAATTAACTAACTAAAAATTTACAAAGAAAAGAAAAGAAAAAATAATTGGTTTATACTTCATATTCATGATTAGGGACCAACTAAAAATTCATATATTTTTTATTGATGGTGATTCAATTTACTGAAGTGCTGGAATAAAACAGGCAAATAAAATTATAAATGAATGACTTTTATAGTGATTAAAGAGCCAAAGTTAACCACTTCAATATAGTCTGTAGCAAATTGCTCTTTAAGATGAAAAGAATTTTTTTAAAAACTTTATTAAAAATAGATGGGTGTTTTTAAAAGAAAAAAAAAAACATTCTAAGAATTGTTGAAGAAGAGAAAATCACAGACTCAAGAGGATGATGGAGGGGGTGAGTAGCAACAGACCAAGCATCATGAAATCAACTTATATCTTCTTTCTTCTAAATATAAACTACATTAAGTGATGTCTCTAAAAGGAACCAGTAATTTAAAAGTTTTATTCAAACATTTTCCAAATTACTTAATAACTAATCTCACTAAAAGATTTCCTGTGGCTTTAAATTTGCAGAGTTTTGGAATGGATATTTCTATGGTGACTTCTTCACACTGGATGGTAAGACTAAAATTATTAGACCAGTTCACATACTTATATAGCAACATCTCCTCTACAGAAAGTGATGTCGATATATGCATAGTAATAGCATGGACTGCTTTAGACAGGTTATTGAGATGTAAATAACTAAATTATATTATGTTTACATTGATACCACCTCCTATACACATAGATGTGGGCAGGCATCTCATCATGGTGTAATGGTCTCACAGATCCATTACTAATAAAATGAGTTTGATTCTCACTGGATGCTCCATACTTGCAACCTTGTGTCATATCCTAACTATGACAAAGGGGTTGGGTAAATAAATATTTCTGGCTTTGTGCTAATAACTAAATAAGTCAAGCTTGAAAATAGTTCTATGAAAGTATATTTTTTGATAAATATAAATCTGTTAATGAAAAGATTTTCATTAAACTTTTGTTTAATTCAAAACAAAAGCAGAAAGAACTGAGAATTGAGTAAAACTAAGAGATTTATAGTCATTTACAAAGCTTAGCTTAGCATAAGGCCAGAAATAGAGAGAGCCCAGTGAGAATCAAACTCACTAACAATGGTCAACTAATCTAGCTTACTAACCATTACACCACATGCAGTGCCCTATGATTTATTTAGCTGGGGCTAGCTTGGCACAAGGCCAGAAAAATAGAGCACCTCATAATAATCAAACACACAAACAATGATCTGCTAGCCTAACTTGCTAACTATTATACCACAGAAAATGCCCTGCCATTTACTAAGATTTGGTACACTGGTCTCAGATAGCGGACATTATCCGCTATTACTAATTCATCACTCATCTCAGTACTGAACAGGCTCATTGCTACTTAACTTCAGTAATCTGGCACTTTAAGCTTGACAACCAAATTAAATTTGAATTTAAATTTAAATTCTTGCATTACATTTTAAAAACTGTTTGGGATTTTCTTTATTCTAAGCTAAAATTTATTATAATTATTTTTAACTAAAAATAAAGTAGAAAAATGTGACACTATGCTTCAAGATTAAACAATGTTTTCATTAAGGATTTATTTATGAATTTTGTTAATTTTAAATAACATTATTTCAAGGTTATTTTACCCAAATTTGCACGAATAACCTTAAGCATGATACAAAATCATTACTTTTTTTTCTTTCCTTTTTTCAAAAAGCTTTTATGGTGTCATGTCAAAAAACATGTTAACCTGAAATGCAGCAATTTGTATGTTTTATTTTATACAAAATAAAAAACAAAAATACCAATTGATAATTAAAAGATTTTGAAGTAGTCATTTAGTTTATTCCCAGTTCATCAGCCATTATGATAAGACATTGACAAATTTACACCTTAACTCATTCAGCTCTTAATTTCTTGCATATTTCTTGTACATTCTTAAAAATATTTATATGGATGCTTTTATCTATGGAATAAGTTTTTACACTGAGTTAAAATGGTATTTTACTTTGAACAGCCAAAACTGAGAAATATGTTGTTGTTTTTTTTTGTTTTTTTTAAGAAAAATTTTACACGTTACTTTGTTTTGCAAAATTAAAGTATCCCATTTTTATCAAAATTCTTGAAATTGTACAATCAATTAAAAGATATCTGAAACCACAACCAGAAACTTGTTCTTTTCTTCTGAGCCACGAAAAAACAACCGATTCAAGTCGACAAAGATTCCTTCAAAAATTATAAAGTAAGCAAAAAAAAAAAAAAAAAAAAAAAAGTCAATGTTTTATTAATAGTCTCAGAATTATTTTGATATATAATGTGTGGAACATCAAGGCTCTTTTGTGAAACTTTCAATTTTGGAGAGAGAAAAAAAAGAAACAAACTTAAAATTATTAAAAAAACGTAAACAAATATGTCAACATGAGTCCAGATCCACTTTTTCATTACATTGTCTTTTCCACACACTCTGCATAAATATTAAGAATAATTTCAGGCTAAATAGTTTTAAAAAATGTAAAATAACTTTCCATTTTTAAAAGAATTTTGTCTGACTTTTAATTTGAAAAATAGCATTTCTTTAAAGTTCCATATTCAACATAATCATGGTGGGACTGAACTGTTCAAGTAATTCTTTGTCTTATTTGTATTATTATATATACAGTTGGAAAGGAAAATAATAAATAAAAATTTTAAAAAATCATAATTTGCCTAGACTACGTATTACGAACATCATTAGATCTAATAAAAGAAAAAGGCTTCACACTAAAAAAGGTAAAGAGCAGGCAATACCCTGCAGAAACTATTATGGATGTGGACTATGCAGATGATCTATCACTTCTAGCAAATACACCTACACAAGAGAAATCACTGCAACATAGCTTAGAAAAGGCAGCCAGAGGCATTGGTCTCCATGCAAACTTAGATAAAACAGAATTCATTTATTACATCCAACATGGGGATATCTCCACATGAGACAGCAAGCCCCTGAAATTAGTAAACCCATTCATATATACTAAATAGAAATATCTCATTTACGGAGAGTGATGTCAATTTACACATAAGAAAGACATGGTCTGCCATAGACAGATTATCAACCCTTTGGAAATCTGATCTCACTGAAAATTCTTCCAAGTTGTAGCCGTAACAGAGCTACTATACAACTGCACCACTTCGACTAAGAAAACGGTTAAAGAAAAGGCAAGATGGGAACTACACAAGGATGCTGCATGCTGTCTTGAATGAATCTTGGAAGCAGCATTCCACAAAGCGCAACTGTACGGCCACTTGCCTCCTATCATACAAACAAGTCGTGCCAGACAGTGCTGGATAAGCAAGGGCAAGCTCATAAGTGATGTTATCCTATGGGCACCTGCCATGGACACATCAGCAAAAAACTACATTGACCAGCTCTGCCGTGCAGAGGACTTTCCAGGAGCAATGACTGATAGGGGCAGAAGGTTAGTGTCATGGAGATCTGTGCTGTCAGCGTGACTTGATGATGATATACAATTGTGATTTTTTAAAAAGCTTGATATATATATTGAAATATAGATATTATAAAAAGCTAGCTAAAAAAGACAATTTACATTTTAAAATTTAAAATGTGTAAAATTTATAAATGTACATTCCAAAAAGTTTGTGGAAGAAATTACTTTAAAATTGTTGGTATTTGTTTGCAACATACACATGTTTAGTACGTTGGAAATGGATTTTTTGAAAAACCATGTCAAAATTTCATAAATTAAAACAATGAAAACTAAATAGAATAAAATAAAGCAAGTTTGCTAGCTTATTCACTTATCTAAAAAAAAAAAAAAGAGTTACTTTAAAAAGAAAAATAGAGACCTTTGTAAAAAAAGAATTACATTAAAAGATATTCTATTTTTTGTATGCAACACAACATAGGTATTTAAAAAGGTCTTTATAAGTTCAGTAATGCTACTTATTTCAGTTAATACTATATATGTGTATACATGCAGTATTAAAATGAAAAGGTTGAATAATCTTGTGCTAAACTTTAACCCCCCACCACACACACTGATATCTGTACCTATCATTCTTTAAATAATGGGTTACAGCATAGAGATACATACAATTTGAGTGCAAGATCAGAAAGAACATACAATTTTACATAAGAATTCCCAAGTTTTATCAAAATTACTCCAAAAATAAAGAAATGAAGAAATTACTGAATTTCTTGTTATGAATTGGTCTGTGATTTCAAGTAATTTTTGCGTAAAATGATGTCAATTTTTAACCCAAAATTTTGGGTATTCAAATTCTCATAACTTTTGAACTACTGAGGATATTTGCATAATTCAGTTTTGAACTCCATTTACATAGCTCTTTATAACTAATGTGATCGTTTTTAATGGTGTAAAAACCTTCATGGCTTATTTAATGCCAAAGCCATCCATGCCGCTCATGGGACTATTTAACCCATATATGGGAGGGAATGAGAGGGGTTTACATACCTTTCCCAAGCATAATAGTCTGAAAGTGAACATAATAACGTGACTGGAGTTTGAACTCGCTTAATACAATGTTGCCATCCAGCATATTAGCCACTACACCACAAAACTACCCCATCCTGCCCATGGGTGGAGTAGTTGGCTAAATATGTATAAGTTTGAAAAATACTATAATGATCCAATTTTTGAATGTATGCAATCATAACACAGTAAGAATGGCATCATAGTTAGATTTTTTTAACAATAGAATTAAACTGCTCTTAGAGATAAACCAATTATTAACAATGATAATGGTTGGGTTTTTTTTTCTTTTTTCTTGGTCTCACCTCACTATCAGATAAAAATAATTTTCGAAAGGGATCTATTTGACCCACAGATATAACTAACATGTATTACCACTCCAGGTCAGAATGGACCTGGGAATATCAGCAGATGAAGTTTAGTATCATACCCAGAACATCCAACAGGTTATTAAAAAATGTCAAAAATTTTAAATAGACTAAGAACTAGTTATTTTCATTTAATCTTTATTAATAATTTTCAAATATTCTTTATTTCACAGCTTCTATATTTATAAAATGAAAATAGGTGACTTGTGATGGTATAATGCAGAAGTCTAAAAAAAAAAAAATTTGTGTTCATGATATAGCTTAATGGTTAGCAAGTTTATTTAATTGACCAATTCAATAGTGTAGTGAGATCAGCCCTAACTAGATATCCTACTAATGTGGCTTTATGCCAGATTAAGCATCATAATAACATTGAATTTGTGTTTCTTTCATTAAGTAAAACCCCAGCAGAATATATAGACTTTAGTCATATGTTTTCTCTTATAAACAGATGCACACACCAATTTATATTATCCATTTAAAGTACAAAACATTTTTAAAATGGCAGTTTAGCATGATGAAAAAAGAAATTCTTTCTATTGGTCTGTACAAGCAAAGATTAACAGAATTATCACAGTAGAAACACAAATTAAGAATTAAACTAATAAGCTCAAAATTATCATTTATTTTCTAATTGGTCTGCTTTATTCTCTAAAGACATTTTAAGTGTAGTGCACCATCAAAAATCTCAAAATGAGGTGTTATTTTGCAGTGTTGAATTTACCCACAAACATGAGAATTTTAGTAATTTATAAATAATGTTCAAATCTAATAAACACCAAATAACAATTAGAAATAAATCTTGTCTTAAACACCCATCAAGTACCTTCATATCAATAAACAGGAAAAGTTAGTGGTAAATTTCTATTACAAATTAAGATTTGTATTTCAATTATTCATTCATTCATGTAATGGTATGCTAAGAGTTGAGCATTAGATTGGTGTGTTTTGCTTTCAGAAAGAGAGAAAGTGTAAAACAGAGGAAAGCAATCAAATGAAGACAATAATGTCACCTTATCTGAATTGTTATGTAAAGAAAAAGAAAAAGAGGATGAAGAGGATGAGTTTGTCACTGATAATAAATGGGATTAGTGAGTCAATTTGCCTCAAGGAACTGTACAGCAAATTAGTTTCATTATGTTTACAACACTAAATATCAGGTTTCTTTAATCAGCTTTTAAATTAAATACACCATTTCAATGTTACCAGGGCATTTTCTTCAGTTTTTACTAGTCTATGTTTCAATGGTGTTGACCAAGACAACATTGGTTGTAGATCATTATCCAGGCCATATCAACATGAAGAAAAAAAGGTAATAAACAGGAATCAATAGATAACTCCAGCAGGTGTTCTCTCTATTATAATCAACTGATTTTTCTATGCATGTTATCTTAACACAGCAAAAAACGGCACATCATAGCAAGATCTTTGTTATACGAGAATAAAGTAATTTTCAATCTAAATTGCAACTTAATGTATTTACCCAACCCATCCACGACAGATAGGATGTGACACAAGGTCACAAGTATAGGGCATCCAGTGAGGATTGAATTTGCAATTCATTAATATTGGATCAGCAAGATTAACTTGCTACCCATTACACCATGAGAGAGATAACTACTGAATACAAATTCAAATACTTCCACTTATTTGTTTGAAAATAATTATAGATTATATGAATAGAAGGTTAATTGACATTGGGTTTAATGACTATCACAATGAGGCTTTTGTCTAATTAATAACAATAATAATAATATAGGAATACAAGACTAGTGAGGACTGGGTGGGAAAGGTGATCAACTGGGAATTGTGCAAGAAATTAAACTTTAACTATACTACAAAATTGTAAATGTACAAACCAGTATTTATCCTAGAGAATGAAGACCAGACTTAGTGCTACTTAACAAGAAAAAAAGAACTTGTTATCTAGTGGATTTTGCTGTTCTGGTGAACCACTGTAAAAATGAAAGAAAACAAAAATATAGACAAATACTTGGACCTTGCCAGAGAATTGAAAAAATTGTGGAGCATGGAGGTGAAGGTGGTACCACTTGTTGGTGGTGCTCTTGGAACAATTCCCAAGGATTTAGAAAGGAGACTGGAGAAATTGGAAATCAGAAGAAGGATTAAGATCATCCAAACAACAGCATTTTTAAGATTTGCTGAAGAAGAATCCTGGAGACCTGAGAAGACTGTTATTCAGACTCAAGTGAAAGACCATCACAGCTGTTGCTGGTGTGAAAAACTCACATAATATACTACAATGAAATTAAATGATCTTTTTTTAAAAAATACTACAGAGGCCATTTTGGCCTTGAAATCTGCTTTGCTTTTGGGATCAGCAATGTAGAAAAATTCTTAGAATTTGCTACAATAGGGTCAAAAAACTATCAGGCATAAAGGGTCCGCCACTGCCGAAACTTTGTTGGTAAATTGTGGGCAGACCTCCAAAATATAGGACTGGGAGACTTAAGATCTGGTAAGCGACTGAGGGAGCTAAAGACCCTCGCAAAAGGGCAGAGTAGCTTCAAATGAGGAAGGATTGAATGCTGCTGAAAAATATTCCAAACTACTACAGCGACAGAATACAATAAATCATCACCATCATCATCGTCATCATCATAGAACACTTTTCTCTTCCTAATTTAAAAGTCAGACAACTTTATTTCTGAATGATTAAACTATATTCACTAAATTAGTTATCATAGCCAGTTTAGCTACATAAATACATTATATTTATTCATTATTATTATATAATTTCAATGAAAAAGTATTTGGTATAAAGAAAAATCTGAAGATTTTTTCTTGCTGAGCACAAATCAATATCTTAATGCAAGAAAGAAAGAATGATTTCTATGTAAGATGAAAAAATATTCACAAATTTATTTTCCAAATACACTAATCAAAATAACAATGGTGGTAATGCTTTATTTCATATTACTGAGGATCTAGTATTAAAACTTACTAGGGTGAGCCAAAAGTTTTGAAATATTATAGTAAATGGTAGTTTGTGGCACGTATATCATGTGACTAAAGCAGTACATGCTGTAGTTGGTAGTATTGTGGTAGTTGGTGCACTGACACGTTGTGCATGGCTTCATTATGTGTGATTTGAAAGCCGTACAGATGAATATACAACATAGTCTAATCAGGAAACTTATGCTTTGGTTTGTCAGTTGGTTGCTTGATTTTTTTTGGGGGGGAGTATTTTATGCCTAGAGATTAAAGAATAATATTTGTTATACATCTATATTCATACTTTTGTAGTTAATAGTTTTAACAAAACATTAGCATTGTTGGGAATCATGTTGAGGGGTTACTTTTGTATGGTATTGATCAGGTTTATGTTTATATTTTTTTGTATAATTTTGTTTCTCACAAAAAGGACAGAATGTCATCTATGTTGACATTTTCAAATAGATCTTTCATATTATTTGCATTGAAAAAGTGTTTTCTGATGAAAGTGAAAGCTTCACATTCTATGAGGAAGTGTTTAACTTATGCTTTACAAATTTGAACTGTCCTTATAATGCGATGGAAGCAAACAAAACATTTGTTGTGAGAAAGGTGAAGTTAATCATAGTACAGTAACGAGATGGTTCAAGAAAACTTGGGTTGTAAGAACCTAATCATCTCACAGTTCACCTTCACCTGAATTGTGCTGCAAAATATAGCAAAACTGTTGAATCACCCTAGTATTAAATGAGGACCTGACTTATTTAATGAAAATGCTTTCTAAAGTTAGCAATCTAATTTGCCAAGGGTTTCAAAATTATTTAGCAACTAAACATTAATGAAAATTAGTTTTATAAATGTTGAGAGACTGTTAAGACAAGTTAATCATTTTCAAAATCCACAATCAATATCTAATCATAAAGAATTGATAAATGATTCACAATGTCTTTAGATGGACTTGTATCAGTAGTAAATTGACTATTATACATAAAAAAAACAAAACAATTTTAATAGCAAACAGAAACTTTTATACAAATTATATCTATTATTTTCCCAACCCCTCCACATAAGTAGGATGTGAGGCAAGCAGAGTTTTAACAAGTTAGAATTTAGTGTTTTCCTTCTCTTAGATAAGTTGATTAACCACGGTTAAAGAACCTAGTCTGGCCTCATAACTGGAAGGAAAATAGTTGGATTCATACCTTTCCCAATGGTACTAGCACTATGTGAAATGCAAACAACTCTGTCCAGGATTTGAGCTTGGTTTGCCGTGTCCATTTTTTACAATGGTAACCATTACACCACGAGCACCTGGTATTTTATGTGTGTTAATATCTTAAATCAATTTGGATAATAAAAGTATTCTGGAAAAATCAATTCCAAGTTTTAAGGAAAAATATTAAGAAATTTTACAAAGAATCAGGAAACAACAGTTTTGAAATTGTTTATATATATATTAGAAAGAAAAATTTGATTAAAAAGAGAAACATCAAAGTTATATGAAAAGCTGTATATACAATTTATATAAGTTCATCTATTATTTGCTGCAAAAAACAACAGCTGTATTAAGAAAACATTCATTGAGTGATTACTCTAGGATCAGGCTGAAGCATCACCACTAACCTGGATTAATCCAGCTGTTTAATTCAATTCTTATATAAACTTTGGAGAATGTATAGAATATGTCCATTTTGAAGTTTTAAAAGTATAATTTCAGGAATTCTAATTGATATTACTTTGATATAAACAGTCTAATTATTGTTTTTTTTAAATTGCTATTAAAATGTTTATATAGTTTTAACAATATTTCAAAGATAATTTAAAGCATTAATTTCATTAAATAAGTTTATCTTTGTTACTTTTTATCACAAGATTTTGGATATTTAATCTTTGTTATAGTGTGTGTGTGTGTGTGTGTGTGTGTGTGTGTGTGTGTGTGTGTGTGTGAGCAAATTAAATAAGAATGTTAAAATTCAAAAACTAAACTAGAATATAAACTTGTAATTTTTTACATATTCCAGAGCTGTCAAGAAATTGGGTAAAGTAAATCTATGTCATAAAGATACAATTTTTATAAGTATGTAATTGTAAAGAACAAAAATATTTTTTTTTATTAATTTAATAGCATTAAAATGTTCTAATTGAGAAAATAAAGCTATTTCCAATCTAATTTGTAACTACTACTAATAATAGTGTGTGTGTGTGTGTGTGTGTTTGGGGGGTCTGCATTCCTGTTAATTTCCATCACTATAATTTCACAATGGAAAAATTTCTTTAAATTATAAAGAGTACTTCCATTTATTTATTTACAAATAATCATAATATAAATTCTATGAATACGATGTGCCTCTACATCAATCCTAATGGACACTAAGGTGGCCTTTAAGTGAGTATTCATAAAACTGATTTGTACAGAATCAGTCATGAGAACAAATTTGTTTCACAAAAAAATTACAGTAAGTCAGTTGTGTGTGAGTGTGTGCTTTCTGGATTTTAAATACCACATTTCAACTTTAATTATTCATAATAACTAACAATTGTCAAAACTCTTTGGACAACAACTTAAAAGAAAAGAAAAGTTTTGTATGTATTTACCTAACACCTCTGCCACAGGCAGGATGTGACACAAGGTCAATTTTTGAGTGGAATAGAGTATGCCTGGTTTGAATTTGGAGTTTTCCTTCTCTTAGACGGGTTTCCTAACCAAGGCTCCCCTATGATATACCCATAGTTAGGGTGAGGCTGGATTCATATCTTTCTCCAGGGCATTACCACAAAGTGAAAAGTAAACAGCCTTGTCCAAGATTTGGACTCGGGTTATCAATCCCATTTCCTACAACTAAAACCATTATGGTACACATGCCTATTTTTGTATAGTTTTCATACAGACTTAACCATTATACTCAGTATCCACCCCCCCCCCCCCCCAAAAAAATCTCTGAATAGATAATCATTGTTTGTCATATTTAATAAAAATACATCTACAATAGAATTTGCTACCCAAACACAAAGAGAAAAGAAGTGTGGAAAAAGATAATCAAATAAAACTATTTAACCACTAGATGATACCAATCAAAAATGTCATAATTAAAATAATATTTATGATTGTTTCCAGAATCTCATATATTCCTAGTTATAACTTATTAAAATGTCATAATATTATAGAAACTTGACTGTTAAAATGTTACACATTTTCATTTGTCAGCAACTATAGTTAAGCAAAATGTCATATTACAAACTATATCACCAGTTATAGACTTTCAATATTATAATTAATATATTAAAAAGATTTTTGCATTTAAAAGGAAAATTAAATGATATTGATAATATATAAGGAATACATATACATATATACAGTAACAAAAGGATTGATTTAGTAACACTGAGACTTAATATTTATCTGATAATTTGCATCAGGTAATAACAAGGCCTTAAATCTATAAGCAGTTATATTGAATGCTTTAATGCTATAAATTTAGCAAGGGAAATTTAAGGCAAATACTACAGGAATTCAACAGGTGCTTAGACCATCTAGTATTACATATGATGTATAGCCAAATAATTTGGAATGAAAACAAATTATTGATTTTAGAGAAAATAACAAACAAAAATTTGAATACACATACATATATATATATATATATATATATATATATATATATATATATATATTGAGTAAAATAAGCAAATTGTTATAAAAATGTTTTTTTCTTAAATCAGAAAAGTGTTCAAATGAGAGAGAGAGAGAGAGAGAGAGAGTGAGAGAGAGAGAGAGAGAGAGAGAGAGAGAGAGGAGAGAGAGCAGGTTGAAACCTAAAATGTTTTCTCATCTCCTTATGACTATATTCTATGTATCTTTATCAGATGAAATGTTTGATATCAGGTAATATGATGAGCAATCCAAATATATAATAATGAAGAGTCAAATAATTTGTAATAAAAAAAAATTATCGATTTTAGTATATGGCAAATTAAAATTTGAATATATATACATACACACACAATCAAGTATAATGATTATATATATATATATATATATATATATATATATAAAAATCAGATAAAATGCTGAGCAATTCAAATAATTACCTATAGAGAAACCTACTTGTCTTCATCTTTTAATGATAAAGGAAAAAAAATACTTAAATAGGATAAATATTTTCATTGTTAGTAAATAAAGTACAAATGAATGATAATTTTCAACTTCAATTAAAAGGAAAAATTAAATCAAGCAATGACTATTTCAAACAACTACCTTGTTTTTATTCAGTCACAGTAAAAAAAATAAAAAATAAAAAAAAAAAACTCTAATTGGATCTCTTTATATTTGTTATTGTTTTAAAAGAAATATAATTATCTCCCTTAGATTACACCTGAAAGGATCTATTCAAAATTCTTTTAGGTTCAAAACCTTGTTTAAATAACCAATAGATTAAATTGAGTACATCAGAAGAAAAATAAATAAGCAAAGCTGCTAATAGCTGAAACTGCACATAGTTTAATACCTCATTCACAATATTCAAATATTTATATATAATGTTACTATACAATATTGTTTTAGTCACTGGCAACTAGTTCCAGCAAATAGTCAAATCAATACATTATGACAGTATTTAAATGGTCAGTCACTTCTCCTGTTGATAATGAGAGCCCCACTCCCACCCCTTAAAAAAAGAACAGGTGACAGCAAGAAGAGCAGTGCTGGAATTACTGATAGTAAGCACACTGCATACAATGGGATGTGATAGTAGTGATTATCAATAGAATCTGAGCCAGGAGTGGCAGTGGTACTGCCAGATGTAGCAGCAGTGGTACTGCCAGATGTAGCAGCAGTGGTGTTGGCAGTGGCAAGCAAGACAGTAGCAGTCATCAGAGAAATGGTAGAACGGTAATCAATAGAGAGTGAAAGAAGGTAAATCTCATTGGTGGCCAATCAATACATGGCATCAGAGGTGTGAAGTGGGAGGTCAGATGAGTTCAGTACTTGTAGCCAGCACCATTACCATACACCAATCGATAATATATTCACCATACAATGCACCTCTTCTTGCCATAAATAATACAACTTGCTTGTGTGCCTTGACCAACAAGTTTTACTTTAAAATTTCTTTAGTCTCATTATGTAAGCAATACAGCAAATATATATGTGAAAGAAGTGGCCTACATCCAACAAAACACAGATATGAATGGTTGCTAGTCTTAGATCCTTCTGAGATTATCTATATATATATATATATATAATATACACTTGTAAAATTCTACATAAAATCAGCAGAGAACTTTTAAATAAAGTGTCAAATCAAAAGGTCTACAAGAGACTACATTACCCATGAAATTGTTTGGACTCCCAGTGTAACAGCAGTCCATGATAATATTTATGCTTCTATTCATGAAGGAATGAAGGATTCTAATTTGTATTTCACAGTTATCTTCAGCATATTGA
Organism: Doryteuthis pealeii; assembly: GCA_023376005.1. Classification (NCBI taxonomy): domain Eukaryota; kingdom Metazoa; phylum Mollusca; class Cephalopoda; order Myopsida; family Loliginidae; genus Doryteuthis; species Doryteuthis pealeii. The sequence goes on from CM042154.1 coordinate 803,070, forward strand.
CAATTTGGATGTTTAAAAAAAGCAGACATCCACATTATCATCCAGTTGTAAATTGGACTGGAAATTGCTTTATCCTCAAAGTTAGAATGTTTTAAGTGTATTGTTCTAATAAAAGTCTTGATATGATGTGCAGTTTTTTTGGGTTTTTTTTGCAGGGTTATGGTTACATAAATAGAAATGTAGAATTCTAGTAATACATAGAATAATAAAGGAAAGAGAAGCGCCAAAGAAGAGAGAGAGAGAGAAAGAGAAGCACCAAAGAAGAGAGAGAGAGAGAGAGAGAAAGAGAGCGCCAAAGAGAGAGAGAGAGAGAGAGAAAGAGAAGCGCCAAAGAAGAGAGAGAGAGAGAGAGAAGAGCGCCAAAGAAGAGAGAGAGAGAGAGAGAAAGAGAAGCGCCAAAGGAGAGAGAGAAGAGAAGAGAAAGAGAAGCGCCAAAGAGAGAGAGAGAGAGTGAAAGAGAAGCGCCAAAGAAGAGAGAGAGAGAGAGAAAGAGAAGCGCCAAAGAAGAGAGAGAGAGAAGAAGAGAAGAAAGAGAGAGAGAGAGAGAGAGAGCGCCAAAGGAGAGAGAGAGAGAGAGAGAAAGAGAAGCGCCAAAGAGAGAAGAGAGAGAGAAAGAGAGAAGAAGCGCCAAAGAAGAGAGAGAGAGAGAGAAAAAGAGAAGAAGAGAGAAGAGAGAGAGAGAAAGAGAAGAAAAGAAGAGAGAGAGAGAAAAGAGAAGCCAAAGAAGAGAGAGAGAGAGAGAGAGAGAGAGAGAAAGTGCCAAAGAAGAGAGAGAGAGTGAAAGAGAAGTGCCAAAGAAGAGAGAGAGAGAGAGAGAGAGAGAGAGAGAGTGAAAGAGAAGTGACAAAGGAGAGAGAGAGAGAGAGTGAGAGTGAAAGAGAAGACAAAGAAGAGAGAGAGAGAGAAGAAGTGACAAAGAAGAGAGAGAGAGAGAGAGAGAGTGAAAGAGAAATGACAAAGAAGAGAAAAGAGAGTGAAAGAGAAGTGACAAAGAAGAAAGAGAGTGAAGAGAAAGAGAAGTGACAAAGAAGAGAAAGAGAGTGAAAGAGTGAAAGAGAAGTGACAAAGAAGAGAAAGAGAAGGAGAGTGAAAGAAAAGTGAAAGAGAAGTGACAAAGAAGAGAAAGAGTGAAGGAGAAGTGAAGGAGAAGAGAGGAAGAAAGAGAGAGAAGAGAGAGGTAGAAGAGAGAGAAGAGAGAGGTAGAAGAGAAGGTGAGTGAAGAGAGGAATAAGGAAAGAGAGAGGAGTAAGAGAGAGTGAGTGGTGAAATGGGAAGAAGGGAAATGAGGGGGGAGGAGGGGGATAGGAAGAGATGCGGAGAGAGGGAGGGGAGAGAGTAGTAGAAAGAGAGAAGGGCAGTAGAGAGGTGGAGGCAGAGAGATAGAGAGAGAGAGAGAGAGAGAAAGAAGAGGGAGAGAGAGAGAGGGAGAGAGAAGATGAGGCACAGTTAAGTGGAAGAACTTAGAAAATAATATTAAATTTAACAGAATAGAAAATTATAAAGTTATTGCATTGCAGTAAGTAAGCCCCAATTATAATGGGACGTTGATGAATCAAGTTTTCACTAGTTGATAGATAGGCAGTAAGTTGATTTATTAACCATTATTGTAGACATTAAAATGGACGAGCCACCATTGTCCAACAACAGTGAAATTATAAGGATGGACAATATGGACACACACTTGTCATACTTGACTGAATGAATTCCAATGAAAGCTTTTGGGAAATGTAATGGGGATTTTCAAAATGAATATTTACACAAATCAATATTTCATTATTAGCTAAGATCAAATTTGCACCTTAAAAAGTGGCCTTGGGAGAATTTTGCAATTCAGAATGATGTTCATTTCTCACTTAACTGACAATTATTAGGATTAAAAATAAAATAAAATAAAAAATGTAAATATTTAACATCCCAATTGACAAAGAAAAATGACAGTCAAAACATTAAAATATAAAATGAGGCAAAGAGACAAAATAATTTGAGGAATTATGAAGCAAATTATCATGAAAATTTAAAAGAAAAACTGGACATGAGTTCAAAAAAACAAGATTGTATAAGTGATGTTAGTGAGCTGAAATTGACAACTAAAGATAAATATGATGAACAGCAAAAGTAATTAAACTTATAAAAAGATGGATTTCTGTAAGTTTCCAAAAATCAAGCAATAATAACTATAATCATTATTTGAAAAGTTTGTCATGAGAGAATCATTATGTGTATCTTATAAAAGAACAACAAAAAAAAAAAACTTCAATAGAAACTTGTTGATAATCATGGGAATAAAAACTTTCAGGAGGTAGGAAAGACACAGAGAGAGAAAAAGTATTATTTCTCTGAATGTTTGAGATTAGTATTATCTGCGTTGTACAAATAACAATAAAGATGAGGACAATAGTCCGAATAACGCAGATAATACTGAGAAAAAGTATGTTCCCTGATATATTAATTTAAAGTACTTAAATAGAAAAAAGTCATGAAATGAATGAATGAATGCACGCACACACTATATATATATGTGTGTGTGTGTATGTGTGTGTGTGTGTATATATATATTATATATATATATATATATATATATATTCTGCTTGCATTCAAAACAATGATTAGGTTCAAGCTTGTTTATAAAAAAAAAATGTCCAAAAATTTCTTCCCAAGTGCTTTCAATCAGCTATATATATATATATATATATATATATATATATATATATATATAGTATAACACCAAGTAAAATATTTAACTAAGCACTCTATGTAGATAGTGCAACCTTTAAACAGAAATCTACACGTACACATATGAGATTTGCTTAATTGTGAAGTCTACTGCTTTTCTGCAGTCTTCCAAATAGTAAAATACTATCAGTTTGCAAAAACTGATTACTAGTCATATTAATGAAGCACTTGGGCACAATTTCTTATCTTTATGAGGTCAAATCAATAATCATAGATCATGGCAGTATCTTGGTGATGATTGCATGCTTTGAGCATATAAATATATACAAACCCAGTTTCTGTTTTTATTTCCTTCACCATGCTTAATAGTACAGACATTCAATTCTCTATAAAAGCCAATTAGATGAAATTAACTCTAAAAATGTAAATGGTATCACAATTATTTGAAAATGATTTATATGAATGATAAACAAAAAACTTTTTAAAAAACTAAAAAAAACTTGGGTTGTTGAATTGGAAAGACGTTATCAACTGAGTTTTGTCATTGGAAATGAACATAGTGACATAAATTCAAATCCTGGAAGAGACTGTTTCATTTCATTTAGCACTAATACAAAAGGTATGCAATCAACTATTCTCCCTCCAGCTATGGCTAAATAGTAGGGCAGGCTGGGCTCTTTAACCTCGATCATTGGTGTTAAGTATGTACTTTCCTATCATCCCACCAGGGCAGATTACCATAAAATATTTTTTAACATGGGGAGTCACACACAAACCGAAGCTCATGTAATAGCTAGTGCAAAAAAAATGTGTAGTCTCATTGGCATTCACCTTAAGGAGCATTTCAGACACTAGCAATAAATTAGGCTCTTACTCCTATTAGACAAGTGGACATGTGCTGCTTGGAGGGATGCCCTCCCAAGGACCATGCAAGTTACTCTACCTCACACCCACAATGTAGCAGGTTAAGTATTGATGGTGAGTGCTCAGTATTTTAAATGGATTTACACTAAAAAACAAAAAAATTTTTAATGGTTTGGTAACTGGAATTACAATTAAAAGTTAATTTTAGTCTCTTCAGTTAAGAATGAATATAGACAATAATTTTTACTAAAATCTTCAATGTTTCAGTTCATTACAAAAATTCTAATATTTCTCTTCCAAAAAATAAATAAATAAATAGCCTATTTGTTTTAAGTTCTTCCAAAGTTCCATGTTAAAAAACATGCGGTGTATTGTTCTTTGTCAAATGTTTATTTTCTTTGTTTAATAGCATATCAACCTTCATGGGTTATTTAATGCCAAAGCTATCCTCGTAGAAAAACAGTACCACATTACAGTATGGATTGGCCTGAATGAAAGAAAATGTCATTAAATTGTTTAAATAAAAAATAAAAATTAGTCTTAGATCAATGAACACAAAAAACATTCCAATGAACAATACCATAATATGAAACTATCATAGATACAGGGAATGTGTAATATACATCCTAATAATATTTTGTAATATCTTTTTCCACCCCCCTTTCTTTTAAATACTCTATTATTATAATATCATTTCTTGAAAAATTAACAAATTAAGTTCACAGCAGCTTAATTTGCTTTCAACAAGAATTTATAAATTTTTAAAAAAAAAAGAAAAAAAAGAAGTAAAACTTTATCCATTTATTAAAGAAAACAATCCCCCCAAAAAGTGCGTACCACATTAAATACTAACTAAAAATGCTATTAAAATTTTTTTTTTAATACCAAGATATTCCTAGGCGCAGAAATCAAATGATTAAAATAAAAAGTTAAAGAGCAGAAAGAAATAAAGAAGAAAATTCTCTGAATTTAATTAGGATTATTGGTCATTACACTAGTTTCATGTTTGATATGTAGTTCAGTTGAAAATAAAATGCTTTAACGATATTTTCAATAAGTGTTTATAGAGAATTCTTATTTTATGTTATTAACAGATAAGCATTCTGGCCTGTCTGATTCATATTTTCTTTAAACACTTAAAAAGTTGACAATATTGTGCCCAAAGCTCATAATATTTTTGCTATAAACCTCTTTCTAGTGCAATAACAGACTTATTTTGATTAGCAAAAGATGGAAGAATTGAAATACTATTAATCAACTTAAAAGTATTTTGGACATTTATATACAACTATCTATACATTATAATGATCCAATATTTGTATACATGTAACTGTAACACTAGCCTTTCTTGGGCTAGATGGGGGGGTCGGAGAAACCACATCCAATCAATCAGCTGGTTATGTTAAGCCCTAGTACTTATATGATTGTCCGACCATATTCTTCAAATGGCTCTTATGGCAAATACAAACCTTTTTATCATATGGGTGCAAGAATGAACTTTTTTTTTCTATCAGTTTATAAAACCAAACAAAATGTTTACCTCCAAACTATTTGCTTAAAAATCATATATACAAAATAAATAAATAAAATAAAATTTGGCATTAAATAGCCCACTGGAGTAGACATGCCATTAAACAAAATAAGCAACCAATAATCAACATTTTCAAATTTGATAAAAGGATAAAGTTTTGAAAACAAAATACAATTATGATTTCATACAAATCATAAGTGGGGGAATCTCCATCCTTGAGCCTGGATAAATAGTAGGGCAGATTAGGTTCTTTAGCATTGGTAAAATAACTAGTCTAGAAGAATCTAAACTAGCTTGGTAGAAGGGTTGAGTAAATGCACACTAAAAATGTATTAGTCAACAATAAATTTCAATTTGAACATGAAAAGTTTTCTCATCCTTGATCAAAATAATGTATAATTTAATTACAAATTCTTATTAGATTTTTTTAATATCAAAGCATTTCATGATGAATAGGTTACTTTTTCTCATTTCGACAAGATTTTCTAATTTACTGGCAATCTTGTTGCAACAAATTACTTTTGTGATAATCATTGTGTATAGAAATCAGATTTTTATCATTGATTTCCTCTAAGTAATTAATTTTCATATGTTTAATCACATTTGTGCATCTGTGAACTTTAACATGAAATTTATCAAAAAATTATTTTGTCAGGTTCAGCTAATTAATGAACAACACACATATTTAAAAAATAAATATTAATTTGGAGGTTTAAAATCAATTTGTGCAATGGATATTATTTTTGAACAAAAGGTTTACAGATCAATTCCAAACATTTAACACATGTATTGTGATAAGTGCTATTATTATTATTATTATTTTTTTTTTTTTTTTTTTTTTTATATTCAATTAAGGGAGAGTTCCTGTGGTGTAGTTATGTGCTGGACTGCAACATTGTGAGTTCAAACCTAAGTTATGCTATGGAGTTTATTTTCAGACCTTGGGAAAGGTATTAACCCCCTCATTACTCCAGTTATAGGTTAATTAGTACCACTACTGTTCTTCTACAAGGATAGCTTTGACATTAAATAACTATGAAGATTGATATGCCATTAAACAAAGAAACCACACTAAACATAAATAATGTCCTAACATAAAGAAAAAAATTCTCACTAACAGTCTCTCATCTCACAGCTATGGGTTATATAGTACCACCACTGTTCTTCTTCAATGATGGCTTTGGCATTAAATAACCCAAGAAATTTGATATGACATTAAATAAAGAAACCAAACCATATTTGATTCAATGAACATGAAAAATGAAAAGGGCACATTTATTCTTAAGAGAAAAAAATACAAAAAACAAACAAAAGGAAAGCAAATTTGTTACCTTCTTGTGGGGAATGATAAACCAATACAAAGCACATTACATAAGGGGGAAAAAGAGTTTTTATATTTAAAACAAAAACCTTTTTTTCTCCACCTTATTTTACATTCAAAAGTAAGGAGATATAAAGGAATGCAACCAGATTTCTCCCCTACAGCAAAGAATAAGAATGCTTCTTTGTGTTGTAAACAAGTTTTTCCTATTCCTATTTAAAGCCAATGTCTCAATCAAAAGCTACAATTTATTAGGTCTCTGCTTTTATTTAGGTTTTTTCTTTATTTACAAAAAATCTAATGTTAATAACTTAATTTAAATAAATAAAAAAAACTTCACTAACCTTTTGATGATTCTTGAGATTATTTTTATGAGAAAGTATTTGGATATCAGGCTTTAAAGTGGAGGTAAGCAATTTTAAAAGATCTAGAAAGGCTACACTTGATAGTTTAAAAGAACAAATGTGGCCTTTAAGATCCCAGGTTCTTTATCCATGAGTTAATATAATTTAGCTTGTCTATAATTCAGTAAATAGATTCATATTAAAAAAAATTAACTATATAAATGAATTGATTGTAACTTTTTGGGGAATGTACATATTTTTAATGTTTTTTCTTGCTGGCATAAAGGCTTCACAAATATTTCCAAAGTAGAAAAAGAAAACCTGTAATGATTTTGATTGATTTTAATGGCACGTCAACCTGTCAGGGTTATTTTATGCCTAAAGGTTAGGGAATCACATTCATTGTAAGCTCATATTTATATTTTTTTGTGTATTTATTTAACTTTTTTTTTGCACACAGTCTTATTGAATAGGAATAATTTTTTAACCAGATCTATTTGAGCAGTAATTGTGGAGACACTTGTAGTGGAATGGTTATTGTCATAGAAAATGGACATGAGCTCAAGACTGGTTGCATTTCACATAGCGCTAATACCCTTGTGAAAGGTATATATCCAGCTATGGCTGAATAGTAGGACAGACTGGGCTCTTTAACCTTGGCATGGTAATCAATCAAGGAGAAGGAAAACTGAATTCAAACCTATTAAACTCCACTTAAAAATGACCTTGTGTCACATTATACTAGTGTAGAGAGGTTGGAATATACATAAATGGAACCTTAACAGGTACTACCATTCTGGGAGTAATGACAATGAAAGGGTACTCCATACTCCCCAGATGTCAAGAACTGGAGCCTCGCCATTTGATAAATGTCATACCCAGGATACAGTCGTATATTCTAAGCCCATTCAACAGAGTTGATTTTAAATAAAATTCTTATATATATATATATATATATATATATATATATATAAACCTTGTTATGGGTTGCACAATAACTTAAGGCTTAAAATAAAATTAGATATTTTAACAAATCTATATCAATTTGGTTTGGTTGTAAACAACAATTTTTCATAAGCACCTCTTGACACAGTGTAATGCATTAAAATTTGACAAATATTTTTTCCCTTCTATATTATTGATAAGAAAAGAATATCTATCACATCTTATTCTTTAAGAACTGTAGATAAAGGAATAAGAGGGAAAAATGTTTTTGCATTGCACTCTTAATACATAAACCTACAGAACCTTCCAATCTACATTTTTATAAAATTAGCCTATTCTCTCCCCCCCCCCATTTATATATATATATATATATATATATATATGATGTGTGTTTGTATAATGACCAAGCATATGTCCTTTTATAAAAGGAAAATTGTGGAAATCAGCAAAGACTAAAGTTCAATAAAATCTACACCCTATTTTTACTCTGAGAGGCAGTTAAACATTTTTATACTCTTCATTTTCCATAAGGAAAGCTAATTAAAAAAATATGTGTATAAATCAATAATATATTACAAAAATTGATAAAGAATAATATATAACAAAAAGAAAAGAAAAGAAAAAATACAAACGAGAAGCATAATAATAATAAACTTAAAAACAAGAATATATAAAGAATAAAAGATAATAAAACAAATATATAAAATATTTAGTAAAATATTTAACTTTTTAAATCCCAGACAACAGCGAGTAGCTCAGCTAGTTAGTCATAAATAAATGATACTCTAGTCTCTAGAGTACCTATACCATAATGATCTGAATCTTGCATGTATGTTACCATAACTGCAAAAACTCTACAAGATTATTTTAGCACAATAGTATTAAATTACTTTAAGAGAACTAAGTAATTTCCAACTAGAAATAGCATAAGACATCAAAATTTAACCATGCTGACAAATGGTTTATGCACAAGTGAAAATCTCTTCATGAAAATGAGTGTATAAAATCCTACAGAACTTTGAGATACAAATGTATCACCTTATCCAGACCAGAAGACCAGACGTAGAGTAAGCAACAAGAAAGACATTTTTAAAATTATCTAATGGATTTTTCTGTTCCAAAGGACTAGAGAGTGAAAATGAAAGAAACTAAAAAGTTAGACAAATGCTAAGATCTTGCCAGAGAGCTGAAAAAGTTGCGGAATATGAAATTAATGACACCAATTGTAATTGTTGCCCTTGGAACAGTTCCCAAAGGCCAGAAAAAGAGACAGGGGGAACTGGGGATCAGGAGAATTGAGACCATCCAGACCACAGCACTTAAAATCAACTTGAATTCTTAGAAAAATCCTGAAGAACTGAGAAGATTTGCATCAGTCGGATTTCAGTTAGAACTGGTGTGAAAAACTTGCAAGGAGTAAAATAATAAGTGTTGTGGGGTCTGCAATTGTATTCACCCTAATTATTATCATTCCTATTAGGTAACTATTAAATGATAATGATAGTGTACTTCCTTACATTTATTTACCATTAATTATAGTATTAATTCTATCAACAGGATATGACTCAACAATGAATTTAGTGGCTGTTTAAGATGACCTTTAAGTTAATAACAGACATTGCCCCCCCCTCCCCCGTGCTATTTAATAACAAAACCATACAACAAATGTCTGAAAATTGAAGATGAAGCATCATTATCATTCAATGACTTAAATTTACACTCTATTTAGATAAAGGTTTAAAACATTAAACTCTTGGCATAGTTTGTTTAAAATTACTCTCTCCCTCATCTCCATGATACGGATATTATTTCACATATAATTTCAGACTCATATTCTTTTTGTAATATACTAGCCAGAATCAACTGTGGAATAATGAAAATACATCATCTCAAAACATCAGAAAAAATTATCAGTAAGTACACTAATATTAAGCTTTAAAAAATTATTCAAAGTTATGTTTACTTTTTCTATTAGAAGAACATTCCAGATTGTATATTCTCCAATTTTCTTGAAGTGAAATATACACTTCTGTAAGGAAAGAGACTGATTTTGTTACAGTTTTTTTCTTGAAAGCATAAAGCAAAAAATATTCAATTCTTCTTTTTCTTTATATAGATTGGTTTGTTTTGTTTTATGGCATATCAACCTCAGTGGGTCATTTAATGACAACAAAGTTTTTTTAAAGGAATTCATTGTTAAATGGATACTCAGTTTTTTTTATAAACATTTTTCTATTTAACCCATAGATGGGACCCTAACAGGTACTACCATTCCAGGTTAGAGTGGACCAGGGAACAATGGTGATGAAGGGGTGCTCCACATTCCCCAGACTTCCAAAACTGGAACCTCACCATCAGATAGAGTTTAACGTTATTCCCAGGACATGAAGACCCTCAGCCACAACCTTCTAGCACACATATGGAAAAAAAAAAAAGGTTGCAACTTGCCATAAGGGCAATAAAATATAGGTGCTAGGGCTTGACATGACCAACCAGTTGATTGGAGGGGGGGCCTCTCTGACCGTCTGTCTAGCCTAAGTAAGGGTCTAAGTGGAGTGTTGCATATCATAGACTGCTCATCCACCAAGACTCCGTCCTTAAGCATCACAGGTCGCCACCCTCGGCCAACAGGAAACCCCTGCAGAGGTGCAGTCGGTGTATTCTAAAGCCCCAGCTGACAGGGCTTTCCTTACATAGAATTGTTACATGGAGGTGCACTTAGTGTACCAGTTAATGTCATAGGAAATGGAATTAATGACCAGAGTTAAAATCTTAGACAAGGCTGTTTGAATTTTATTTTGGTAATACTCTTGGAAATGGCATGGATCCATCTCACCTCCCCCCCCTCTGACTATAGGTAACTGGTAGGACAGACTGGGTTATTTATTCTTGGTTAGGCATTCAGTCTCGAAGAAGGAAAAATCTGAATTTAAACCAGTTTTACTCTGCATAAAAATTGACCTTATGTCACATCTTACCAGTGGCAGCAAAATTGAATAAATACATATATGGAATTTTTTCTTACACAGAATCGTTCTCAAATGAGGAATGTACCCGTTGAAATGGCATATGTACAATAAAAACAAAAACAAATTTACTTATCCAAGACTGTTGACAGTAACAAATATATCTAATCTTTTTATTCTTTTAGATGAAGATCTGTCAATCATTATTATTAATTTGTCTAGTATTTTCTTTGATATTTAAACAATTTTAATTGATTTTTTTTTTCTCTTATTTTTTCCTTGGGTTATTATTTCTACAGTAGTGATGAACAGTGCATATAGGGGGCTGACAAGTAAGACACTCATGCCTCTTTTTACTTTAGGGAAGAGACTTGGTTATCCACACCAGCAGCTTTACCACCTAAGCAGTAAGAGTAAGTGGTAAATCACACCTTCAGATTATCCAATACTTATCTCCTATTTGTTTGCACCATTTTCTTCTTAATGTTTTATACACAACAAGTGATAATAACATATTTCATTTATCTTTATTTTTGAGATGGAAATTTGTCAATCATTATTATTAATAGCATTTTCTTTAATCTTTTTAAACTTTAGTCAACTAAAAGTTGGATGTATTTTTCATTTACAATCACAATTTTTCTATTTCTGAATGCATTAAATCTCAAAGTAGAATAGAAAAAGAAAACAAAAGATATTGATTAATCAAAAAGGTTTTTTTTTTTTTTTTTTAAACTTTTCCTCGGTTGTCAAATCTTAAAATATCCAAAGAATGATCAGAGCAAATATTCCAAAATATCAAACTTCCTCTTTTATCCACGTTGAAATATTTTCTTTATCAAACATTTGTTTATTTATCTGGTGTAATAATAATCTTAAATGTTCATTTTTTTTTTTTTTTTTAAATATTTCCTGTGACAACTATCATAAATAAAGAATAACCAAAATGTTTAAGAACTGCATTACAAATACATCCAGTCTTAAACATTTAACAGTATCAACTTAAATACAAAAATTATTTGTTTTAATAAGAACAATACTTAATGTCTTTCAGTATTATTTAATAATGAATTTGGTCAAGAACTCTAAACAAAAAAAAAATTACCATGTGCCACTCTTTGCTTACTTTCAATAAATTTTTATTTGTTGAATGCAAAAGTAATAAAATTTCTCCATTTCCTAAACAAACACTGAGATCATAATCTGACAATTTGTTCAAATAATTTATTCATCATGATCACCATGTTGCACTGATGACACAGATTCCCATGACTCTCGCCACCAGTCCCTATTTGTCGTCGCGCCTGGCAAATCATCTTCACAGCATCCAGTATTTGCACAAAACTGATCAATGTAAGTCTTTGTTAGTTGGCCCAATCTGGTGTGTTCATGTCCACAGGAGAATGACACTTATGAGTTCATCCTTACTTCTCCAGCAGTGTCCAGCATGTCTTATTCATCTTACTTGCAAAGATTTGTGTGATAAGAGTAAGTGGTCATAAAGCTGCTTTTTTTGTCGGGTTCTGCTTCCAGGATTTATTCAGGACTGCACAAAGAATTATTGTGTAGTTCCCATCTAGCTTTTCTTCCAATCATTTCATTAAAGTCCACCTGGTGCAGCTATATAGTAGCACTGATATGGCTACAGCTTCATTTATCAGATTTCCATATGATTGATAATCTGTCTATAGTAAACCATAAAAATAAAGGTGAATATAATACATCCTATTCTTAATATAAATAATTTACAGTTATATGGTATCAAGTATTCCTAACAAATATCAATAATTTGTAAATACATGTATTTGACCCATAGATGGGACCCTAACAGGAACTACTACTCTGGGCTATGAATAGACCTGGGAGTAATAATAATGAAGAGAAACTCCACACTCCCCAGAACAGGAGCCTCACCATCAGATGCAGTTAAGTGTTATGCACAGGACACTCCCCCCCTTTTTTTTTGGGGGGGGGTCTTATCCCTCTGCAGAGGAATACAATCAATGTATTCTAAGCCTTGCTGACAGGGTGGTCTCTCTCTCTCTCTCTCTCTCTCAAGGACAGTTGTGATAATGTGCCATGTGCCATTTACCGTGAAGAACCACAATCAGTCAAGTAGCGAAAAGACATTGCCCTTTCCATTCCATGCTTCAATAATTAAAAATGGCTCAATTATCATGGTTGTATTCTGGTTTAACTGTTTGTTTTGTTTGTTTTACAGAAAATGTATTGGTTGTAACTGTATAGAACATTCATTGAAATGACAACATAGGCCTCATGTCAGTTTGTGCAACATATAAATATCAAACTATTCTGCAAAGTAGTGGGGTGGGGCCATTGAGGAAAAATGTACACATCATCAATACAATAGAAGGAGGTAAAACAGTACAACAACTGAAGGAGGAGAAGATGCTATCCTAAATGAAGATAACCATTCTGATAAAGATATTAGCCATATCAAGGAATGACATTCTGTGAAAGAAACATGAATAAACAAATGTTTCAAGCTCTCTCTTAGATTGTGCAATCTGAAGGAAAATGTAATAGCAGACAAATGTGGATAGAAGAGATTATGTTCAAATATTGTGGAAAGAAATGGAAAGGAATCAACAAAACAGATTTTTATCATGATAGAACTAATAAAATATTCACTGGATACACTCCTAACAAGCAGGTTAATTAAACCAAGTAATATTTAATAATTAGATGAAAGTCACTTGAAATAAATAATCTCTTCAAGATTTAATGATACCTGAACAATTAAATTGCTTCAGATTAATTCAAACTATGAATACAAAATTGCAATGTAGTCTTGATGAAAAACCTCCAAAATTATATTGATCACAATATAATTATGGAATTTAATATCAGTTATCAATTTAATCTATATTATTATGCAAAATGCATGCATTTATATGTATGTGCATGTAAGAATGTATGTATTTACCAACCCCTCTGCACAAGGCCATTTTTTTTCAACAGGTTTGAATTCAGTTTTTACCCAGACTTGTTGCCATACCAAAGTTAAAGAACCTAGTTTGCCCTACTATTTACTGATAGATGGAGGGAGAATATTTGGATGCCATACCTTTCTCAAGGGTATTAACACTATGTGAAATGCAAACAGCATTGCCTAAGATTTGAACTCAGGTCATCGCGTTCATTTCATACGATAACGATTATACCACTAGCGCTTCCTTATGCAAGTAAGAATCACAGCCAACTAGAAAGTCTCAGATATATTTTTGCATGGCTATTGACATGGCCTGAGGGTTGATGAGAGTATGCAAGGTTGACTTCCAAGGTCATTGAATGACATAATATGAAGGAGTGTTAAAAAATATTGAACCTGTATGTATTTACCAAGCATTTCTATGTGCAGAATGTGACACATGGTCAATTTTTAAGTAGGGTAAAGCTGGTTTTAATTCAGTTTTCCCTCTAGACAGGTTGCCTAACCAAGTCTAAAGAACCGTCTGCCTACTAGTTACCCATAGTTGGGGGAGGGGATCCATGCTTTCCTACGGGTATTAGCACAAAGTGAAATACAAACAGCCTTGTCCATAATTTGAACCTGGGTTGACCAATTCTATTTCCTCCAAAATATTAAACCTGTATTTACCAAAGTAGAAATGAACAATGAATGAAACATTTTCTCTAAAATATTCCCATTGGTATTCAAAATATTTATTCCACTGAGTTTTCCACAGGTCAAAACCCTTTGAAACTCTTATTTTGATATTGTAGAAATCTGCATTATCATATTTAAAAAAAAAAAGTTTTCCATGTCCTCAAATCTGACTCTTGAGGTGAATTTTCAGTTTATGAAAAAAGAAAAAAATTTGTACTAGGTGCGTTGAGTATGAAGTGTGCTACACATGCACAATTCTGTCTTTTGCCAGATGTGTTTACTTCAAAAATTATCAAGACTGGCTTCAAAAAGTTTTTTTTCAAATTGGCACCAACTCTGCAATGGTACTAAATTGGTGGAGGAGAAACTAATGTTTCATGAAATTGAAACCATCATTTTGTCTGGAAAGTTTCAAGAACAAGATGCCTTCATTCTTAGAATTCTTATCATTCAACCAGACTTAGAGTTTAAAAAACACCAGTTCCCTGTAAGGATAAGCAATGCTAATTTAAGACCAATCCCTCAAAGTTGTAAGGATGAACTTTGACTATCCATTTTTTTCCTCATATGTTGGATATAATGAAAAACATATTTACAAAAGATAGAACAAGAAATAATGTGTACAAAGAGGTTCTCAGAAACTAACCAGAAGTTGTTTTGTTTTTTAAAATTCTTTTTAATTTTTTAGGTTTTAAAATTTTAATTGTATATTTATATCATGGTCATATTTCTCTATCCATAGATCTTTGCTAAAATATAAATCAGAATTATTTCATCAAAACATTTTATCTCTCTTCTTTCTTTTCCCAAGCAATGGTGGTTATTGTATATAGGTTAGTTCAGACTAATTTCTGGAGTACCTTCCAGGAGGGTAAACAGTTAAAATATTGTGATGAAATAAAACAAAGTTAGTTCAAACTAACTTAAATACAATGATCAAAACACATTGTTTAAAAATATTTAGATAAGAATTGTTGCTTTGTTTAGTTTCTTACTTACCTCTGAGAAAGAATACACCATTTACTATTAAGAATTAGTTTCAACCTACTAACTGTAACTAATGTCCAATAAGTCATATCCATGCATTATCATATAATAAATAAATTAGCAACAAAAAAAGCTGGCTTCATAGCCTGTTTAATTCAGTCAAAGTTAAATGAGCAAAGAAAGATATTTTGATGATCAGTAAATAAAAGAAAATCAAACAAAAACAGCAAGCTCTTCATTTCTGGGAGGTAAAAAAAGAATTTTATTGAAATGAATCTATATAAGTGTGAATAGATATAAATCTATATGTGGATAGTGTGCAATATATAGCATATCTCTAAGAAACACAAAATTGTTTTCAATTTCACAATCAACTATAGCATTATTATGGACTAAGTCTTTTACTAGAAACCCTTCAGTACTTTTGGCTAAATACTAGTTGAATCTAAATATATTTAGTCATTTGTACAGATTAGGAAAAAAAATGTACACAAGCCAAAAATAAAAAGGTTCAAAGACAATTAGTCTATGAAAGTGCACAACTTGTTAAAGTTAGTAAAAGAAAATTACAAGGGGGTGCTGAAAAATCCTTAACCCGACGAAGACAGAAATAACCTAGAGCCATGAAACATACATGCAATCCATATATTCATCCTAAAGTTCAACACACTTGGCACATCATTTCTAAATTTTCTTTAAACTTTCCACTAGGGAAAAAAATTCAATTTAAAAAAAATTAAAAAATTTCTTTCTTGGTTAGGCCAAGAACTTTTCAGCACCCACTCCTACTAATGTATTTTAAAAGTGTTTTAATTAGAGACTATGATATTTACCTTCACAATCAGTTTGTTTATCTGTATGCAGAATTGTACAAAGTCATTTGTATTTGAAAAATTCAAAAGATAAAAAATATTCATGTGACATTTTCTTGTTTTTTTTTTTGGTTCTCAGAAAATGAAGTTGGTTTCAAAGAATGTGTACCAAATTACAAAAAGATGAACACACTCACATCCCCACCCCCTCACTTGTATATTTTTCAGTACCTTCTAAGGTCAAAAGTAATTTTATATCTATTACAACATATTGAAGATAGTAACATCAAATTTGCAATATAAGCAAAACAAAAAAAAAAAAAAAAATTTAAAATAAAAAAACTTTCTTAACTTATTTCTAATGAGAATTTGAGAAAATGAAAGTATTAATCAATCAATCTTTCTCTTGTGTGCATACAAGTATCTATATTATAGTGATCTAATTTCTGGTATATATTAAGTAATTTTCAATCTAATTTGTAACAAATATAATAGTGTGGAAATTTGGTTTCTGCTTAACCTAAACATTAAATTTTCTTGAGAGATGAATATTAAATGCTAATTATAGATTACTTCACCTCATCTACAATTAATTATAATATAAATTCTACATATAGGATATCACTTAGCATTGCATTTTAATGGCTGTCAAAGATAACTTTGGGGGGGGGGGTTTACATTTTTCAAAATTTGTATCTATATCTACAACAGTTAAAACAATAAAATATAAGCAGAAAGGGAAAAAAGGATAACCATAGATAATATAAATTAAGGTTATAGCAAATATAAAACTTATGGCTTTATCTATTTTCATATTTATAAAATTCTCATTATATTTGTACATAAAACTGAAACCATAATCCAGCAAAAATGGCATATCATGGCAAAAATTTTCATTAGAGCAATACATTTACAATATTCTAATTTGGAGAATAATGCAATTTCCAACTAAATGGTAATTTGTGGCAGTCTCCATTTTCTTTAATCATCTAAATTTTCAGTATAATGTAGATAACTATAAAATGTTAATTAAAATATTTCTTTCCTTTCTAAATAGGAGTGTGGGGGGGGGGTCCTTGTAGCATAGTGACTAACGTGCTGGACTGCAACATCATAGTACATGAGTTCAAACTCCAGTTGTGCTATTACTTTCACTTTTGAACTAATACTCGTAAGAAAGGTATGAACCCCCTCATCCTTCCAGGGTTAAATAGTACCACTACTGTTCTTCTACAAGGATGGCTTTTGCATTAAATAACCCATGAAGTTTGATATGCCATTTAAACAACAAAATCAAACCTTCCTAAATAGAAGCATCAATATCATCAAGGACTGGTGTTACAACTGTTATCTAGTATTGCATAAAACCTTTTTTCAGCAGGTGTGTTTTATTATGAATAAAAAAATATAAAAAAAAGAAAGAAAAAAACACTCAGTGAAGGGAGTAATGAAAGCATTTTCAGCTGTTAAAAACACTTTCGTTCTTAAAGCAAATATATTATCCACACCACAATCTTGTTATCAATTGATAAGTACATGCACTTTGAGGAAGATGAAACTGCTACAATAGATTATGCCCAACCCAAGATGATATTTATAACATCATGTAACTAGCAGCTATGTAAACACTGCTGCTAAGTAGACTGTACTATTTTACCTTTGTAAGTTTATAGTCACTACAATAATAACTATACTAATATTTTCATTCAGTGACTTGACAGTAATAGCTTAAAAATGTTATTTAAACTATGTGCCCCATGTAGTATGTGACACATGGTCAGTTGAATAAGGAGAGTCATGCAAGACCAAAGCTACTCAACCACTTGTTACAAAGATGTCAGATTACTCCAACCTTCCTCTGGAGATAATGGAAAAGTGTTGGAATCTATCAAACAGGCTTTACCTTTTATTAATTTAAAAAAATTTTCTAAATGTGTTCTGTCAGAAGACAAGAACAAATACTACACCTTAATACCAGCCTACAGATCAGAAAGCCAGTAGTCTGCCCAAAAACAGTCTAGATATATACCAGGTAACATAACTAAATCTGTATCTTACATGTCTTTAAATATAAGAATCAAAGACATTTTTATGGTTAAATAGGTAAACATTTAAACACCATTAAGGAATTACAATCTTGTTTCTTTGCAGTTAATGATGAATATCACACATATATATGTGTGATTACTAGTTCCATAGATTCTCCTAATCACTCTTTATTGGGATATCAACAGATTAAATCAGAAAAAAAAAAACTTCTTTACAATTGTAGATTTATATATGTAGTGGCTGTAAGAAAACATTGATTGCACACTTTCAGCAACTGATGATTAACACTGATATTTTTAAAATGTACCTAATTCCAATGACTACATATTTATATAAACTGAGGAAAAATAAGGTTCTACTTACCGTTCTTTCATAAATTTCAAGGTGTGCACTATCTCTGGCTTTTTCTGTCGGTAATTCCATAGATGTAAGGTATCATCGGAACAAACTGTTACCAATGCACCCTAAAATAGTAAAGATACAAATAAGAACATTTTATCAACTGTCAAAAAGGATTTTTTTTGTTTTTATAACAAAAATTAAAATAAAGGATAATTTATATAAAGCAATAAATCATACACATTTTAATTTCTGTAGCATCTTCCAGGTTTTTTTTTTTTTCTTTTTGTTTTTCTTTCTGTTTACAGTAAACCAATCAATTATTTAAAGTAAGACTTCACCATTGACAACAAAAATTTCAATAATCTGAATTTGGCTCAATCAGTAAAAATTGTATTTCTAAATTTTTATTAAACTGAAACTACATGAAAAAAATACAATTCAAAGCAATAAAAAAATTTTTTTTTTTTTTAAATATATATATATATATATATATATATATATATATATATATATATATATATATATATATTTTATTTTATAAAGTAAAATAAATATTTAATAATAATGATAGTAAAATAAGATAAATATCTAATTATAATAACAGTAAATTGAAAATATAAAATAAGAGAAATTTAAATGTCCACAAAGTCATCAAAGTCCAAGTGAGCAGATCCTGAAGAGAAAACCTCAAACTAATAAATATAAGTAAAAAAAAAAATTAAAATAAATATAAAGTTTTGTTCATTAATTACTGAAATGTTTTTATCGAATTTCATCTTTACAGTTGGTTTGCTAAAATTTGAGACATCAGTGATAGAAGAGTGAAATTCCCTCAGGCATCAAATAGACTTATGGTGTATAGTAGGTATTTACCCAACCCATTCACCACAGGTAGGATATGACACAAGATCACAAGTATGGGGCATCCAATGAGGATCAAATTTGCTATTCAGTTGTAATGGATCTGTAAAATAAGATTGCTAACCTTACACCCCATGAAATGCCTTTACTTACATTGTATAGTATGTCAGTAGCTGTACTTGATAATCACACAAGAAGTCATTTTTATAAAGTTGAGAAAAACCAAAGTCAAAGGATGAACTATTGTTCACAATATTTTTTCCCACTTTTTCTTTAGTTACAATAAGTGTGATTACAGACTCAATTTTGATGACAAATGGGGGGGGGGGTGAATTAAGGTTATTTAACATAAAAAAAGCATGTTGAGTATTTATGGAAAGCTACTCATATCATTTACAATTAACCCTGAATTTTATCATTCATAAAAGGAGGTTGTTTTGGAACCTATCTACTAAAAATGATATTGAGGCCCTACTAGACATTTTATTATTATCATTTTTTATACAATACTTGAAAGTATTGTGAAATACAATTACCTTTTGTGGCAGAAGTAAATACAGGGAAAAAACGTACATTATTATTTTAATTATATACTAATAGTTTCTATTTAAAGTGTATTTAGGCAATAATTCAAGCATGCTTTAAAAACAACTTAAATCTATTATACATTTATTAGAAACTTCCATTTTTGAATTTGTTGTCTCAGTATAGGATTGAAATTATCTAAGAGCTGTCCAAAGTTCAAAGATGTATAAATTTAGACTAATTTCAAACGTTATTAATGATTTTCAAGAAATAGTGAAGAGTTCATATCCAATATTGTTGTTCATAGGGCTAATAGAAATGTGTAAAAAATGTTTAAATGCATGTTGGTAACATCATATATATTTTGGTGTTTTAGAAGGCCTTTTAGAATGCTTGTTCCAAATTCATAAGTTATTTTGTTGATAGTTTTAATAATAATAATAATAAAGCTTCAAAAGTAAAATAACCAACTACACAGGGTCATGCCTCCCCCATTCTATGAAATAGGGATAACTCTATTCTATTACATGGCAATTATCATAAAGTATTATATAAAACCCTCCCCTTTCCATGAAACAGACTACTGATTATCAAAGAATAACATTTGAAATAATTGTCACTTGTCAATAAAATCTGATGTTCCAGAATTATATACTTATAATTTCTATTGAACTATAATTATGAAAATAAAATTTTTAAAATTAATAAAAAACACAAGCACCTAAAAAGTCAGAGTTGAATTAAATAACAAACTTAGATTTTCATATTCCTAACTGTACTTACTTTTTACTAGTATCACAAAATTATTACTAAAGTTGGTAAAGTCATGTGACATAGTAGGAATCAAGATTACTTTAAAAGAATATTCATTAATTTTGAATATTTCCACAGTATTTCATTAAAAGTAAATCCCTATCTTAAGTACAAAAAAAAATTGTTAATTTATCAGCAATCAGAATCTCAGCCATAAATGTATCTAGCGTATTACAGAAAATTCACATTGTGTGCGTGTGCTTGTGCATAGGTTACTGTAACCTAGTAAAAATTACCCATTATCAGGCAATTTTTTATTAGAACTATATATTCAAAATGCTCTAACTTAAAAAATGAATTTCCAGTCCAATTTACACCTAAATGATAATTTTGTAGAGTCTGCATTAATGCTGAACATCGGGGTTTGTTTTTTTTTTTTGTTTTTTTTTAAAACTCTCTAGTATATAACTAAAATTACAGTTCTGTCTGTCGGTGTATATATATATATATATATATATACACACATGCATATCTATAACACAGAAAAAAAACACATCATAGCAATATCTTTATTAGAATGATACACATAAAATGCTCTTAGAGAAGGAAGAAATTTCCAGTCCAAATTCCAATTAAATGATAATTTTGTGGGATCTGCATTAATGCTGAACATCGGCATAATGGTTATTGTCATAGGAAATAGAATTGGCAACCAGAGTTCAAATCCTGTTTGCATTTCACATAACCCTAATGCTCTTGAGAAAAGTGTGAATCTATCTCTTCTCCCTCCAGTTATGTGTAAATAGTAGGGCAGACTAGGTTTTTTTTTTAACCCTTAGTTAGGCAACCTGTCTAGAAGGAAAACTCTGAATGCAAACCAATTGTATATCACTTTAAAAATTGTCCTTATGTCATACCCTGCCCATGATATGGTTAAATATATGCTGAAGATATTTTCTTTTAAAATTATCTAAATTCTAGATATAATGGATATAACTATGAAACACCAATTAAAATCCTTCACTCCTTAAATAAAAGCATCAATATCATCATGGACAATGAGAACCTAGTAGTTCCATGGGTTGTTAACTCCATTTTTTTGTTGAATTATTATTTTTTTAATGTCCATTCTTAATGATATATTTGACTCTGCTTACAAAACTTTAATATGTTATTAAAAACTGTTTTTAAAACCCTTTGAGCCTGTTACACTAGATTATGGGGGTGGGGTGGGTACCTTTATTCCCCCCACATTGTAGCACTGGTTTACTGGTGAGAAGATCACATTCAAACATCAGAGAGTAAATTTAGGGTTAAATTTTGCTAATTCAAGAGATTTGAAAAGTTCTTCTTTAACCCCTTTACTCTGAGATACTCTGTAACAGTTCACAAAAACATTTAAATATCACTTCCGAGCACATATGTCCCATTAAATATCACTTCCGAGCACATATGTCCCATTAAATATCACTTCAGAGCACATATGTCCCATTAAATATCACTTCAGAGCACATATGTCCCATTAAATATCACTTCAGAGCACATATGTCCCATTAAATATCACTTCCGTCACTTCCACATATATTAAATATCACTTCAGAGCATATGTCCCATTAAATATCAGTCCATTAAATATCACTTCGAGCACATATGTCCATTAAATATCACCCATTAAATATCACTTCCAGCACATATGTCCCATTAAATATCACTTCAGAGCACATATGTCCATTAAATATCACTTCAGAGCACATATGTCCCATTAAATATCACTTCCCACATATGTCCCATTAAATATCACTTCAGAGCACATATGTCCCATTAAATATCACTTCAGAGCACATATGTCCCATTAAATATCACTTCCAGCACATATGTCCCATTAAATATCACTTCAGAGCACATATGTCCCATTAAATATCACTTCAGAGCACATATGTCCACATATGTCCCATTAAATATCACTTCCATGGTCCCATTAAATATCACTTCAGAGCACATATGTCCCATTAAATATCACTTCAGAGCACATATGTAAATTATTACTATATCAAGTCTTTTGTAAATACTATCTGATATCCTCTGTCTCTCAGCCCAGAATATTAGAGTTATGGTGTATAGTAAAATAGCACTCAACCCAAAATATTGGACTTTCAGGTTCAAAAGATTAAAATATTCCTCTATATTATTAAATTATTCATCCAATTCTTACATCTCTTTGTAGATTTCATTTAGTGAGAAATAGAATTTGTTTTCTACTTAATAAATTTATAGGAATAATTCATTTTAAAAAAATAAAAAATTTATTATTTTAGGCCATGAGAAATCTTTTGCACAATTCATTTATTCCTTTCATGATGGTAAAAACATTAAAAACAATTGTTAGAAAAATTGGGGGGCCCCCCCAAAAAACGGTAAGGATTTCATTATTTTCTAACTAAATTTGTTTGAATGCTGCCCAAATATATATATATATATATATATATATATATATATATATATATATATATTATAAAAAAGAAGGTCCGCAAAATGGATTATATTTTTAGAAAAATTTTTATTATTTTACATATGCGACACGTGTTTCAGATCTTCTGATATCTTCTTAAGGATTCAATGATTAATCATATGAATTTGTACATGCATGCATATATATATATATATATATATATATATATATATATATACACAAATTCATATTCATATGATTAATCAATGCCTGAAGAAGATTTTAGAAGATCTGAAACACGTGTCACAAATGTAAGATAAAAATATTAAAACAATTTTTCTAAAAATATAATCCATTTTGTGGACCTTCTTTTTTATGAAATATTTAATTTTCTCCCGTTGGACCCATAACAATATATATATATATATATATATATATATATATATATATATATATCACACACACACACAGAGGATAAAGTAAACATCATAGAAATTTTATTAGAACAATCAACATAAAATGCTTAGAGAATAAAGCAATTTCCAGTCCAATTTCCAAGTAAATCATGATTTGGTGGAGTTTGCATTAATGCTAAACATCATTTTATTCTTATTCAATTATCCAAATCCTGGATATAATAATATAATGCTAATTAGAATTGTTGAGTCTTTCTGAATAAAAAGTATCAATGTTACCATGGTTACAATAGGAATACATTAGAATCATAGGTCATCTAGTTTATAATCAAAAATACAATTGTGCTTTATGAGAAAAATTATGTCTACACAAACACACACACACACATCTCATAAAACTTTAAGATAATTACAAAGGTAAATATGAAATATATGCAGTGATTCTTTTGAAACAGCTTTTTTAAACTTTATTGTATTTAGGCTTTGACAGGTGGAAGAAAAATCAGAAAGATAAAGAAATTGGTGAGAAGGACTCAATGTTTAATAGTAACAACATTTAACTTAGAATTTTAGAGAAAAACTAAATAGAATTTTGTAGAGGGTAAATTCTGAAGATCCAATTTTTAGGTTAAAAAAATGCCATAAATCTATACATATAGTAATTCTATAAGGTTGAAATTTAAATGTAATGGGGAGGGCTTCAGAAATTAATTATTTTGTGACAATAAATTAAGTAATAAGATTACCAGGGGTAACCAAAATCCAGTCACGTGATCAATTTAGGCCATCTTCAATAACCGAAAGTAAATATTTTTTAACTTTGTTTTTAAAAAATCTCTCTTAAAAAAAAAAGTAACGATTATACAGAGTTGTTACAAAGAAAAACAGTTAATTCAAAGATCAAATTATCCGATTGGGGAAAATTACTCACCGTTAATAAAATAAATAAATAAAATAATCCGTTTTACATAAAAAAGGTTTTTTTTAATGTGGAAATGGGATTGTAACTTTACATATTATATCTCTGACAATTAGACATTTAAATGTATAGGTGGCTGTATTCAACATAATTGTTTTCTTGTGCATATTCAATAACCGATTATTGATTTTTGAATTTTTTATTTTTTTTTATTTTGTAGTAATTTCAGAATAACTCCAGAATATTTTTTGAACTTATAGTGTAACTAAAGCAAAGAAAAGACAATAAGTATTACAAATGTTGTCAGTTTTGCTCGTCCGTATATTATAAGAATCAAACATTACTATTCAACAATAAAAATTACAAATTCTTTTAAAAATATTAATATATCATGGATCGGACAAATTTTTAGTTCACCTGAATTCTAAAATTCATATATTTAAATATCTGTGAAAAATTTGATTTGTACACACAAAATAAGATTTTTAAACATTAAAAAAAAAAAAACATTATTTAAGCACACAAAAGATTGAAAATCTCTTAAAAATTAATTTCTTTAAAAAAAAATTTTTTTTTTCTTGACAATTTAATAGAATATACCAATTAAAAAAGCAAAAAAAGTTTTCAAATAATAATATTATGACATTTTTTTGCACTTTTTATTTCAGAATTCATGAATGTTTCCTTTAAAAAAAAAATACTGCATTGTATATTATACAATTTTTTAATATAGTTATTCAGACTCTTATCTTTATAGAAAAAAAGGAAAAACGTTTTCTGATGGTTCATTTTTTTTATATCTCATAAAATAAAATGAGGATGGGGGGGGGGGGTAGACCTCGTAAGAAAAAAATATAATATTTCCCCTAATATACTTTAGGAAAAAATTTATTTCAGATATATTTACATCCAAAGGTAAATAGTTATGGAAATTTTTGTGAAAATTGGACATTTAATTGATTTTTCATAGAATTTTTTTTTAAATCCTCTTATCATAACTTGTTTTTAGCTACGTTAATTTTCAGTTGATTTAACAGTGCAAAAATGAAAACATTGTTTTTCAATCATAATTTTCATTATTTCTGTAAGCTTAAAGAAATTTTTTAAAATCATCAGCAGTTTGTCTAATGTTTTCTTCTTTCGAATAGAAAATTTTTTTTTAAAGATAATATTAATTTTTATGCAAGTTTTATTGTGTTAAATATGGGGGGTGGGGGTAAATTGGTGGTACCTAGAGATT
Source organism: Doryteuthis pealeii (assembly GCA_023376005.1). Classification (NCBI taxonomy): domain Eukaryota; kingdom Metazoa; phylum Mollusca; class Cephalopoda; order Myopsida; family Loliginidae; genus Doryteuthis; species Doryteuthis pealeii. The sequence goes on from CM042154.1 coordinate 828,698, forward strand.
ATATATATATATATATATATATATATATAGGAGAGAGAGAGAGAGAGCAACTTCTTTCTCCTTAAAAAAAAGTGTTTGAGAATATCTTAATGACCAAATCACTAATAAATGTGAATAATGACTATAAGAAATCTTTTTACATATACCAATTTTAAATTGTGTATACACTAGTTTTCAAAGGATCTAAAAATGATTATTAAAAAGAAAAGTTTTAAAATTTCTCCTCAAATTATTCCAGTGGGTATTAGTTTAATCTGGAATAATTAGCTATGTTTAGACAACTACAATATAACTTTGTTATCAAGGGGAATACATTTTCTCCTCAGGATCCAATGATTCAGACTTTCATAGCATTCAGGATATCCAAATTGATTAAAAAAAATTTTTTTTTTTTTTTAAAATTCAAAATACTATTATTCTAGGCTATTTATATACTTTTGCTGATTAGGCCAAATCCTAATAAATGAAATTGATAGGTGGTTCTTTGGATGGTGAGATCCTATTGTATAGGAATTATTGAAGTTTTTTTTTTTTAATAAAAAGTTTTGGCAATTTCATTACTATTACATGTGGATTGTATTTCAGCTTCCAAAAGCTTTTGAAGGTTTGATACAAATTATCACCAAAGTGTTAAGATTAAATTACAATGATAGAGAGAGCACTTCCAAGGTAATGCTTCCAATTCATTTCTACAGAAACTAAAACAGACAAAGGAACACAATAACACTGTTAAATAGAGCAAATTGTTAGCCACATCACTAATGAATATAAATTCAGCATTAGGGGAAGCAATCCACTTTTTCACAGCAGCAATAATGGCATCATTACAGGGAAAATGTCCTCACAATCCTTCTTTCATCACATAGATAAGCTGATCAAGATACTCTTTAACTTGAATATGGCTTATTGCTCAAATAGCCACTACCACTGTTAAAACGAATTACCACTACAGCTAACTGTACTCATATCCACTGATCTCTATAAATATTCAACAAGTATTGATAAATGATAATGGGTGTAATTTTTACCCCCAAATTAAGAAATTTTGTGAAATATTTGCTTTCATGTCAGATGTCATTTTGCCAGACTGCCACTGCTACTATTTGTAACAAGAAAAAAAAAAAAGATAATTTGAGGGAAGATTCAATGTCTACTACCATACCACCAACATCCACCACTGAAGAATAAGAAGTACTACTTTCTGAGCATGTCATACAGACTTATTCACTGCTGGCAAAAAAATGATAACCAATAGTGGTAACAAGGTGGGAAAATAGTATTTTGTAACTGAAAACTTGCTCTATTCGATGGTGTTGTTGTGTTCCCTTTATCTGCTGTAGTTTCCATGAAAATAAATAGGCTTTACTTTCATATCATCTTTTGTATGTTAAAGAGCAGATTCTAAAAATATAAAAAGTACCTGGCCAAGTTCAGAAACTGGAAATATGAAAATAAAAGAAATTGTTAATTTTTTTTAAAAAAGTAGCCAACTCCCAAGCCACCCCACACCCTAAAGATGAATTCACCTGTAAAGTTCATCTTGAAGAATTGAGCTTTTGAATTACTTTATTTATAAATGGAGGAATAAAAATTCAGTAAATGCACCCATCATTTAGGTTTCAAATCTTCTAAAATGATACCCATCAGGAAATGTCCACATGTAAACACACCCCTACCTCATTTGAGAGATTCTAAAAATAAATAAATAAATAAAAATAAAAAAACTATTAAAAAAACTCCAAATGATGTTTACAATTATGTGTTGAAACCAATTAAATTTATCCAACAAATGATTTTGAAATTAAGAGAATAAAAACTAAAAGTTCACAAGTAAAAAAAAAATTTTTTTTAAATTAAAAAAAAAAAAAAGGTTTTTTTTAAAAGCACTCTTAAAAAAAGTGAATCAGAAAGAAAAAAAAAGACAAAATAAAAATTTTTACATTTAATTAAATTTTAAGGTGACTAAACTGGAAAAATGGAGGCATGGGTGGTGTAATGATCATTGATGTTGAAAATAAAATTGGTGAGCAGACTTCAAATTCTGACCAAGGCTGTCTGCACTCATTTCACGCTAATGCTTTTGATAAACACATTAATCTCTTCTCTCTTCACTCTAGCTATGGTTAAAAAACCAAGGATGATTGAGTTCTCTAGCCACGGTGGTGGGCAACCAGTCTGTGAAAAATTCTGAATTGAAACCATGAAGAAGGCAACAGGTAAACTACCTCTCCACCACCAAAGAAAAAGTTGTGGTAATTTACAATTAAGTGATAAAGAAAGCTTTGTTTTATGGTATATCAACCCTTTTCAGATAATTTAATGTCAAATGAAGTCATTTGATAAACAAAGGACTCAGGTTGCTTAAAGTACCTGCTGTTACTTAACTTTGGTGATCTAACAAGAACTGGTGTTTTCAGCATGACTTGGCCATTATATATATATATATATATATATATAAAATAAAAGAAAGCTGTTAAACGCCATGATTGCTTAAATCCTGAAAGATCATAGCAATTTTCTAATTTAAATGTATTTTTTCAAACTAAGATTTATCTTAAATAAAGCAAAACTGGTAACTAGCCACAACAAAGAGTTACAATAATATGATGAAATGAATCGAGGAAGAATGATTAGAGAGTGGAGGGTGTGTGAATATATTGGATGGATGAGGATCGAATCAGGCATCAAAAGGACTAACATGATACATATTGATCTTGGGACTTTAAGAGTTCAAGGTCATATGCAGTTGGAACACAGTCACGAGGGAGATTGAAAACAGCACCCCCCAAAGAGAGTATCAATGCACAAAAATGCACCCCCACCTTAAAAAATAAAAACAACAACAGCAGTTCTTCTCCTGAGATCAGAAACAATGTGCATATATAGAAGAGAGACAAAGGTGTAAATGATCCAATCGAATGAATGAGAGAAACAAGGTTACTTGGAAACATTTCAAATCTAGGAGACTATAAGGTTATAATAGTTTTAAATATTTTCCTACTTTTCCTCCAAACCGGAAAATTTCAATAACCCTAGTTCAGTCTACAACTTGATTATCATTAAATTTGCAATGGAGAAACAGTCATTTTCAACATAATACAATTTAGAAAAGATTTATTTGTTATTCTCAAAATTTGGCATTTTCCTACTATTCTCTCTCATACCATTTCAGAAAGCACCTTACACAGCAATTTTTCACGGTATAATTGTTCACAATAAACCAGTTATAGCAAGTTCCTTTTAAATTAGGTGTCTCATAAAGATGTCAAGGTACCAAACTTGGCTCAGTCCAACAAATATCTATTCTTGTAGTAGTAGTTAAGGGGGGGATGGGTTTAAAAGTAAAATAGTACTTTATTTATAATTAAATGACCCATAAATCTATGATGATACTGATGCTTCTATCTAAGAAGTTTAAGAAGGAGTAAAAGATTAGCATTTCCAAGTTATCTTTGAAAATATCAAGTATTTAGATGATTTAAAATGGCAATGCTGTAATCCATGACATTTTTTCTGGGGACAGACAGACAGACACACAAGAATTTCATAATATAGGTTTGGTTTCTTTGTTTAATGGCATATCAAGCTTCATGGGTTATTTAATGCCAAAGCCATCCTTGTAGAAGAACATTAGTGGTACTATTCAACCATTAGATGAGGGAGGAGGGTCTTACCTTTCCCAAGGGTATTAGTCCGAAAGTGAATGTAATGGTGCAACTGGAAGTCACTTACTATAATGTTGCAATCCAGAATGTTAACCACTGTGCCATGGATAGTCCCCTCCCCCCAAAGTTGAGAAAATGAGATATTGATGAACTTTCACTCACAATGTTTTCATTATTTTTAGACCTACAATCTTTTTGTTTAAAAGCGTGAACACTCAGTATTACAAGACTGATGCATATTATAAACATATTATATTTGCAAAGTTACAGAACAAAAGTGAAATTAATTACCCCCCTCCAACACACACACACTCTCTCTCAAGCAAAAAACAAAAGCTCATTCAATTCATTCATACTATAATGCATTTTTTTTAAACATTGTCATGTATATTCAAATAAAAATCTCAAAACAAGATTAAAATCAACATTCTAAGTCTAAAAATTAAATCATAGGTGAAACCTAGTAAAATATGTCACTTGATTTTCACCAGAGTTTTAACAAAATCAGTGATTATGTTGAAATAACCCACAACAAAATAGTTTCCAAAACTGGTAGTTGGTGTCAACAAAATAATCTAGTTTGCTGCAGTGAAAATCTTATCTGACATTTGTTATATCAATGCAGGGGAGGGGGAGGAGAGAAGGGGAGAGAAAGAGTGAGAGGTCCAACTTGCTAACCAGGAATGTCATACTTTTAACTATTGTGATGTAATGATTAGCAAGCTAGTCTCACAGATCCATTACTACTGAAAAGTGAGTTTGATTCTCAATGGATACCCCATACTTGCTATTTTGTGCCACATCCTAACCATGGCAAATGGATTAGGTAAATACCTACTTTCATATATATATATATATATATATATATATATATATATATATATATATATATATAAAAGTAAAGTCGACGGGACGGCCTAGAGTCAGTATCAGCCAGTCAGCGAGGGAGTCTATCCCCTTTTCAATAGCGCTAGACCAAGGAGATTGTTTTTTAGCATCTGAGGTGGAGCGCCACCTACCATCAGCTCCTTACTTTACCGCACAGACCATGTGCTACTCATACGCTGAGTTGGCGAGGACCGGTATCGAACTAGGAACCTTAGCCGAACGCTGTGTGTGTGTGTGAAGAGATGGAAGTGAATCCGACAGTATGTAGTATATTAAGAAAATTGAAAAAACACAGGTTTAAATAAGTTGAGTGGTAAGTTTATTGGCCGACGCTGCAGTGTTTCGATCTATTAATTAGATCATCTTCAGGGCACACCTTCCTTATACCAACAAATGCCCTGAAGATGATCTAATTAATAGATCGAAACACTGCAGTGTTGGCCAATAAACTTACCACTCAACTTATTTAAACCTGTGTTTTTTCAATTTTCTTAATATATATATATATATATATATAGGTATAAGAAATGGGGTGAAAATTTATTGGAAGTGTATTTAGTGTAACAGTTATCATTGTAGGAAATGGAATTTGCAACCCGAGTTCCATTCCTGGACAAGGCTGTTTACATTTCACTTTGTGTTAATACCCTCTGGAATGGCATGAATCCAGCTGTTCTCCCTCCATCAACGGGTAAATAGTAGGTCAGACTGGATTATGCAACTAGTCTAGAAGTAAAACTGAATTAAAAAACAGCTTTACCCAACTTAAAAATTGACCTTGTGTCATATCCTGCTCATGGCAGAGGGGTTGAGTAAGTACATAAATTTTTGAATTGATGTATAAAGTGTGCTAAAATATTGTTGGTACTTCTAATGTGCATGTGGAATCAAGAAAAGTTTGGTCTGGTCTCTTTGTTTAATGGTAAATCAACCTTTACGCCAATGTAATCCTTGTAGAAGAACAGCAGCAGCAGTACTATTTAACCCTTAGCTGGGGGAATGACTGGGTTTATACCATTCCCAAGGATATTAGTCTGAAAGTGTGACTGAAGTTCAAACTCATTTACTACAATGTTGCAGTTCAACATGTTAGCCACTTACACCACAGAGATTCTTCCAAGAAAAGTTTGGAAACTACTATTCGAAAATAATATCCAGGATAAGAGAACAGCACAAGTATAAAGTAATATTAAGGAATGCAAAAAGAAATTTTTCTAAAAGACCCACTTATAAAAAATAAATCATGAAAGTTTTTAATATTTAAATCCCGTTCAAGAAGGAAGTAACATCCATGAATGTGGTGATCAAAATGGACTTAACAAACATTAAGTCATATCAATGGAGAAGTAAATGTCTATCAACAATCAGAAAATCAGTGAGTTGTAAATTTTCAAAAAGAAAAATTAATACGCTTTCAGATGGTTTGGTTTGGTTGGTTGGGTTTTACGGCATGTCAACCCCTTGAGTTATTTTATGACGAATATTTCTATTGGTAATTTGGTGTTCAAAAATGTTTAATGTCGACAAAGTTTTGAAATAATTTCATTTTAATGGATAATAAAATTTTGTTTATAAACTCATGTTTTCTATTTAACCCATAGATGGGACCCTAACAGGTACTACCACTCCGGGTCAGAGAGCAATGGTGATAAAGGGGGGCTCCACATTCCCCAAACCTCACCATCAGATAGAGTTTAACATCATTCCCAGGACATGTAGACCCGCAGCCACCGCCTTCAAGCACCCATATGATAAAAAGGGATTGGGGCTTGCCATAAGGGCAATAAGGTTGGGAAAATCATATAGGTGCTAGGGCTTGACGTGGCCAGCCGATTGATCGGAAGGGGCTTCTCTGACCACCCGTCTAGCCTAAGTAAGGTTCTAAGTGGAGCGTTGCATGTCATGGACTGCTCATCCACCAAGACCCCATCCTTAAGCATCACGGGTCACCAGCCACGGCAAACAGGTGGCCCCATTGGGGGAGTCTTACCCCTCTGCAGAGATGCAGTCGGTGCATTCTAACGCCCCAGCCGACAGGGTGGACGCTTTCAGAATAGATAATTCAGATTCCTAGAATATTTTGACAAAGTTTCAATGTTGTTATATGTTTCATGATCTATTTAGTAGAGGAATAAGCAGAGACACAAAATAATAAATGTTACTGTAAATATACACCTTTTACTTGTGATTGTTAAATCTATTTCTCATTAAATTACAAGTTCAACCAATTAAGGATATTCCAGCAGAGGAAATGATGAATTCCTTCAAATTATAATCAATATAAGAATCTAAATATGTCCTAAAATATCATAGATGATGATTAAATTAACCTTATTAAGCAAAATGTAAGGGTCACATGAAAGAGAAAAATAACCAAAACCAAAAATCAAATTAAGAGAATTAAGAGAATCAGAATCTGTTTGAATTTGATAACATTACTTATCACAAATCTAATGGAGGTATAATAGTTATCCTCATAGGAAATAGGACTTGGCGACCTGATTTCAAATCCTGGACGAGGCTGTTTTCATTTCACATAGCACTAATACTATAGGAATAGTTATAAATCTAACTATTGTCTCTCCAGCTATGGATAAATAACAAGGGAGACTAGGCTCTTTAACATTGGTTAGGAAACCAGTCTAGGAGAAGGAAAAAAAATCTTAATTTATATCTGTTAAAATCTGCTTAAAAAATTAACCATGTGTTACATCCTGCTCATGTGAAGGAGTTAGTAAATATATATATATGCTCCCAACTCCTTATTGGTTGAACTCTCTGGGGTTGCATGTCATAGACTGCTCAGCCACAAGGGTTCCAGGCTTTAGCATCACGGGTTGCCATGTGTAGATGGCTCCATTGAGGGGGAGGGGGACTCTTACAGAGGTGCAGACATATACTAAAGCTCCAGCCAACAAGGCTGAACTCGGGTTGGGTAAATACATATATAAGAAAATTCATCTTACAAATAAAACAATTTGTCATCAATAAATACTGTGAGATGGATTTATTTCTTCTGACTATTCTAACTATATTCTTAATATCTTGTAATCAATTGTATTAAATTTATCTAAAACCTGCATTTGGCAGCATTTAGCTCAATGTTTAGTCACATCCTATGCATAGAATTTATATATCATAATTACTATATAAAAACTACTAAGATAAGGAAACTGGAATGAATGAATCAATGTCCAAGGTACATTAAAAAAAATACCAAGATATAAATTAACAATGAATAAAACCATTGCTTAAAAACAGCCGTGTTAGCATTCAACACACTTATTCTAGTGTGTTTTAAATGGATCAAAGTACCTCTGAAATTCCTCTTTTGATATTATATGAAGCTGTGGTATTTCTTTTAATGTCCCCTCCCATGCCAACAAATCTTACTCTTGAGATGAATTTTCAGTTGTACAAAGCTAGCCCTAGGGATTATAGAGGGTCCTGCACTTACATAAGACTGTGTTTCACTAAAAACATTTAATTCCAAAAGCATAGATATTGGCTATATAACTTTTTTCAAATCTAATAAACTCAAGATGAAGTCTAAATATCATCACTTTATTATATAAGATTTATTACTATATATGCTTGGCTGTGCACATCTTAATTTATATTTCTTAGTTTATTAAATTTAAACCTTCTGTCTCAATACGTTTTGGTGACACCTCATCTGAGAAATCTAGACAAAATTACACCTTATATGTCATATTTTAGTAGAAGTTTTGAAGATCTAATTTTTAGACAAAAGACTGGCATCGACCCATACACGAGTAATTATTTTCATAAGGTTTTAATTTAAATATAGTGGGAAGAGTTATGAGAGATTCAAGAATTCCATAAATCAAAAGTCTACTTGTGAGTAGGTATTTATCCAACCCATTCTCCACAGGCAGGATGTGGCACAAGGTCACAAGTATGGGGCATCCAGCAATGATCAAACTTGCTATTCAGTAGTAATGGACCTGCGAGACTAAGTTTGCTAATCATTACACCATGATGGGACACCTGGGGTCAACTTCAAACTACATAAAGATTTCAACAACTATGTTGAAAGTTATTCTTTAAACCTTTAGCTCTCAGATATGCTCTACCTAAACTGACAAAGTTAAAGAAAGAAAAATCAAAGGCAAAACATATCCAATCTTTGCTTCAGAGTAAAGACATTTTCATTTATCTTTCCATTAAAATCAAGGTTATGAATTGTTGGTATATTAAACCTTTTATTAGTAGTATCAGAGGTGATCTCCCTAGCCCCAAAATGTTGGGTTTATGGTGGTGTATGATAAAATAATGCTCAGCCTGAAATATCAGGCTTATGGATTCAAAGGGCTAGTTTAAAAATGATAACTTCATGCTTCAAAAATAAAAAATGAAAATTCTTAAGCTTAAAAAAAAAAAAATGATCATCTTATATCAATGTGATTGATATTAGAAAAATTATCTTGATTATAAAGTTTGGTTTGGTTTCTTAGTTTAATGACATTAACCTTCATGGGTTATTTAATGCCAAAGCCATCCTTGTAAAAGAACAGTAGTGGTACTATTTAACCCATAGCGAAGTGATGAGGGGGTTCATACCTTTTCCAAGAGTATTAGTCTGGAAGTGAACGTAATAGTGCAACTGGAATTCAATTTCACCACGATGTCACAGTCCAGCACATTAGCTACTATGCTTCCCACCCCAAAATTTTATATAAATTAAAAGAACAACAGGATGCATCAATTTAGTATGGGATAATATGAATCTAAAAAAAATTAGTGATAAGAAAAGAAAGAAAACAGTGAGGGAAATCTGGTAATCCTTTCTCCTCTGTAATTATGAACTTTTCTAATAAATTCAAATCAAGAAAGCTAAAGCTTTGTTTAATTTTTTTTAAAGGCTACATCAGAACAAAATACATTCTGAAAATATTTTTGATCTACAAGGTTTTAGGTTGTCCAAATAAATTCACATCATTAAATTTCAATAATTGGAAAGTTTTTAAATGAGACGAGGAATTATCATGATTAAATGATGTAACCAGACTAGCTTATTAATCTTTGTTGTTGTTGTTGTTATAGTCATATTTTAAATATTGTATCCTTCTTCAGCTTTCTGCTATAGTTAATAAAAAGAGAATTTCAAATTGGACCCTTCATTTAATGCAGAGCTATGCATTTACCCAACACTCAGTCGCGTGAAACACAAACAGCCTCATCCAGGATTTTAACTCAGGCCGCGATTTTATTTCCTATGATAATAACTTTTATGCTAAGTATAGCATTACAAGCATTTAGCTGAAAAACGCTGACATTTGCAATTTCTTGAGTATTTCTTAACCAATCTTAAGAATATTTATATGGTTGGAAAGAGAATAGAATAATCTTTCTAAATATGTAATTTTCATCGGTTTTCATCAATTGAATAATTTTTTACAGTGAGTTAAAACTGTATTTTCAGTCGAACAGCTGAAAACAAAAATATGACGTTTTTTTTTTTTTTTTTTTTTTTTTTTTTAAGGATAAATTTTACACACTGTTTTGTTTTTCAAAATCAAAGTGGCTAATCTTTATCAATATTCTTGAAATTTTGCATTCAATTAGAAGACACCTGGAAGTACAAACGGTGTCTTTTTTAAAATATGTGAGGGCAAAGTTCAAGGATATTTGTTTAAAAAATATAAGAGAAGCAAAAAAACAAACGCACTATGTCCATGATATTAGAAAGTTTCAGAATTATTTTGATATATAATTTGTAAAATGTAAAGATTGTTAAACCATTCGGGATTTGCTTCGAAAGTTTGTATTTTGAAGAAAAAAATCAAATTTATTTATTCGACAGGCGTAATGTAAATTCTCAGCTAGCCATTGTTTATGCACACAATAAAGTTTAAATTCATCGCTTATTTCTCGTCCACTTTTTAAAATATTATATCATTGAAAAAAAAATATCAATCTTTCTAAATATTCAACTTTTATGTGTTTTTAACAATTGAATTATTTTTTACGCCCGTTTCAATTTTGGAAAAAAAAAATAACTTGAAATTACGAGAGATGTAAAAACACGGCCCACACTGACCGGGTTTGTGTGATAACATATGTAAATAGGTAATCTATTTTTTTATGTAATTCAACATAAGCATTTAGAAATATATTTTTAAATTTAAATTGATGTTATATATTTAAATTAATATTATATATGTGTATACATGCAGTATGAAAATGAAAATGTTGAATAATCTTATGGTGTACTTAAAAAAAAAAAAAATCTTGATATCCCTACTTTTTATTCCCCAAATAATGGATTCTAGCATGGAGATACATAAAATCTAAGACCAGAATCAGAAAGAACATAGAATTTTATATAAGAATGCAAAGTTTTATCAAAATTGCTTTAAAAATAAAGAAATGGTGAATTTCTTGTTCTGAATCGGTCCATGAGTTGACAGATTTTTTTATCAAAATCATGTACACTTTTTTTTACCCCAATTTCGGGGCTTTAAATTCTCATAACTTTTGAACCACTGGATATTTGTATAATTCAAACAGTTTTGAACTCCATTTACAAAGCTCTTTAATGTGATTAAATAACAATAACCTCAAATAAAAAAAATCAACTGGGAATGCTACTAAGTATGCTGCCTCCTGAGATAGACAGTTCATATTCCATCATTCATGTAACTATGACAACAACCAAGATGAGGACATCAGTCTGAATACACCAGTGAATAATAATTTATGATGTTTAGAATTTGAAATGCTGACAACAAAATAATACCAAATGATTTTCTTATTATTTGCTACTATAAGAAAAAAAAGTTTGATTACCACTTAGGATTTTCCCAAAGGATTTTCCCAAATTATCTTTAACATTTTCCTGATCTATATTTGTATGCATATCTTTGTAAGGATATTGTAAAGTTTCATTGAATACAATGAAGACAAGTCAAAATGAGATATGAGAACAAACCATATTAATTATTATTATAAAAAAATATAAGCATTCTTATCTAGTATTTGTGGTGGGGTGGGCTATATTAAGGATTATGACAGTCTTGATCTTCTCAAAATTGTTGAAAACATTCACATAAAACAGACTGTAGTGAAAAGGAAATATCTTTTTCCCCCTCCATTCATAATTGAAATTATGAATTAAGTATATCAGACACACTATTTTTCCAGATTTTTAAACCCAAAAGTCCTACATTAGAACTATACAATTACCCTTCTTTCTTTTTTTTTTTTTTACAAGCCAAAAGCAAATTACATTTGTAGTCCAAACTATTTGAAATTATGCAATGTATACTTATGTATAGGTTGAATTTTGAAGATCTAATTTTTATGCAGAAAAAAATGGTATCAATCTCTTTCTCTCTCATATATATATATATATATATATATATATATATATATATATATATATATATATATATACACACACACACACACACACAAACCCCTCCACATAAATAGGATGTAACACAAGGTCAATTTCTTAAGCAGGGTTTTACATATTTGAATTCAAAGCATGTTGATGTCATGGAACAAAGAAAGATAACTTGAGTTATCTTTCTTAAAGAGAACTCTCTTCTTTTAAGAAACTCTTTTCATGCACCTGTACATCTTCATGTTTACTTTGACGTTGTCAAGTGGAGCAAGTGGTGAGTGTTGAAATAAACATCCTGAATATTTTTGTTGGTGTTTGAGTCTGCACTGATTGCTAAATGTCTCCTTAGTTTAAAGCGTATTTTAACAGTATTCCTTTTCCTAGACTGGTTGTCTATCCAAGATTAAAGAGACCATCTGCCCTACTATTTACCCATAGAGGGAGGAAAAATAATTGTATGCACACCCTTTTTAAGGGTATTAGCACTATGGAAATGCAAACAGCCTTGTCCAGGATTTGAACTCAAGTCGCCAAATCTATTTTCTCCAATGATAACAATCAACACAATGCGCCTCCACTATGTGTGTATATATAATATATATGTATGTATATATATATATATATATATATATATATATATAATAATAATTTTATAAGTTTGAAATTCAAGCACAAACAAAAAAAACTAGGAGCAAACATTGGCTTCAATACTTTTTTTTTTTTTAATTAATGATTTTGTGAGAAATGGTCAAACTATCCGCAAGGTTGACTTCTGCACCTTTCATACGTGGTATGGCATAGATCTTTAGTAATATTTGTGAATGCTTTACATCTATTAATAATGGAGATTCGCTTCCGGTTTTTGTCTGTAACAAAAATTACGTCACTGCTTACGTCACATTACCCAAAATTGTCATAGCAGAATAAATACACTCAAAATTTGAACATGCAACATTAGACAGTCCTCATTGTTTTTTAAAACAAGTTTTAATAAATACATGATACTGGTATTATATATCTATATATAGTTTGTTTTATTTTAATACATATTTAAAGTTTACATTTCAAATTGTTTTATCTTTTAATCCTTTAATGAATTTGATGATTTTACTTACTTTGGGTACAAACTCGCTGACATTGAATTTTTTACTCCCACCCCTCAGGCAATATGTTTCAAAAATCTTTTATTTTGTACTAGTAAATTTAATAAACCTGTAGCCTATGAAATGCTGCAATAGGAGTCCAAGTATTTCTCCATAAGTATAATTCTGACAGTGAGGTCGATACATATATACAAAGGCCAAGCCCAAAATAGCCCCAATACCCAGTATCAGACTACACTGACTCTACCCATTTGGTGCAATGGGGGAGATACTATCACAGAGATTTCTCAGGACCAAGTTTTACCTTTCTTTTTGCTATAAAAGGATTTAGCTGAAGGAATTTTAGTCTGTGAACCTATTTTGATGGTTTTTTTTTTTTTTAAACATTGGAATGTTAGTAAGATAAAAATTCTTAGTTTAAAAAGATATTTCAAAACTGAGTTTCTAGTTTAATTTGATGCTAATAGACAATATTGAAACTAAAACTGCAAGTGGTGCTCCCTAAGTAATGCCTCCTATTTGTTTCCACAGAAACTCTAAAAGATATAAGAAGTACAGGGTGGTACAAAAGTCTTATCACTCCTGCATATTTTTTAGAGGTAAAATAAATAATACAACATAAAATCTAGAAAATTTGATTTTTAATGATTTATTTTTTAGAGGTAAAATAATTACATAACTTATATATTATATATATAAAGAAAAAATAATGAAAGCTACCACAATATGTTAGGGTGACAAGACTTTTGGATCACACTGGACAGAGCAAGCTTTTAGTTAGAAAAGCACAATTTTTTTCCATCTAGTCACCACCATTGTCTTAGCTATTTTCATCAGTGATGAACAAGAGCCTGCATGCTGCACTCTTAAAAAATCCCCACCCGTGGAGGCCAGCCACTTGTTTTTAACAGAAGCAATGATGGTGTCATTGTCAGTTTAATCCATCTTTCATTGATTCAATTTTTATGAATGAGCTGATCAAAGTGCTCTTTATTTTGTGGATTGACAGTTTGACAGAATGTGTCACTCGTATCATTATTACCACTGCTGAAAAGCCATTAACCACCTCACACCCAGTGTGGTCTTCATAAACATTCATAAATGTTGATGTTGGCAGGTGTATTTTGTTCTATATTGAAGAATTGATGCAAGACACCATTTTGCCAAACTGCTACTATAACAAGGAAAAAACAAAAAAGGTTTTTGATGGGAACATTTAACCGATGACAGTGTAGGATGACAAAACAGAATGCATTACTTTTCGAGCAGGCTCTTGTTCGTTTCTGGCAAAAAATGCATGGCCAATAGTGGTGGCTATATGGAGGTGTCGTGGAGTAATGGTTATCATCGTAAGAAATGGACATGGCTACCAGAGTTAAAATTCTGGACAAGACTGTTTGCATTTCCCATAGCACTAATATCCTTGGGAAAGGTATGAATCCAACTATTCTCCCTCCAGCTATGGGTGTTTTGTAACTAGAATATTATACAACTGTTTGTGGAAATAAATAGGAGGCTTTACTTTTGGAGTGTCCCTCATAGTATAAATAGTATATTAACAATTTTCAACTTAATGATGCTTATCTTTTTTAATGATCTTCAAACACAAAAGTAAAAAAGAAAGGGAAAAAAAAATCAAAGAAAATTTTCAATCTCGATGAAGAGTCTCCTCACACACACTCAAGGTAATTTCTTTTGCTTTAAAAAATATAAATAATATAACAATTTTGATCCTGAATTGTTTTGTTTTGTTTTTTCTTTTTGTAATCACAAACAACTGTTCATCAAGTAAAAAAATAACAACCAATATTGATATAAAAAAAATAGTTGCATTTAATATATATATATATATATATATATATATATATATATATTAGCAAGCATTTAGCACATGAGCAGCTCACAATTTTTTTTAAACATTTGTTGAACATAGTACATTCAATAAAAGCTAAGCAGCAGCAGTAAATAGTAAATGTAGACATAATAAAATGGTTAAGAATTCATTTCACTGAATCTACCGCTTGTCTATTTGTATAAATTTGCATTGAAATTAATTTTTAGAGCAGTGAAAAAAGGCAGTTTTGGAGCCTTTAAAAAATATTAAGTATTGATTAAAACTGCAGCAACTAATACACTAAAAAACAGAGGTTTGTTTCTACATTAGATAAATTAGTTTGCCTGCAGCTAATTGAAAACAAAGATACCATTGATTAGGATATTCTAATCAAGTTCATCCTCATAGACTTCAGTTAACATTTTGTTTTTGTCAAATTTTATTATTAATGTCCTTCCTTGATTTTAAAACAGGGAAAATTTTGTTATAACCAACAGCAGAAACAGGAAATTAATTATATTATTAAAGACAAAACCTACAAAAATATTTAAAATAAAATGTTTTTAATCATTTTCACTACTTAATGATAGCTTAAATGAAGCATTGAATCTTTATGGTTTTGAAAAGGAAATATTTTCATGCAGGCATACAAATTCTTACCAAAAATACCCCAAGTAATTAAAAATATTTAAATGTATATCATTAATTGTATTCCCTATTGGAATCTTTATCATTTTGTTCTATTGTTTTGTTTGGGGTTTTTTTTGGTGTTTTTTTCCCTTAATCTATCAGATTATATTACCAATATCCATTCAAAATTATTATTCACTGATCTATTCTGACCAAAGTCCTTATCTTGGTTGTTATTATTGTAACAACATTTCAACTGTAGTACTTTCTGGCATAATCTGTAAACTTCTGTGGATTTTGAATGAAACCTTTCATCCAATCCATAGGGGTAGATTGTTCTCATTCCACCATCCAGGCTTCATGCACTACCTGTGTCAAATAAGAACAATCTATCCTAATGGATTGAAGAAAACTCTCAAAGATCCCCCAAGAAGGCTACTGACTACAACAGACACTGAAGTAAGGCCAGAGAGTACAGCAACTGAAAAGTGACTACAATAACAACCATAATCAAGTTTTTAGTCAGCCTAAATCAGTGAATAATAAATGATAGTTCTTCATTTCAGAGATTCAAACAAATCTTTTCCAAGGAATTAACAAAATCCTAACTGTCAATATTTAAGTGAAAAAGATAAATCAACTAAATAAAACATACCTTATTCCCTCTAGATTTTCTTTCAGAATTCAAAAAAATTTAATTCAACCTCGTTTTTTACCTCGTGATTAACAATCTATTTATTTCGTCTTTCCTATTATACATAGTTGCTTTGATAAAGACAGCTTTATATGATCGAAACAGATTTCTGTCAGCAAAACTATTAACATCTTGTTTTTTCTACAAACTTTCTACATTTTATATATATATATATATATATATATATATATAATATATATTACATACACACACACACACACACATGATTATGATTAGAATTTAATGCTAAGTGGTTTTAATCTGTAAAATGTTTAGTGTTCAATGCATACAATATATTTCAAGTATGAAATAAGATGATAATAAAAGCAGATAAAAAAAATCCACAACTCTGAGTTTCACATAGTCAATCTTCAGGTGAGTTAGTATTCAACACATCTATGCATGAGTTGAATAATCGCTCACCAGAGGATTGGCAACATGAAACTCTGAGTCATTAGTTATTATCCTGTTTTATACTTGATATTATATATATATATATATATATATATATATATATATAAACAAATTCCTTAACAGTAATTTAGGATTGAAATTTCATTTTTTTCTTCATTTAACTTTTTCTTCTTCTTTTCTTTTATGATTCTTAATGCTTTTGGCTTAAGAACCTTTCTGGATTCAAAGATAACTGAGAGAAAAAAATATAAATATTTGCAAAGTCTCTCAATAGATCAACAGTAAAAATTAACATCATTTTGTTACAAGCATCTCTTCAATAAAATGGCTTTTTTTTTTTTTTTGTTTTTTACAGTTTTAACAACTGCAAACTGGACAACAGACTTCAAACGATATTATAGCAAGACAAGCGGAAGACTAAACAGAAATATATATATATATATATATATATATATATATACACACACAGTATATAGGATATACAACATTTATTAAAGCATGTAGATTTAGGATGTTGATAAAGCTACTATACCAGTTCAACAGTCAATACCAGATCATCCAGAACCATCACATTTTTAGGGGAATGAGGACAGACACCAGAACCACCAACCAAACAACATATATAGATATATAACTTTTTTTTTTTTTAACAGCTTAATAGCAAGAATTTGTACAGTTGAAATACAGACATTATTGATAAAATAAATTGCATAAAAGATGAATGTAACTGGCCATTGGTAGCAGTGACAACCATCTTTTATGAAGGCAACACTTGACTTCTGATGCTCTTAATTATGAGATAATACCTTACATACTTAAAAATAAGCAAGCAACACCAACAACCAAGTGGTTGAAATACCTCCGGAGCTGAATCAATTGAGCAGATGCATTTTGAAAGGCAGGTCAGACCTAACAAAGAGCAAGAGTAATATGAACTTGGGGTATATATATTAATATTATCTATTCCATCGCAAAAGAAGGGCTGAGTTTTATGAAGATGAAATCACTTGTTTAGGCTGTTGCTTACTTCAAAATAAAATTGTTTGGAAAAGGCTGGATATCAAACAGGGTGCTAGACTGAAGGGGAAAATATGGTACAAAAATACAATTTGCTTCAAACCACTATGGAATTTTTTCTTTTTTAAATAACAAACTTTTTTTCTTTTTGCCTTTGTTGATTAGGATTTTACAAAGCTTTATTCAAATCAACAATGTATTAAATACATTTCTAGCTTGTTAATAATTCATACTTCAACTGTTCCTCATTATATTCTAAATCAAGATCTAATGATCATTATTAATGAATCTATAGTCAATAAAAATAATTATTGCTTAATCATCAAATATTTTCAAATTTCTTAATGACATCTCTCAAAATATTTGATAGCAAGTCATTGAACAATTATTGTTGATACTTTTCAAAATCTATATCTAATTGATATTAACTAAAAAATTAACTTTGTTCAATCATGAAGTTTTATTCTGAATTTTTGTTAGAAGCTTAAGGAATAGAGTGAAGGAATATAAAACAAAGTATTTTTTTATGTTAAAGTTAAAAATAAAGCATTGATAAAATTTAAAAAAGAAATACTCTAAAAATTGTATTTTTGCGACTAAAATTGCATTTTATCTTTTAAGTTCATCTACATCAGAAAACGATAATCTTTCTATTAAATTGAATATCAAATTTAACAAGTGTATTTCAATTAAAATTAGGTCAACTATATCGACTTAGAAAAATTATAAAACACAATTTATTGCATAAATTGCCTAAGGAGTACAAGACTTTTTCCATTAAAATGTAAATTCATATTGGATTACATGATAATCTTAAAAAAATATCAAAAATAAAATAAAGTTACAACCACACTTTATATATATGAAAATATGAAACCTTTTATAAAAGTGCCAGAGCCATTTCAGTTTGGCTGTTTAGAATATAAACTTGAAGCATCGTTATTCTAGGAATGAATTAAGCTGCTTAAAATAAAATCCTATATTAAGTGTAAACAATTAGACTTGAAAATTAAAGAAAAAGAGAAGAAAATCTTTATAAAAGACTTTAAATATCTATTCAGAAAGCATTTTACATAAGTTGGAAAAATTGATCACATAAAATTCTTTCAATTACAATTCTAGACTATGTGTTATAAATATCAGATATAACCAAGAAACATATTGTAAAGTGAACCATTATTATTAATTCTGGCTAGTATTTTCTTTCATCTCTATAGTTGATTGGTTTAATGGCATATCAACCTTCATGAGTTATTTAATACCAAAGCCATCCTTGTAGGAGAACAGTAGTAGTACAATTTAACCCATAGATGAGGGATGGCTTTCCTAAGGGCAATTTTTTAGTTTTATGTATTTATTTAACCCTTCCACCACAGGCAAGATGTGACACAAGGTCAATCTTTAAGTGGAGTTTAACAGGTTTGAATTCAGTTTTCCTTCTCCTAGACTGGTTGCCATACTAAAGGTTAAAGAACCCAGTCTGTGCTACTATTTCCCTATAGCTGGAGGGAGAATAGTTGGATGCATACCTTTACCAAGGGTAGTATATGAAATGCTACCAGCCTCATCTAGGATTTGAAACTGTGTCACCACGTACATTTCCTATGATGATAACCATTACACCACAGATGCTGTTTTAGTTTGTTACCCTAACTAAGTTGGATCATTATTTCTGCCATAGTAAAGAGAAACACATATTTGAGATAATAAAAGATAAACTCTCAGTGAAATTCAAATTCACATCCTCTTTTTCTTTGTGAAAGGCTTCATCTATATCAGCTACAAGAACAAGTAGTATTACAGAAACTCAAGTCATATCTATATCTTATCCCTTAATTTGTCTCCAATCCAGTGGCACCAGTTAGTTAATTTTACACAATACAAGTGTTCATAGCATCTTTTTTTTATCTATTTTATTTTTTAATGATGCATTGTTAAATCATTAATTTTAGCTAGTATTTTCTTTCATGTTTTTTTAAAACTTTAGTGGATTTTTCTCATGCAAATGTTAAGAGGGGTATGGATATCTATGCTTTCCTAGGGCAAAAGAGGGCATTAGTTTTAGTCTTACCAAGAGACTATCTTATGATTGTCTCGGATACACATTGTTCCTAGCTGTTGTAAAAATGACAACCAGTGTGCCTACATATTATTTTTTAAGATAAAATAATATTACATAATATTAAATGCCAAAGACTGAATTCAAAACCTGAAGTATGCTGTTTAGAGTATCTGTGTCACACTAGTGTACCATTCTTTTGTTAACAGCCTCCCCCCCCCCACACACACACACACTTTTCTTTTTTTGTAAAGATAACTAAGCTTTCCTTGGGCAAAACAAGAGTTTTTGTCTCACTTATCCTTTATTATTCTATCTGATTGTTCCTTGCCATTTTAGAAATAATGATCAAGTGGATTATAATAATAAAAAAAACAATTAAAATTAAAAAGGAAAATACTAATCAAAATTAATAATATTGATTTACAATACTTCATCTAAAAAAAAAAAAAAAAAAAGAATAATAAATAGATAAATAAATGATGCATAGTAAGGTCTTGCCTAGTGACAACTTTTCAGATTTGAATTTGAAATTATCAACTACTAGCAGAAGGTGTTGGCATTGTCCTAGACAAAAGATCAGATAGCTAACATTGACAGCAGAACAATGACCATACTCACAAACTAATCAGATATTCCTCATAGATGTTACAGAAGTTTTAAATAAAGTTCATTTATTATTTGCTTTATAATTTTAAAAATAAATCTCAATCATTCTCCCATTGAAAAAAATTATTTGCTTTAAATTTTGTTTTCTTCATTTACGTTTTTTAATTCCTAAAATAAAAAAAAATGAAACATTTAAAAGAAACTATCAATATCTTAGAAAAGAAAAAACAATTTAGAGTTTAAATGGTTATTATTTCTCTCCACCCAACCCCCAATAATTCATTAAAAAATATATATATTATAACTTCAAAATAAGAGAGGGTTCAGAAAAGTTATTGACCCAACTAAGAAAAGAATGACTTAGAACTATGAAAATATACATACTATTCCTCATATCCATCCCAAAGTTCAACATACTTATATTTGTGACCTTGGGTCACATCCTACCCATGGCAAACAGGTTAGGCAAATAGCTACTTGGTTCATCATTTCTCAAGTTCCTTTAATCTTTCCAGAAAAGTAAATAAATAATAAAAATTCTAAGCAGTAATTACCTTCTTGGTTAGGCTGAGGACTATATATATATATATATATATATATATATATATATATATATATATATATATATATATATATATATATTAAGAGTAAGGAAATGAATCCAATGGTATATGTATAGATAAAAGGGTATGAAAGCACACATAGTGGTTAAAATTAATATATTTTTATATCATTTCCATAGCTAATATTGAACAATATTTCGATTTATAAAAAATCATCATCAGAGCAGGTTTTTAATCCAGACTCATCGAGAGAGAAGCAGAAAATAATTTAAATTCAAACCGGAAAATATTAGCTATGAAAATGATATAAAAATATATTCATTTTAACAATATTGTGTGTTTTCATACCCTTCTTACGATGTTCTACAGACCGAACGATCCTTTGTCGAAATTCACTTATGTTTATTTACTATAATTATCGAATTTTATGCGATATACGCATTGTAATTGCCTTCAAGCAAAAAGGAAAAAAATATAAATAATAATATATTCAACAATGCTTCTAAAAAACAAACATCTAAAAAAATCTTATTTCCCTTCGCCGAAAGGTTAAGCCTTGTTTGTTATTATTCACTCAACGTCCCCGTACCTATTAGGGTAGAGGCGTATAAGTATCATTAAGGTTAATTACGAAGGGATTGTTTCAGTTTACGTGGCAGAGACAATATGTTTCTGACTATGCCTGTTGAGGTCCCGGTTTCAATTTCTGTCGGAGGGAAATCATTAGTATACATCGCTGATGAGACTTAATAAAGTCAAAACAGTCTGTACGATGTTCTACAGACCAAACGATCCTGTTGTTGAAATTCACTTATGTTTATTTACTATAATTATCGAATTTTATGCGATATACGCATTGTAATTGCCTTCAAGCAAATAATAATAATAATAATAATAATAAAATATATATATATATATATATATATATATATATATATATATATATATATATATATATATATTTAATTTTCTAGCATGAAAATATATGAAACTGTTTACATATATTCTTAAAGTGTTCTTTCTTCTATTTAAACACATGAACCCTACCAACAATGTTAGATCTTTAAAAAAAAAATTTTTATACAATATTTATTTTTAAAATGTGGTATTACATTTTCTGCTTAAAAGTTGTTATTTTATTTTTATCTAAACCAAAAATAATCACCCAAATGTTTAATTACCTCCCCTCTTATTTGATAAAATCTCATAAAACAAAGTTTTTTTTGTTTTTCCTTCTCCCATTTACACTTTAAATATGCTAATAACAAATCATTTTTGATGAAAATTAAAAATTGAAAGCAATAAATTCCCAGGAGAATAAAATGTTTTGTTTCAATTTTACAATATTAACAATTTTGAAAGTAATCTTTTATTCTTAATATAAAAAAAAGATGTGATAAAAATCTGCTTGATTGCATATGTAAAATATTTGGGGTGGGGGGGTGTTTATTTTGTTTTAAAATAATTATTTGTTACATTTTTGTTTTATTTAAGGTGTCAAAAAGCAGGCGTAACTGTTGCTGATATTTATTTCTTAAATAAATAAACTGATTACCACATTTATTTGAACAAGAAGGAAGCTAAAAAAAAAGCTGAAGTTTGTGTGTTTGGGTGGGGGTGGGTTAAATATTAAGATGACATAGTATTTCTTCTTTGATTTCATTAAGTTAGCAGCAGAAAATTCCAAATATTCATCAGCATTATTTCTGTTCAGATGGAGATATTAAAGCTTACCCCAAAATATTTTTTTCATTTCAAATTAAACCCACAAACTTACCAGGTAGTATTGAATAACTGTTAAAAATCAACAGATTTTCTTTCTTTCTTTTCTTTCACTCTCAATTAGTTTGTGGTCATACTTTTACACTTGTCCTTTGAACAACAATATATATATATATATATATATATATATATATATATATATATATATATATAGCTAAGCAAAGAATAAACAGAAGCCAGACTAAAAGCAATAAACCCTAAAAAGAGTAGTTAAGGTTTTTTCAACCAGAAAATTGTGAAATAAAATAAAATTGAAAGTTTTAAAGACATAGGAGCAGTTTCAGAATTTATGAGGCAGAAAATGTAACAGCAACAAGAAAAATGAATAGATGAGTTAGTTCATTTTCACAAAAATATCAAAGAATTTAAATTTCTAAATTGGCAGTTGAAACAAAAGACCTGCAGCTTAAAAAGCAGTCTGCTGCAGATTACTTAGAGTCCTTAACAAAATCATTTTATTAACCAACATTCTCACTAAATTCAATCATTTAATTAAAAGAAAAAAATAAATTATTCCCAGTGTTTGTTGTTTTTTTTTTTTCTTCTTTTTTTGTACTAATTCATATCTCCTAGTTATGTATTATTATATATACATAGTTAGATAAATAAAATCTCTCCTGAGCAACCTATTAGATGTATTTTAGTTGAGCACTATAAACTAGGAAATAACACGAATGTTCGCCATTCTTCCTACCTAACTTTTGTCTAGGTGTGCCATTTCTTTGAATATAATGATCTTTCTTGCTTTGTTTTGTTTCTTGGTTTAATGGTATATCTATTTTCATGGGTTATTTAATGCCAAAGCCACCATTATATATATATATATATATATATATATGAATGATTTGATTAAGAAATAAATTTCCTTAACTTCGTGGGTATTAATAAATACTGGTTGTTGGGTTGTTGACCCTCAGTAACCACCTTCTAGCACTTATACAACATTATAGAAGAACAGTAGTGGTAATATTTCATCCATAAGTAGGTGGAGAGGTCATTTTGTATCCTTGATTTTCAGACCCCTATTCTAAATTTATTATCAAAATAATCATTTATTTATTGAGATCAGATGTTAAACTATCAGCAAGAACTAAAATGTTTTAACACTAATTAGGCCAAAGTATTAATCTCATTAACCAAACCACAAATAGAAAAATAAGTTCTTTTTTGTTTTGTTTTTTGTAAACAAGACAAACATAAACACGAATAGTCATTTAATTGCACTATTTTCTATTCAAATATTTCTAATTCAGAAATTTAATATTTTATTTACAGAGATAAAATAGGATTTAAAAACTGAAAAGGTTTTTACTGATCATAAAAGTCAAAGAAGAAGAAAAAAAAAAAGGCTTATTTTCTCAATGGCATCAACTTCTTCTTTTTGATGAAGAAATGAGAAAATTTGGCATGAATTCACAATGCAACAAAAAAAAGAAGAAAAAAAAGCAAACCTTTCAAAGAATCAACTAGAATAGAGTCGAAATGGAATTGTCATGAAATACCTTTGATCTTTTAATCTTATTTAAGCTCATTGATACTCTTTGAAGCCCATTATTAAATTACAGGCTGATTCTCAAATGAGAAGTATCAATTCAATAACACACACATATATATATATATATATATATATATATATATATATATATATATATATATATATATATATATATACACACACACACACACACACACGCATAAGTATTTAATCATAACCTGACATATCATAGCAATACATTCTAGAGAATAAAGCAATTTCCTGTCAATTTGCAACCAAATGATAGTTTTGTAAGGTTTGCATTTGAGCTGAGCATCATTTTTTAATCATCAAAATCATCATTGATCCCTGTTACAAGAGTCATCAAGTATTCTATGAATAATGTTTGTCAGATTGATAAATAGGATAATGCTTTTATTTGGTTCTATTATTTTTTAAACTGACAAACACACACAGGATTAAAAGAATGGAAAATGTCATTAAAAAAATAAAATGCTAGTTTGATAACTGAATTATCTACATCCAAGTAGTTCACTAAAAAAACAACAAAAAAAACTCTGAAAGATGAAACCACTAAGATGAACTAAAGATTCTAAAACTATTGTCAACAATAAATTGAAAACTATTCATCTGAAAAGATTGCTCCAATAATCTTTTATAGGAATTCACTTAATAAAGTAATCACAGTCTCAACTTACATACTGACTATATTTATAGAAGCAGCTGTAAAAGTAGTGGTAGTAGCAAGCAAAAATTAGCATAACAAACAAGTGTTCTCTATTATTATTATTATTTGACCCTCCAATTTTATTAAGAGGGTTCAACAGTAATCAAAACAACCATCTTTATTATATATATATATATATATATATATATATATATACACAACCAGAATGGCACATTGTAGCAAACTTTATTAAAGCAATGCACTTAAAATGTTCAGGTGAATAAAATAATTTCCAGTCCAATTTGCAATTAAATGATAGATTTATAGAGTATTTATTTATGATGAATGTTATTTTTTTTTAATCCTCCAAATTCTTGATATAATAGAGATAACTACAAAATGCTTATTAGAATCCTTCACTCTTTCCTAAATAGAAGCATCAATATCATTATTGACTACTGTTACAAGGAACTCAACAGGTTTACAAGTTATTTAGTGCCTATTAAGATTCCTAAGAACACAGAACTATCCTCTCTTTTTGAACCATCAGCACTTTTCTTAATACAAATTAGCCTGGGGGAGGTTCAACTTATCTGATATTGCTTTCTCATTAGTTAAAAAAGCATAAACATATTGAACTATTTAGGTGAGTTGTTATTTTCTATAAGAACAAGTTTAAGAAGATTTTAACAGGATATTTTTTTAGAAATTGAAATCCCCCCCCCAACAACAAAAATAAGACCAGTAAAAATACAAGAATAATTATTGTTCATGAGAAGAAAAATAATTTTAAAATCCATCAATAAAATATTTGGGATTTGGTATGAGGGTACTACTTGTCATAACTTTTCTGAAACACAAAAAATTTGATAATTTTTTTTTTCATATTCATATATCTTTATAAATTTTTGTAAAGCTTCAGCACAATGATAAAACACACACACACGAGAAAAATTATTCTATTAAAACTTTTTATAATTTTGAATGTTTTTTTAAAGAATATTCTGTATTTTTAAAAAAATCCGTAGTGAATTTTTCTGGAATAAATTTAAACAATCTTTCAGTAGGGGGGAGGGCATTCTTTAACATTTTCTCAGATCAAAATTGATTCATCTAATGATAGAGGAGATTGTTAAGATACCATGTTGAATCCTTTATAGCATCTTTAAGATATGAGTGACTAGGCAGTGGCCATCTCCAGTGATAGGTAGTACTAGATTAGATAGAACCACTTGTTGGTAAATGGTATATGATATGATTTAGTCCTTCATGAGATACCTATGACAGGAGGTATACTTGGTAACATGCATCTCCTTTACAAGTAACATGAGACAGTATTATGCTATATGGTAACCTGACTTAAAACAGGAATAAAAAACACACAAGACATAAATAAACTAAATAAAAAAAAAGCTCATGTAATGATAATTTTAAAGAAATAAGCTTTATTATCTATTGAAGAAAAAAAAGCTAAAATCTATAGAATCAGAGAACTAGTAGTTAAACATATATATATTAGTACTTTACTATATACAAGCTTTTAACTATCAAATTAGTTTTATTACAAATACAAATTGCAGTGAGAAAGAGTGTTGGTTTGAGATGAGCAAACTACAAAAACATTTAGATTATCAAAATTAAAATAAAATATAAGTATCTTTACAGTATTAGATGTCCAAATTAATTTGAGCAATTTCTAATTACATTTTAAAAAAACTTAATATCTAAATAAAATGTATTTAGATTTATTGGACTATTGTCCTCATCTTTGTTATATACATAACATTTTGGTCTTCATCAAGAGTTTCATGTTAAACTCAGAGGCCTTCATGTTGGAATCGGAAACATTATGAATATGAAAAAAGAAAAAAAAGAAAAAAAAAAAAGAAAAAAAAGAAAAAAAAGATGAGGACAACAGACTGAAAAATCTAATACAAATTATCAAGCCTCATTTCGAAAATTCTGATAAATAATATCTAAATAAAATCCCTAGCAGAATTACAACTAGGTTCTTAGATAATACAACAGAAAATTTATGCATATATATATATATATATATATATATAGCCAGGAAAAATGAAGATAAATCCAACTGTATGTAAATACATAAAAAATGAAAAAAATGAGGTAGTCAGAGGATGATTTTATATATATGTGTGTGTGTATGAGAGTGTGTGTGGTGTAATGGTTATTGGCACAAAAAATGTAATCACGTTCAAATTATATCTAAAGGTGTTATTAACTTTAACTCTTAATATCCTATACCACCTCATTCCACCCGGCTAGCAGTCACATTTGTTTTCCTAATCCACCCCAAACGATAACCTTTGTTTAAATGTAATATTAAACATATTTAGAAGTCTTTGACTTATGGAAATAACAGTTAACTTTAAATGAAAAGGCCGTTTTTAGCCATTTATTGATAAATCCTTATAGGAATGGGGCTCTGAACTTAGAAAATTCTCAACAGGTTAAACAAATATCCATGGGAAAGACATGAATCCAGTTCTTCCTCTTTATCTCTAGATAAAAATATTAGGGCAGACTGGGCTCTAGCATTTGTGGTAGGCAACCAGTCTAGGAGAAAACAAACATTGTATTCAAACACCCATGCAACATATGCCGCAGTGTGGTAGGATAATGCTTATTACTCGCCATGTCTTACAGATCTTGGAACAGGTCTGCAAAGGATAAAAAAGGTTAATGGGATATATATATATATATATCTAATTTTTATATTTTTTCACTTTTGCTCATTTTGTATGTACATGCTTACATCCAATTTCCCAAGAAATCATTTCCATATTTAAGACACAGCCCATCCAAAGCATAGTTCTCCCCACCTCATTCAAATAAACTAACACTGCACATCTCAAATTAAGACCACCCCCAAACTGATAGATTTAAAAGCAATGTTACTTTGGGAAATTCTCAGTAAGAGTCATGTTTTTACAATTACCTGAGGATGCTGCAGTAATGCGGTTGAAATAAATTATTATAATGAAGCAAATTTAAAGTTTTTTCCTTCATTTATTGAAAATATATATATATATATTATATATATATATATATATATATATATATATACACACACACACACACGAAAAACTGACATTTAAACATCTTTAAATTTTCCCTACTGAATTTAGATTTTTTAAGAAATTACGTTACAGTTTATATTCCCATAAATTTGTTGTTGATATTAAGTTTTCAGATTTAATGATTAATTTTAACAAAATATTAAATGATATTACTTTGATGAAATGTGTCCCCAACTCACAACTACTAAGATACATAATTAGAACATTTAAATGAAACTTTTTTTTTTCTTTTTTCCATTGCAAAGATTGCAGAATAGACAACCACCAGGCAAAACAAATGAATGTATTCTCAAGTTAATCATTGCAAATTTCACATTTAAAATTAATAATTGGAATGGAAAAAATGTATGAACCACCATTTGAATTTATTAGCAGACACTCGAGAAATAAAAGCTGATGTTAATCCTTTACAAAGAGTAGCAAATAATAATAATAATAATTTAGTTAGGTTACAGCAGAATAGATTTATCTGACATTAAAAGAGGAATTTATTACATTAATTATTTTAACAAAAGACCTTCTTTACTTGAGCGACTCAAATCAAATTCTAAATCATTTCCAGGATTATTAAGAGAAGTGTTTATTCAGGACATTATCTAATCTCTTACAATTTTTGTCTTCTTACAGCCTTGAAAACAAAAATCAAAATAAACAAAAACAAAATTAATGCAATAAAATCTTCTTTTTTTTTTAATATATGCATACACATAACAGGCTTCTATAAAATAATTGCAAATACAGTGATACATTGACTTACAAGTTTAATTAGTTTTGCTTGGAACTCAAATTTCCCCATTGAAATAAACTGAAATGCCATTAGTCTGTTTCAGCTCGCACAAAAAAAAAAAAAACACCAATTTTATTTTGTTACATTTTTTTTTTTTTAATAAGAAAAATAGCACTGTATTGTATAAAAACATAAAATAGAATGTAATGAATTATGTGCTGTAATGTTTTAACTTTTTTTTTTTATAAATCATATTTTTCTTTGGTGAAATAAATTTGGAAATTTCAATGTTTTTAGTAAAATTATTAACATAAGCATATCTGAAGCTCACTTGTACCTCAAATTTTAGCTCACAACACAAAGCAAAAAATCAACTGAGTGATAGCTTGTAACCCAGGGCACTCATATATCAAGGTACCACTGTATTAAAAGACTTTATAGCATGCATCATTTTGAAAAAGATAAAAGATCATTTATTCATCAAGTGAAATGATTTTTTTTACTTTTCTGTAAATTGAATAATAGAAAGCAACAACTAGTTTTGAAAAAGTTGAATCTTGGATTTTTTTTCAAGATGAATATTTAGACAGTCCACACATTCTAAAATGAACATTGATAAACTTTGACTATCCCCACCACTTTCTTTCACTCAGTGTCTGGGAGAACGGGATACAGCCAGAAGGCCAAATTGGGTTAGAAAATTTCTACAGGTAAAATATAACAACAGTTTAATTAATCTTCATAACTAATACCATTAAAAGAAGAATTTGAGAAAAATCTAACATTAAAAATTTTTCTTCCAATTTATAAATACACATGAATGTAAGAAAATATGCAAACAAGAACATGAAAATTTCATGAAAAAGTGCAGAATACTTTCTTTTTTTTTTTTTATAATTATAATTTTTATTTATCCCCCACCCCTCAATATTTAGCTATGTTTTTAATTAAGATTTAACATTTCCATTTGAAGTCCTGTCTGAATTGCAGGTTTAATGTAAGTAAAGTTTATACAGTTGTCTAATAAGTGTTAAATAATATAAAAGGACATTCAAATTGGAATCTTTTTATTTCAACCTTTTTTCACAGTTCATCGTGGAGGTTGACATATGTATTTACCAACTTCTCTGCATGTGACACAATCTTAAGTGGAGTTTAACAGGGTTTGCTTTTTCTTAGACCAGTCACCATAGTATGGTTAAAAAGATTAGTCTGCCCTACTATTTATCCATAACTCGAGGGAAAATAGTTGAGTGAATACTTTGACTAAGAGTATTAACACTATGTGAAATTCTACCAGCCTCATCCAGGATTTGAACATGTTGCTGTGCCCATTTCCTACAATGATAACCATTACACCACGTGTGCCATAGCGGAAAAACCCATACTTCAATTGCAAGATATCCATAAAATTTCAATTGTGAACTCTTTTCACATTCTTGTCCTCATTGTTAGTGAAAACAAAATGGCTAAAAGGCAAAAATTCTTGTCTTTGATATCTATCATATATGAACAGATTTAGATTATCAACCCAATAATCATCAGAATGGAATTTATCAGCCACCATTTGCATTTATTAGCAAACACTCAATAAAAGCCAATGTTAATCTTTGCAAATAATTTTTGATGAACATTTTTAACTTTAATAATTATCCAGAGGGCCTACCAACCCCTTCACTACAACTAGGATATGACACATGGTCAATTTTTAAGTAGAGTAAACCGGTTTTGAATTCAACATTTTTCATCTCCTAGACCAGTTACTGTAACAAAACTGTCCTACTATTGACCCATAGCTGGGGGGAGAAGTAAAGGATTCATGCCTTTCTCAAGGGTATTAACACAAAGTCTTATCCAGGATTTGAACTTTGCTCATCAAGTCCATTTCCTATGACAATAACTACTACATGCACAAAAAAAAAATAAAGTGTACACAATTTAAGATTGGTATGAATATTTAGTTATATGTAAAAAGTTTTGTTCCATTTATGAGGCACTGGTAAGATCTAAGATATAGCAATTTTTGTAAATGTTCCTTAAATGGGAGAATGGCACCTTATTGAGTTAAATATTGTTTTTGCTGACAGGTTTTTCATGAATAGTTGAGAAATAAGGATAGTTTGTGTGAAAACAGACTATTTGAAAGTCTTATAAAAAGCATATCCTGACATTATATTATTCATTTTTCTTACAGGCCAACAAAGACTGAAACAAATAGAAACAGTAATTCTATTTTCACTTTAAGATGAGAGGACAATCTAAACATTCTTCTAAAATAAAAATGTATAACTAGTTTTCACCCCCAATTAAGGATGAGTACACATGCCAAATCCTTTCAAATTTTTTATTCTATCAATAGAGAAAAATGATAGAAAATTAAAAGAAAGAGAAAAATTATTTACCTCATTTATTAGAAATAAAATTTGTATCACAGCCGCTTCTTCTGGGTGGCAGCAATGGCAGTCTACTCCCGGTCGTCCAAATCTAGGCACATTAGTTAAGGCGGATAACATACAGAAAGCAAGAAACAGAGGTAAAATAGAAATAATAATAAAAAGAGAAGAGAGAAAAAATTTCAAGTTTAGAATTGTTATGATCTTGTTTTAATTATGGAAGACAAGATAAAAAAAAATCACAAAAAAAGATGAGGTATAATAGAGAAATAATTACATTTAGACAAAATTAATTTGTTAAGCAAATAAAAAATTACTTCTTAACTGAAATAAATAAATAGAGAGAGAAGCCATCTAGGATAATTTCCTTTATTTTTTTTTATAGGTTTGGTTTGGTCTGGTTTCTTTGTTTAATGGTATATCAACCTTCATGGGTTATTTAATGCCAAAGTCAAAAGAAGTGAGAGAGAAGAAAAAAAACTTCATATTAAGGATGTCAATCATTTAACCATAAAAATTCATTCATTTTAAAAATCATTAAAGGAGATCTATTCAATAAACCATTTGTTTAAAACCATGACCCTTATTTCATATATCTTTAACTTTATTTAAAGAATACAATCATTAAGGTAGTATCAAAATTTGATAAATCATCAATGTACATAAAGATGGAGGGAAAAAATACTTATCGATACAATTAATTCCTGAAAACCTGAAATAGAATTCATTTCAGTACAACTTGTGTGTGTGTGTGTGTGTGTGTGTGTGTACAAATTTATAAATACAAAATAGGCAGCAATAAAATTTAACCTCCCTTTAAATGAATCCGGTCTTTTACACACACACAAAAAAAAGAAATTCTCAAATATTTCACCTGTACAGACAAAATCTACCAATTCATAAGTTTTAAACTAAAGATTTTTTAAAATATCAAATTTTTAATAACATTTTTTTTGCAGCGCTACTTTATTGTCTTTCAATAAATGTATCCTTTTTTGTTGATTAAGCCCCCAGTGTTCCCTATAACCCCACTTCATGACAATTTGTAATTATCTAAAACTACACAAGCCATATTCTATTTTTCATGATCCATAATGAATGAAGAAGTGCATTTTCTTTATATTACCATGAAATATGTTAAACACCAGTTAATGAAGAAAATTAATGATAATTTTACAATGATTACCATGTAACACCAGCATTTGGAAATAAATATCACATCAGTAATAGCCGAGTATTTAGGTTAATATGAAAACTCAAAAATCAGGATTTAATTCATACAAGTATATGTACCACATATACTTACACTAGAGCATGTCTTGAAAACATATTCTGGAAAATAAGATTGGAAAGAATGGAAACAAATATAGAAGAATATTCAATCTAAGATTTCACCTAGTATTAATATATCCGAATCCTCAGATTTTGATTTTAAATATGCACAATAATGTCCCAAGAATACTTAGGGAGTGAATAAGCAAGGGGAGAAGGTTCAATTTTTTTTTTTTTTTTGGGGGAGAGAGAGAGAGAGAGAGAGAATGGAACGAAAAGAAAAAGAAAAAAAAAAGAAAGAAATCTCACTTTATAATGTGTATCTAATTACCCAAACTCTACCACAAGCAGGATGCGACACAAAGTCAATTTGTTAAGTGGAATACAGATGTTTTCCTTTACCTAGAAATATCTGGTATGTACAAAAATTTTGTCCCATTTATTGGCAAGATCTAGGGCTTGGGGGAGTCCATCTAGTATAGTGGCTAACATGCTGGACTGAAACATCATAGTAAACAACTTCAAACTCCAATCGCACTATTATGTTCACTTTCAGACTAATACCTTTTGGAAAGGTATGAACCGGCTCATACTCCCAACTATAGTTTAAACAGTATCAAGAAATGGCTGTGACATTAAATAATCCATGAAGGTTGATATGACATTAAGCCAAGATTTAAGTTCTAGTAATTCTAATAAATAAAAAAATATATTAATATCAAAATATTAAATACCAAAAAGTAACTTTGTCAAGGTTAAAGAACCCAGTCTGCCCTACTATTTACCCATAACTGGGAAAGGAGGGAGATGGAATCATGTCTTTCCAAAGAGCATTAGCCTAAAAGTGAATACAAACAGCCTCATCCACTGATTCCATTTCCTTTATGTTCTGTAACTTTGTAAATATTTATGATTCCTTATAAATGATCCATTAGAATTGTAATAATCAGTGTTCAAAGCTTTAAAAACAAGAGAGAGAGAAAAAATGTTGATTGTCACTTTAAAAAGGGCAAAATTTCATCAAACTTGAAATTGGGATTTTTCTCAACTTTTTACAAATGGACACTTATGCATGGCTACTGATTATATTAAAAGGTTGACTGAATAATAAAAACAATTAGAGAGAGAGAGAGAGAGAGAGAGAGAGAGAGAGAGAGAGAGAGAGAGACAAAGTGAGTGAGGAGGGTAATATCAAAGTTTCTGCCTGATTTGCTTTTAAAAGCCAAAAGTCTTACTTGCATGTACATAAGCACACCCTGCATATTTACAGAAAATACTACTTAGTTTAATAATTTATATTAACGAGGAAGGCCTGTTGGATTGGTTAAATAGTTGTATAATTGCTATGGGTGCCTGAGATCAGTGCTTGAGTCCAGGTTAAAGCCAGAGTTCCATTATGTTAGTTTTCAAGGTGTATAAGCACTTCATACTTACAAGACCAACACAGGTGGATGAGCAGTTCATGACATGCAATACTCCACTTTGGCTCTATCTTGGGCTAGATGGGCGGTCGGAGAGGCCCCCTCCGATCAATCGGCTGGTCATGTCAAGCCCTAGCACCTATATGATTTTCCCAACCCTATTGCCCTTATGGCAAGCCCCAACCCCTTTTTATCATATGGGTGCTAGAAGGTGGTGGCTGCGGGTCTACATGTCCTGGGAATGACGTTAAACTCTATCTGATGGTGAGGTTCCAGTTTGGAGGTTTGGGGAATGTGGAGTACCCCTTCATCACCATTGCTCCTTGGTACACTCTGACCCGGAGAGGTAGTACCTGTTAGGGTCCCATCTATGGGTTAAATAGAAAAATGTATTTATAAAAAAATTGTATTATCCATTAAGAATTGATTTATTTCAAAACTTTATCAGCATCAAATGACCCACTGAGGTTGATATGCCGTAAAACAAAACAAACCAAACAAGACCAACACAATAATCTTCCTCATGTGTCCTCATGCCATACTAATCTTAGTAAATATCAATTTACACTGAAGATGTTAACTCCTCATTTCCAGGAGAGCTCAAGTTGACAGCCGACTCGAGCATTGTAATAGTTATATAGCACTTGAATACTTAGGTGGCTGGAATCCCATTGGACACCTGACCGGGATCTTTTAACCCCTGAAGTGATGATGAAAATGACCCGTGCAGTCCAGAGAAAAGGATGTCATAAATGGCAGTGTAATGACAAGACCAACTGCTGGTGGCATCACAGTGTATCCAATTACTTGTGAATATAATAACAGTTAGGATGGGAACACTAGCCAGAATAGGTATTTACCCAACCCATTCACCACAGGTATCATGTGACACAAGGTAGCAAGTAGGGGGCATCCAGCAATAATTGAACTCACTATTCAGTAGTAATGGATCTGCAAGACTAGCTTTCAAACAATTATACCTTGATAGAATGCCCTGGGAACATGAGTCAGAATATATAAGTTAATAATTCCTCATCTTGGAAATTCAGACAAAAATCAAATAATTCTTTCTTAACTAAATAATTGTCTAACTATATATTACAAAACTGTAAAATTAGCAAAAACAGTACATCATAGTGTTTTTTTTTTTTTAGAGCAATACATTTAAAATGCTTGTAGAGAAAGTTTGCAACTGAATATTTTTTAGGGTCTATAATTATGCTAAAAGTCATTTTTTAATCATTAACATAACTATTGCAGAGATAACTATGAAATGCAAATTAGAATACTTCACCCCTTCCTAAATAGAAACCTTAATATCATCATAAACTATTGTTACAGTGAGAACCCAACAGGTTCAAGGGTCATCTAAAATTATACACACACACACACAAAATACTGCTCAATATCTTGGAAAGAGCATATAGATCAAAGTCAAGACAAAGTCAAGAGTGCTAGGTAACTGTCAGTTACCTAGCACTGTTGACATTATGGCTTGGCTATCCTTATATATATATATATATATATATATATATATATATATATATATATATGAACAGTATAATTTGTTTCTGTTTCTTTGTATGTCTATAACTTTTGCTAGAATCAGAGCTTAGTATCTGTGCACACTGTCTAGGATCAGAGTATGGTATCTGTACCCATGTAAATCTAATCAAATTCATTATTTAAGAGGAAAAATGAATTTAAAAAAAATAGTCTAGTGTTTGTTATTGTGCATTTATTTTTAAGAGTATCAAATTTTATATACTTTAAAATAAAAACTGTACTCTTCTTCATATTGTACAATTTTTAAAATAACCATGGAATTTCTATAGGAACAGACATTACAATGATCCTAGACTGAAGTGCTGATCCATGCAGAAATAATACTATATTTATGTGTGTGGAGGAGGGGTTATATAAGTATAAGTGTGCATGCACACACACACACATATATATATATATATATATATATATATATATATATATATACCACAGTTAACAGTACATTTTGAGAGCATCTTTATCAAAATCTTAACATGCACAAATATTCACATAAAATATGCATAATTTTCTGTTTTCAGGTTGTTGTTTTTTTTTTTTGTTTTTTTTTGTTTTTTTTGTTTTTTTTTGGGGGGGGGTCATTTTTATTGATCTATCAACTTTACTGATAGAAAAGGGGACAGTAGTCCAAGTAATTACTTGGAAATTGACAACAGGCCAAAAAGAAATCGACATCTCACAGCAGAGAGTGAATTACTTGCTTGGCAACAATTATAATAATGAAAAGGTTTATCTCCCTTCCTATTAGAAACTCTTTTTATAATGTCAAGAGATTTTCTACAAACCAACAGGAACCAAAAAGAGGATTTCAATATACCAATGCCAAATATTTACCAAATAATAGTTCAATTTCTCTCAAAGTTTGTTGTGTGTGTGTATATATATTTAAAATGTTCATAATACTTAGAATTTACTCAGCTTTGCTTAGTCTGACACACAGGACTCAGGTTACTTATAGTACCCACTATTCCATAGTGGCCACCCATCTAAGTACTGAGCAGACACATTGTTGCTTAACTAAAATGATTTGGTGTGAATCAATGCAAATTGGGAAAGAAGAAAAAAATTGCTTAGATTTGGTATAAGGTTGTTTTGAATGAGACATCTAGTGAGGATCAAATTGGTCTAAATTGTTAACTATCACACCATAATGAGGTGCCTATCATTTCCATACTACTTGTATACTATATAAATGAAAACCTCTAAGTTGTCATATATACATATATGTGTGTGTGTGTGTGTGTGTGTGTGAACTTTATTTATATGCACATTTGAGTCCTCAATTTTGGTTGAATCCTATCACATAAATATCCAATATTATTCAAACACACACGCACATTATATATATATATATATATATATATATATATATATATATATATATAGTAGCGAGGTAAAATCATTGGTGCTAGGTAATTCAAACCAAGTGGTCTGAAAATCGCATAGGCAAGAAACTGACAGTTACCAAGGGCTACCCTAACCTTTTTATATTAGAAAGTCTCCTACAGGCATATTAGATTAGCTGCTTTTATTAAATGGGAATAACTAACTTGCATATTCAGATTTAAAAATCAAATTGTCACAAATAAGTTTGTAATTCATTTCTAATTTGGTCATTTCTTTATAAATAAGCGATTGTTTTGTTGATAGTCTTTATGATTAAATTGCTTAGTCATTTAAACTCATATTTGTGCCCTGAAACTGGTAAAAGACTTTACCATTAGATTACAACTTGTCTATAGAGGACTCCTCCTGTTGAGATATTATATTCTATAGATTTTATTAGTCTAAAATATTTTATTTTATAAGTATTGTACATAAAAATAGTAACCTAAGTTATTCACTGTTTGTTTAATAATAGGTTGATTTATTTATATATTTATCTTCATTTACTGACTTTATCTAAAGTAAAAGTAAACATGATATATTGTTATAAAAAACAAAAACAAATCACTATCAATAATCCATTCTTGACTTCAGATCCAGTATAAACAGGTACTTCAGCTAGTAGCAAACAAAGCTGTAGATTAACCAATAAGTGTCATTTGTCCTATTTATGAGATATTTACAAAAACTGATAGATTTATATTTTAGGTCTCACCCATAACCCGTCTGTTCTGACCATGCCACTTTGACTAACTTGAAAGAAAAATGTCTAAACCTAAAATATGAATTGTAACAAGCAAATTGATAGACTTAAATTACCTACAGGGTGGTCTGAAAGTCTTGTCACCCAAACATAGCGTTTTAACTTTCATAATTTTTTGTTTTAATAATATAAGTTATCTAATTACATTACCTCTATTAAAAAAAAATCTTTAAAAAAATATTTTCTAGAATTTCTGGTTGTATTATGTAATTATTTTACCTCTATATAATTTTTAAAAAAAGGGGATGACAAGACTTTCGGACCACCCTATACAAGACTGGATTTTCTTTTAAATTCAAGTCGATATTCAGCATTTCAGATCAAATCAACAGGCAGTAAAGGAAATATGAAATAAATTGTTTTTTTATATTCATAGATTGCTTTTTTGTGATAAGAGAATTAAATCACTATACCTTTGATTATTATTTGTATATTATCGTCTGAAAATATTTTGGGTCCTTTGGCAGGAAAAACAAAAAAGAGGTTAAAAATAAAAAGAAATTTAAACACTAATAAAATATAGTATATCCAAATCTATGCTACCTTCAGATTTAGAGTAACATATTCAAGTAATCAAATAAATTGATTTATTGATGAAAATATAGTTTTTATTTTGATCCTTTCAAATTGAATTACAGAGATGAGCCATTATCATTATACAATAATGTACTAGTGTCTTCTTCTTGGTTGTTATTGTAGTCACATTTCAGACACTATACTCTCCAGATTTCTTCAGGTATCTGTTATAGTCATTAACCAGAGAATTTTCAATCCTTATGCATTAAAAGAAAAATCACTCTCCTAATGCTGAAAGCCTAAGAATATTTTAGAAAATTATTAAGGTTGGTTGAGTCCTTTTATAAACCACAGGAACTTTCAGAAGTTGTATCTTAATAACAACTCCCAGCTGAGTACCAAAAGAAGGAGAGGAAAAAATAGTTATTTTATCTTTTCCCATCTTCAAACAGATAGGAAGAATATTCTGATATTAAAAAAAGGAAAGAAAAAAATATGACAAGAAAAAATACAAGACACACAGGTATAAAAGATACTACCTCTGCCTCATAATTTTTGCTAATTAAAATTCCTATGCAAACTATGATGGAACAGAGTATTTAAAATAAAATTTTAGTAAAGAATAAAAGCTTACAATATTTCAGATAATTATACAAAATAGTACACAGACCTAGTGGACAGCATGCATCAGTATGCAACAGATCTGTGATACTACACAAATGTATACAGCGAGGA
The DNA here is from genome assembly GCA_023376005.1 of Doryteuthis pealeii. Taxonomy (NCBI): domain Eukaryota; kingdom Metazoa; phylum Mollusca; class Cephalopoda; order Myopsida; family Loliginidae; genus Doryteuthis; species Doryteuthis pealeii. The sequence continues at coordinate 867,367 of CM042154.1, forward strand.
AGATTACATTATATATATATATATATATATATATATATATATATGTTTATGGACATTTGAATAAACAGGGGCAAGAATGGCCATGTAGCAGCCATTGCTATAGTAAAATGGGTTAGATATTGATTCCCAACACTACAGTGTAGTGTTGGCAGGTCTTGTTCTTCACTGTGCAAGTCAGCATAGACAAGAAAAGAAAGAAGAAAGAAAAAGCTGTCGGATGTATTCAGAATATGAACCAAAATTTGCTAGTAAAATTAGTGCAACTTGTAGGCTCATTTTTGCGATGCCATCCGAGAGTTTTGATCTAATAATACAGCGATTCGTTATATTATCTCTTCCAATAATAAATCTAAAAACTATTATTGATAGCACACAGCAAATTCCCCAGATCTTGGTCAAAGAAGCAAACAAAGCGTCACTCAAGAAGAGATTTTTTGTTAGATCATACTAGACGTATGTGCAGGAGAAAATAGTATTCATGGTTCCTATATGCAACTAGTGTCCTAGACTTAAACAACTGGTAAACTATTATTATAGGCCATCAGGTAAAAATGATTCACTCTTCTTAGCATTTCAATCATTGAATTTTTGTTAAGTATAAAAGTATAAAAGTACTATTCTGCTTGTGACTTAATTAGTATTGTATTTGTAAGCATAAAAACAAACACACAATTTACATGGGTATATGATGCAGGGTTAACGCCCACTACATATTATTCAAGACCCATAAACATCTATTTTAAATTTTGATAAATAGTCACCTAATCATCATACCAGCTCATTGAGCACTCTGTAACAACATGCTTACTTTTGGGGATTTATTTAAATGTGGAATTTATATGCCAGAAAATATGCTACTTTTACACAACATTTCCTACTAAGCAACTAGTATCAGGCTTGAAGAAGTTTTTTTTTTTTTTAAATGTCTGAAAGGTGAAAATAAAAACAGCAAATGTATTCTTGATGTAGAATGAATTGAGAATTTTAAAAGATTTCATTTCTCTAATTAAAAGAAACATAATATTCACAAGATGAACAAAAAATTATTAAAAAATGTACTTAGAAACATCTTCTGAGTAAACAAATGTTTTGATTATTTTTTTTAAAAATCATTTTCTTTTTAATAATCAAATAAAAGCTTATTTGATATGAACAAAATACTCTGCCCCACCCCCTTGCATTTGGCTGATCATCTTACGTTGGGCCGTGGCAACGGGTGAATCTGAATGCAACTAGTTATATGCTTTGTATTTCTAGATGTTTCCATAGAAAAGAATATCCTCCACTGAAACGGATGGAGAAACTAATGAATAAAAAAAAATGTGAATGTGTGTGTGTGTGTATATATATATATATATATATATATATATATAAAACTACATGTTATTGTAATAAAAAAGCAAGTCAACAATACAATTGTTAATGAAGGCCTAGTGGTCAGCTGGGCAGCATTATTCTAGACATGAACAAAGATTTAAGTTCTCCGAAATGAAAGGTACAAACCGTGACAAAATCAAAGCCACATTTCTTCAGTGAACTTCAATAAAGAAAAACAAAAATAGAATGAGTCAGGAATCTGGTTAATTAATTAAAGACTTTTTTTTCACTTCACAGCCAATGAGGATATGAATTTAAGCTTTATATTTCAAATAATAAAATGAAAAAGTTTTTATTATTATTTAGATCCTGCCAATTCTATTTGAAGTTACTCTGTCCTTAAGTCTTGTTTTCTAATTAATATTTCAAGAAGAATGTTAGAATTTCTTAGATCTGTATAATGGAAGGGGGGGGATAGTTTATTTTGTAATGAAAGTTATCAGCAGAAATAATAAATGCATTACCTTATGTTTATCTAATAGAATGTTTCTTAAGTGGTTGGATTTTTTTTAATGATTATTCATTAATGTCTCCAGAAATCTTGGTAGATTTGATTTCTTTGTTTAATGGCATGTCAACCTTCATAGATTATTTAATGCCAAAGCCATCCTTGTAGAAGAACAATAGTGGTACTATTTAACCCATAGCTTGGGGGGGGGCAGAGGGTTCCTACCTTTCCCAAAGGTATTAGTCTGAAAGTGGACATAATAGCACAACTGGAGTTCAAACTTGTTTACTATGATGCTGCAGTTCAACATGTTAGCTACTATGCCATGAGACACAAGACTAATTTTTAAGCAGAGTACAGCTGGTTGGAATTCAGAGTTTTCCATCTCCTTGGCTAAAGAATCTGTATACTCCCTTCCCTAATATATTAACCTCTTAGAATCCTGACCCTTAAATACCTTGTATCCAAGATCACAATTAAAACAAAGGCTGTAAATGGTTGCTATAGAATATTAGACTCAATACCATCCAGACCACACTACTGTTAAGATCAGATATACCTAGAAGAGTCCTGGAGACTTGCTGACACTCAGACTTTAGTGAAAAACCATTAGTTAAAACTGGAATGGAAAAATAACAAAAGATCTCATTAACTTAGTATAATAATAATAATTCAAGATCTTGTTGACTCATTAATATAATAATAAAAGATTAATTCATTAATAATAATAATCTGGGATTTTGGGATACAAAAGGTCATCTAATCCTGGCCAAAAGGTCAGACCAAGTGTTAATTAACATGAACTTGTAATCTAGTTGATTTTGCTGTTCCAGTAGACCATAGAGGGAAAATGAAAGTAAGCAAAGATAGAGAAATACTTGGATCTTACTAGAGAGCTGAAAAAACTGTAGAATAGGAGGGTGACAGTGATACCAATTATATTTGATGCACTTGAAACAGTCTGTAACAGCTGAGAAAAGAGACTGGAGGAATTGGAAATCAGGAGGAATCAAAGCCATCTAGATCACACCATTGTTAAAATAGGCTAGAATACCCAGAAGAAACCAATTAAAACTGATGTAAAAAAAAATCTCATAGAATGAAATAATAATAATAATAATAATAATAATAATAATAATAACAAAGATCTCATTAATTTATTAATATAATAAATTTTTTTAAAAATATTTTGTGCAAATGTTTGATTGGATGAAAAGGGTTAAGATTTGACTTATTTTCCTAATAGTTTTGTTTACTTTAATATTTGTTTACATATTTAATTCATGTATGGAGAGATATTCACACAACAAAAACAATTCTATGTTATTATCGAATGTTTGACATTTCCAAAAACCATTCCTTAGTTGAAAAATTCAAATTGATATTCAAATACATTATGTTTAATCTGACACTAAAATATTTGTCTACTACTTACTAGTCACAATCCACCTTCGTGCAGATAAACCCTGGTTTGATAGACAACAATAGTATGGAGTCAATGTCTTAATAGTTTCATTACTACAGATTTTCCTTAACATAATCTGTGATCTACCAAATGGTTGTATTTGTATTAACTAATTGGATGGATGTATTTATAGGTAGCAGCACAAATACTAACCTCTTGGGTTGTAAGAGGTTAACAATATTTTATAAACAAGTATCTCAAAATTAATATTTGTAGAATCAGAGATATAATATAAAATGTAGGTATAAAAGAAAAACAACAAACAGCCCAATGATATTTTTTTCAGTCTATCTATATTTGCCATACATAGAAATCTTCAAGAAGAATTTCATGTATAATCCTACAAGAAAACTTCTACTTTCAATATCAAAGAATACACTTAAGTAATCACACACTCAGCTACATCTCATCATGGTGTAATGATTAGCAAGCAAGTCTTGCAAATCCATTACTGAATAGTGAGTTCAATCCTTGCTAGATGCCCTATACTTGCGACCTATCCTACTCATGGCGAATGGGTTGGGTAAATACTCACTCTCAGCTACACCCTGACTATATTTATAGCCTTATGTATTTGCCCAACCCATCCATCATGGGCAGTAAGTGATACGGCCAGGGTGCAATAAGGGTTAATTTTTTTAGCAGAGTAGTACTGGTTTGAATTCAGAGTTTTCCTTCTACTAGACTGGTTGCCATACCAGGATTAAAGAGCCCAGTCTGCCTTACTATTTACCAATAGATAGATTTATGCCTTTCCCAAAGACATTAGTGCCAAGTGAAACACAAACAGCCCAATCCAGGATTTGAACTGTTTGCCACATCCATTTTCTATGATGAAAACTGCTATGCCACACATCTCTGCCTAAAAATATGAAATGCTTCAGGCCCATTTTAATTTTCTGTATCATTCTAATTTTAGTATATGTACTGACAAAGTAAGTACAATTATATTCATAGCAGTAGTGGTAGTAGTAAACACAAATTAGCATAATGTATTTGGAAATTGAATTTTTGCAGGTGCATTTCTTTTTAAACATTTCCAATATAATTAATTCACAAATATTGTTGTTTACTTGGAATATATCAAAGAAAAATATGTCTGTTATTGGTAAACTGGGAATTTATTTGTTAGCTCAAGACATAGGAACCTACTTTAGATTCTAACAAATCTTGGAGGATGTCAGTGAAGCATTGAAAATTCAAAGAAAATTAATGGAGAAATTTTCAATGGCTGGAATTTCTGGTTCAAGATATTCTTCATATTTACAACATCAAACCAAATCTATTCCTGCACAAAAGACAAGTTTGCTTGATTATTATTATTAGTTTGTTTTTTGGGGGTTTTTTGTAAATACTTTTGAAAAAATTGTAGATAGTTTATCAGAAAAATTCTCACATTAATAAGCTTCATTTTTAGACTAAAAATTAACTTATTTATTGGTGTGTATATATATATATATATATATATATATAAATTGAATGTTAGATATTACTTGTTATGACAGACTTCAAATGAAAAAATGCTGTGATGGTCAAAGCTTCTAATAAATGTTAAATATTTTTAAATAATCAAAAAGAAGGAAACAAACAATATAATTGATAAAAGAATCACTAATACATAATACTTGAGAGAGAGAGAGAGAGAGAGAGAGAGAGAGAGAGAGAGAGAGAGAGAGAATAAAAAAGTGTGTGTGTGTGTGTGTATATATATATATATATATATATATAGTATCCATACTCAGACTACACAAACTGAGACTTTGGACAGTTTTTAAACTGTCCTACAACCACAGTTGTAATATCTCTTGAGAGAGGGGGGGGTAGTGAGAGAGATGGTAGATAAAAAAGATGAGAGAGAGAGAGAGAAATGATAAAGAAAAAAATGAACAAATCTACAATTAGATGATAGTGATGGTGACAAAACATCTTCAATCAACTTGAAGAACTGACAAATGGATCCATCCAATATAGAGACTATCTAAATCTCATTAATAGTTGGACCTAACATCAGACCTCAAGAAATATGCCAGAACATTGTTGAATAGGAGGGATTAGTTTAGAAATGAACATTCTGAAAACCTAATTTATATTGAGCTTACCATGATTGCAGGCAAGATTATTTGAATAAGAAAGGGATCTCAGAAAGTCACACTCCTTGTAAATCAGGGGATAAGAATTGGGAAATGCCAAATATGATAGTGATTGCTCCTTTATGATGAATTCAAAGAAAGTTTTAAGCAAAAATCTGATAAATAATTCTCAGTAATAAAATTAGCTAGACAACTCATTAATCTGTTGGGCACCCATTGGGCACACACTGGTCCATGATGATTCAGAAAAGAGTGAAAGATTTTACCATTTCATAGTCCTATCCATTATATTGAGAATTTGGATAATTAAAAAATGATGTTCACACTTAATGCAAACCCTACAAAATTATCTTTCAACTGCAAACTGGACTGGAAATTGGTTTATTCTATAAAAGCAATTTAAATATTTTGCTCTAATAAAAATATTGCTAAGATTTGCATTTTTTGCTGGGGTAGTTACATATGTATCTATTATTATACTAAAGCTGAGCAAATCAACTTTTTAAAGGCTTTTTAACTGTTTAGTTTAATTACACAAAAGATATACAAAATTATTCCTTAGTTTTAGTTATTGTTATGTTTGAAAAAAAAATGCCATTTTAATCGGTTCTAATTAGTCGTAATTTGCAATTAAGTCAAAAACTGACCAATCCCTGTCATAACTTCTGTATATCACTCTTTTCCTCTCTATGTCTCTCTTGATTACACCCTCATTAAATGTGTTAGTTTATCTAGAGAGTAAAATAGAGAGTGATTAAGAGAGACATTTAACAACTCACTTGATTCACACCAGTAGCAAAGAGCCCGTATGTAATGAAATTCCCTGATCCATTTCAATTTAAATTAGGTCAACCCAATTCGTTGAAAAATCTGTGTTTATTCAAAACAATTTTGAAAATTTTTTTACCAAAAATCAGGGAAATTTTTGATTTTAATGAAATTTTCAGTGTTGATTTATCAATGAATGAATTTTATAATGCATCAGTTATTTTATTTCAAAACTTTCTCATTTTTTCCAGGTCCCTTTTAATTTATTTTTAAAATTCATAGCAGCCGAATTTTTGGGTATACCTAGGTCAACCGCTTCTTAGAGAATTTATAAAATGATTTTAATGTTTTGTCTATTTTGTTGTTGTTTTTTTGAAGGTGTGAATAGAAGAAACAAAAAAAAATTTAAGGGAGATATCATGATAGAAAATAAGTACCGAAAATCGGAAAATAAATTTAAAATAAAATCTAAAAAGATAATTCTTGGAGAACATTTTTTTTTACTCTTTTTGATAATCATTTAATTGGCTATTATCTTATAAAAGAAATTATACATCGATATTTGTTCTGTTTAAGGGGGGGGGGCTAAATTTTCAATAGAGTTTTTCTACAAAAAATATAAGATAACGATAATAAACTAAAGTAGTTATTAAATAAAATATGTTTTTAGAATCTAAAAATATGAAATTTGAAACTTAAAATTAGATGCTTCATATTTTAAATGAATTTTATATATTAATTTACCATAGCAGAAATACCTAATTGAATCAAACTTTTGAAATAGAATAAAATTCTTTCATTGATAAATCAACACTGAAAATTTCATTAAAATCGGATACTTCCTTGATTTTAGGTAATTTATTTTCAGATGAGGGAGGGGAGGATTAAATTTATTTTATAAAATACGGATTTTGCGTCATCTTTGGTGATCATGTTTAAGATATATTTGAGCAAAATTGCCTGAAAAAATTGTTTAAAATGTATTAAAAATAAATTACATGTACAATATTATTTCCCTTACTTTACTGATGCTCATTATGTTACATCTTTTAGACTTAGACTAAAATTTGACCTTATATAGTCAATTTAATTAATTTTAATTCGTTTTTAAATGAATAGCAGACCACATTTTGGCAGACCCTACTCTTTTCCCTAATCCAAATAATCTAGTGAGAGCTGAATGGGTGACCCAGCGGGTCACGTTATGTTTAGTGTGTGTGTGTGTATGCGTATATATATATATATATATATATATATATATATATATATATATGTTTAATTGGAGTCGTACCTAATTTTGAAAATTAATTAATTAATAATGAATTAGGCGGGAATACCTACTAAATGTATGGCTAAACAAATCGAGAAAAATCATTTTTCTCGATTTGTTTAGCCATACATTTAGTAGGTATTCCCGCCTAATTCATTATTAATTAATTAATTTTCAAAATTAGGTACGACTCCAATTAAACACTTATTCTCCAAAAAATTATCGGCAAAAAGCCATTCTAAACAAACCTTGTTTATATATATATATATATATATATATATGATGTGTATTTAGGCAGCAGATTCACCAGTAAGCATGTTTTATTGAAAATGGCAAAGATTTGGTATTTAACTTTTTATTCAGCTTTTCTTTTTGGTTAACAAGATGTCACAAATATGGATGTAAGCAATTTAAAAACATCCACAAAAATGGCGGATGGTTGAAAGTAGCCATATTCAGACAAACAGAGACTGAATAAAAAGCTAAACACCAAATCCTTATCTGTCATTTTTAATAAAACATGCCTATATAGATATATAGAAAGAGAGAGAGAGAGATCTAAGTTAGGATAGTGTAAACAAAGTCAATGACACTTGGTGACTATCAGATTCTTGCCTATTCAATAATCAGACCATATAACATGCAAGCAAACTAGAAATCAGAATTTTAGTAATTACAAACCCCATATTGCTTTCCACAACAAAACAAATGCTAATAAAATTATGTTCATATGTTTTTAATGAAAAACAGAATTTCTTGTGTGTAAAGTCAATATTCATTTAATACAAGTGAATACCAAAAATAAAAACAAAAACAAAAAACAAACTGACTGCCTTAGAAAGACCTATAATCTTGTAAAAATTTGTACAACTTAGTAAAATTAGTATCCTTTGATACTAATTAAATAGTACTTGATGAAACTGAGCCAACATTTTAATACTTGTCAATCCCAGAAACAATGCATAACAGGCAATCATGTTGAGCATTTACCTATAATGAACATGGTAAGCTCTTGCAAATTATACTCTTAGGCTGATCTGGGCAAGTCAGCATATGACAAGCACAAGACCAAAACATTAAGCAGACTATTGACAGGTGCTCTCTCTCTCTCTTCCTGGTTAGCAAGCACACACAAAAAACCCCCATAAAATTACAAGTACAAAAGCAATGAAACCATTCAACAGAATCAATTATTAAATACTGTGGCTGGTTATGGCCATAAGAGAAGAGCAATAAAATAGTCAGGTTAAAAGTTATACAATTTCCTCATAAAAGGAAAGGAAGATGCAATCCATACAGCTCAACAACAGCAGCATTTTTTTCCCTTTCTAATTAGCATAATTAAAATGAATCCTTGTAATATTTAAAGGAAGAAGAAAAAATTACATTAAACAGCAGTTTTATCTACAGAAACTTTTGGTTGATTTTAACTGCATATCAACCCATCTAGGGTTATTCTATGCCTAGAGGTTAAGGAATCATGTTCATTGTATACTCATATTAAAATTTTTCATGGGTTATTTAATGCCAAAGCCATCCTTGTAAAAGAACAGTAGTGGTACTATTTAACCCATAGCTGGGGGTATAAGAGGGTTCATACCTTTCCCAAAGGTATTAATCCAAAAGTAAATGTAATAGAGTTTGAAATCACTTACTATGCCACAGGGACTCTCCTTCAGCAACTAGAGTTCAAATCCTGGATGAGACTATTAGCATTTTCCTTTGCATGCCTTTGGGAAAGGCATGGGTTCATCTGTTTCTCACCCCCCCCCCAAATATGGGTAAATAGTAGGGCAGATGGAGTTCTTTAGCCTTAGTTAGGCATTAAGTCTAGAGGAAGGAAACCGAATTCAAACCATCTTTACTCCACTTGTAAATTGACCTTGTGCCACATCCTGTCTGTGGTGAAGAGGTTGAGTAAATACATACATAAAAATATAGGACCAATGAAAACCTCAAAGTAAATGATAACAATATATATATATATATATATATATATATATGTGTTCACAGTTCTATTATACATGCGTGTGTGTGGTCATGACTATATTACATATGGGTGAGTGTACACAACTATATTATATGTATGTATTCAATGGGAAATACTTATTTAGAGTAAGCAAAGGAGAAAAAAAAGCTGATAAAGCAGCTCTTGATTTCTTATAGTATTGATGGTAAATGAAAAGTGGAATAATCAAATTTAATCTATCTTCAAAATTGATGCCTACAAGAAAACTGACATGATTGTTTTTAGAACAATTGAAAAAAGAAAGAAAATCAATACAAAGTTATTCAAGTCGAAAAATAATCATCTCTCTAAAAGAAAAAAAAAAGAGTCAGTAATTTATCAAAACTGATGCAGGATGATAAATGTGTTCAGGTGAAAGAAACATTCCCTCATCACAGATAAATTATCCAAACTTAGCCATTTCATTTTTTTTTTTCATCATTATTAAAGAGTTTTCTCAAAGAATATTTTGACAAACCAAATTTTAATTTCCAAATATAATAAATAGAAAGAAATGTTAAAGGCTAACTTTGAGAATAAAAGAAATTAGCAAAAAGGAGGTATTTTTCTAAATCAATTCCAAATTTATTAATTTTACACATGCAAAGGAAATAAAGATATACATTTTTTTTTTCACATATAGACTAAAACCACAAATGAGGTATTTGGTTTAGGTTTCTTTGTTTAATTGCATATCAACTTCTGTGGGTTATCTAATCTAATAGCAAAGCCATCCTTGAAGAAGAAGAAGAACAGTAGTGGTACTATTTAACCCATAGCTTTGGGATGAATGGGTTCAAACATTTCCCAAGGGTATTAGTCCAAAAGTTAATGTAATAGCATAACCAGAGTCTGAACTTGCTTACTACGATGTCACAGTTCAACATGTTAGTCACTATGACTCCCTTCCATTGCTATAACTTCTATTTGAATACTAAGAAATATCAATGACAAGAATATAACAAATGAATGATAATTTCTTGGGGTCAGCATTCACACTGAACATCATTCAAACTGTCAATATAATAGAGATATTGATAAGATGCTAATTAGAATTCTTCACTCATTCTTAAACATAAGCATCAATATCATCATGGACTGCTGTTACAATTGGAATCCAACAACTTCATAGGTGGTCTAGATAGTTTATAATGTTTGTTTTTGTACATTGCATCAAAAATGAACACTGCATCATTTTACACACAAAGAAGTTTTTGTTTGTTTGTTTGGGTTTTTTTTTTTTAAATAAAATGTACCATGACTTCTGTATGCTATTATTTTAATTCAGACTTCTAACTAAATAGAAAAAAAGCAAGGTATTAATAAAAAAATAAATTAAAAAAATAAATTAAAATTTAAAAGGAGGTCCAAATTTCATGAAAAATCCTGGTTAATGAGTTTATATTTCAAATTCTAAAACTAAATTAGTTCCAGTAAAAGAATATTTTTTGTCAAGATAGATTCAGAAGTGTGGCTTTCTAAAATATATTCTGTAAACCCTCAATATAACAATGGCTTTAATGAACTTGTGGATCCATCCAAATGGACTTTGGAGTTACCAAACGAAAATCAATAAATCTGGTGAACATATAGACCATAATGAACTTTTCTTTTTATCTACCAGTCACAAACATGTCTAATGGAATATGTAGATATGAAAGAAAGTGAGGTTAAAGGTTAGAGGCAACAAGGTCGATAGTGTTTATCTGACTGACCTCAATATAAAATGAATTGACCTAAATGCCACTTAAATTTGACTTGATAAATATTGGTAGAGATTGTATTTGCTTATGAATGAAATTCAAACTAATTTCAGTTTACTGGATAAGGGATAGATGTTGTTATAGCAACAATGTAACCAGCAAAATTTGATTATTGAGTTAAAGCGAGAAAGATAAAAGAAAAAAGTTCCTAGAATAAATACTTGTGGTTTTAGTCAGGATAGAGTAAGTACGTGTGTGTGTGTGGGGGGGGGACTGATCCTTGCAATGTGGAAAAGCAACAAACTACCAATAACACTTGATTGCAGTAGTCGATATACTAAGCCCCATGTATGCAACTGCTTCAATTTGAGTTTGAATCCTAACTAAATCCAAACCCTGTCTCTCTCTCTTAATACGTGATATTTCTCATCCAATCAGAGTTAGGTTCTCATCCAAAACCCTATTTCATCTTAATACTAGGTTCTTACACAGGAATGAAATGACTTACGATTGTCATTCAAAATTTTCATTGTACATAAAGGTGTTTAGCCCTGGGGTTACATATCCATTGCAGGCTTCTGGACTAGTGCCCCACTATTTTACACTAAACTTTGATACCATGTAGAAAAAGTAACAGTCCTACATATGAACAAAAGCACCACCAACTCTGCCAACAAGAATATATATATATATATATATATATATATATATATATATGGTTTTCTTTTTCCTAATTTCATTAGTTCTCAGTTTCACATTTTTCAGAAAAAAAAAACAAAAAAAGACAGTTTTATTTATTTTTAAAAAAAGTTTTTTTTAAATCTCAAACTCACCATAAGATATTATGATAATCAATGCAAATGTTATGAACTGGTGTTAAAAATAAATTTGCTAACGCATTTTTTTTTCTCTATAATCAATGTCTGTAAAGCTGTTGGGTATTTCATAAGTGAGCCTAAAGATTGTCCTATTCCATCTTTACAAACCCCTACATCTTGCATAGGATAAGCTATCAAAACTGCATTCAGGATTCATTGGTGAATGAAAAACAAACCAACAAATGAAACAGAATTAAATGCAACTATATCTGCATATATATGGTCAGGTTACTCAAAGCATGTTAGTGGTACCATGTAACCCAGTACTGATGTTTATTTTTGGTCCAATACCCTTGGTAAAAATATGAACTTAGCATTCCCAGTTGATTTTTTTATTTGAAGTTATTGTTATTTAATCACATTAGTTATATAGAGCTTTGTAAATGGAGTTCAAAACTGTTTGAATTATGCAAATATCCCAGTGTTTCAAAAGTTATGAGAATTTAAAGCCTCAAAATTGGGGGTAAAAAAAGTGGACATGATTTTGATAAAAAAATCTGTCAATTCATGGACCATTTCAGAACAAGAAATTCAGTAATTTCTTCACCATTTCTTTATTTTTGAAGCAATTTTGATAAAACTTTGCATTCTTATGTAAAATTCTATGTTCTTTCTGATTCTGGTCTTAGATTTTATGTATCTCCATGCTAGAATCCATTATTTGGGGAATAAAAAGTAGGGATATCAAGATTTTTTGTTTTTTTAAAAGTTTACCATAAGATTATTCAACATTTTCATTTTCATACTGCATGTATACACATATATAATATTAATTTAAATATATAACATCAATTTAAATTTAAAAATACATTTCTAAATGCTTATGTTGAATTACATAAAAGAAATAGATTACCTATTTACATATGTTTTCACACAAACCTGGTCAGTGTGTGCCATGTTTTGTTTACATCTCTTGTAATTTCAAGTCATTTTTTTTCTTCCAAAATTGAAACGGATGTAAAAAATAATTCAATTGTTAAAAACACATAAAAGTTGAATATTTAGAAAGATTATGTTATTTTATTTTCAACGATATAAATATTTTAAAAATTGGACGAGAAATAAGCGATGAATTTAAACTTTATTGTCTGCATAAACGATGCCTAGCTGAGAGTTTATGTTACGCCATATGCCTGTCGGACAAATAAATTTGAGTTTTTTTTGGGTTTTTTTCCTAGATCCAAACTTTCGAAGCAAATCCCGAACAGTTTAGCAATCTTTACATTTTACAAATTATTTATATCAAAATAATTCTGAAACTTTCTAATATCACAGACATAGTGCTTCTCTTTTGCTTCTAATACACATTTTGAACAAATAGCCTTGAAGTTTGCACAATTGTATTTTTACGTCCACGGGTCCTAGAAACAAAAAAAAAAAAGCCCCGTTTGTACTTCCAGGTGTCTTCTAATTGAGTGTAAAATTTCTAGAATATTGATAAAGATTAGCTACTTAGATTTTCCAAAAAAATGTAGAGTGTAAAATGTATTCTCAGAAAAAAATTCCTATCACTCATTTTTGGTTGTTTGAAGTAAAATATGTTTTTAACTCGCTGTAAAAAAATATTCAATTAATAAAAACACATACAAATTACATATTTAGAGAGATTATTTTCTTTTCTTTCCCACCATATAAAAAAATTTTAAGAATGAAACATAAATATACGAGAAATTGTGATTTTAAATCAATAAGGTCCAATTTGTGATGTCAGTTGACAGGGTGTTTTTACATCCAAAAGTCACGTTAATTCGAGTTTTTTCTTCAAAATCCAAACTTTCGGAGCAAATCCCGTACAGTATAGCAATCTTTAAATTTCACAAATATTATACAAAAATAATTTTTTAACTCTTTAATATTATGGACATAGTGCTTTTTTTTTTTTTTTGCTTCTCTTATATTTTTTAAACAAATAGCCTTGAACTTTTCCCTCTCATATTTTCATTTCCACGGGTCCTAGAAACAAAAAAAAAAAGGCCCCGTTTGTACTTCCAGGTGTCTTCTAATTCAGTGCAAAATTTTAAGAATATTGATAAAAATTAGCCACTTTGATTTTGAAAAACAAAACAGCATGTAAAATTTATCCTTTAAAAAAAAACAAAAAAAAAAACGGTCATATTTTTGTTTTCAGCTGTTCGACCGAAAATACGGTTTTAACTCGCTGTAAAAAATAATTCAATTGATGAAAACCGATAAAAATTACATATTTAGAAAGATTATTCTATTCTCTTTCCAACCATATAAACTTTTTAAAGATTGGTTAAGAAATACTCGAGAAATTGCAAATCTAACTGATTAAGGTCGCAAATTTGAAAATGTCAGCATTTTTCAGCTAAATGCTTGTAATGCTAATGAATTCCCTCATCTCACAGCAATTGATTAAATAGTACCACTATTGTTCTTCTACAAGGATGGCTTTGGCATTAAATAACCCACAAAGGTTGATATCCTATTTAATAAAAACCACACCAAACAAGAACCACCTGTCACATGATCGAGTGGTCAATGACTAAATTGGCTCCCCTGCCAGGCTTACCTGATGAAGAGGAGCCTTAAAAATAATATCTATTAAAGGGGTGGGTGAACATTCAACAGCCATCTAGTATAGTCACGCTTATAAAGCACCAAAAGAGTATCTCTTACACTGAAGCTTGGTCTGCTATTCACTGCAATTGATCCTCTAACAGCTGTCTTGCTCTATGCCTTGTTGCTGGATCCAGATGTTGAAAGGGTGAGTCTGGAACAGTGCAACTCCTTATACACCTAAACCTATTAATACACATGCCCTTCCTTCTGAGGAACCATCATCCTTTGGGATGGATAGCAAAAGGATATTTGAACACTGCAGTTCAATAAAAACGATCAGTTAAATATTCATTTACAGTTAGGACAATTAATTTTATAACTCAGAAACACACAGAATCTACATGAAGATGTTAAATTACATCATGACTTGACCATTTTATTTTTATTAAGCAATTTGAAATGAAAGGAAACAACTCCAATGTAAAAAAATTATAAAATACTGGTCAAAATTAACAATAATGGTTGATAATACTTTACTAAAAATAAGATATCACCTGTTTTCATGCAAAGCTTCTTTTTTTTTTTTGTAAAATGCAACACTGCTAAATAACATAACTGAATCTATATTAAGAAAATAAACTTAATAAAGGTTGTGCTCATGGAGTAATTATTATCATCATAGGAAATGGACTTGACATCCTGAGTTCAAATCCTGGACAAGATTGTTTGCATTTTACATCACAGTAATAACCTTAGAAAAGATGTGGATCCAACTATTTTCCTTTCACTTATGGGTAGGACAGACTGGGCTCTTTAAACTTTGTGTGGCAACCAGTCTAGGAGAAGGAAAATTGAATTCAAACTAGTCTTACTCCGCTTAAAAATTGACCTTGGGTCACATCTCATATGTAGTAGAGGGGTTGGGTAAATACATATATCTAAAAAAATTTTTTAACTCAGACATTATTTCCACTGTTCCAATGAATTAAAACAAAATTAAAAGAAAAATATTTCTTCATTTTTTATTGTCATTATGTCATATTGTAACTATTTGTTCGAACTAAAACAAATATTTTTATTATAAACATACAGCTACAAGTAAAACATCAAAGAGTAGCATTGATTTATACATTTAATTTTTTCATATAAAAGAACATAAAAATGAAATGATTTTATATATTGTTGAACACTTTGTTGCTAAAATTGACTCTTCTAATTGCCTATTCAGTTATATCAAGTTCTGCTGTTATTATATATCCTAATGGTCTAATTATTGCACCTATTTGACTGTAACACAGCAAAAATGGCATAGCTACATTTATCAAAGGACAGTGGAGTGTTAAAAAATGGCTAATTTACAGACTAAAGCAATTTCTAAGTTTTGTGCGCACTCCAATCATCATAATTTCTCAAGGAAGATAACTATTTTATGATGTTATATGTATGTATTTGCAAACTCCTCCACATGAGCAGAGCTTGACAAGTTTGAATTCAGTTTTTCTTTTCCTAGACTGCTTGTCTAACCAAGGTGAAAGAGCCCAGTCTGCCCTACTATTTACCTATAGCTCGAGGGTGAATAGATGGATGCATACCTTTCCCCAGGGTATTAGCACTATGTGAAATGCAAACAGGTTCATCCAGTATTTGAACTCTGGTTGACAAGTCCATTACCTACGATGATTACCATTAAACCATGTGCCTCTGTTTAAGTTGTTATAGAAGGTAAAATTCTATAAATAGGATGACTTGACACTGAGCTTAATGGCTACCAAAAGGGGTCTTTAAGCGAGTTTTATTAAAAATTAATAAATAAAAGATTACACTAAACTTGTTTTTCATTGAGCTGTTAAATCTAAAAAAAATTAAAAAAAGACAACATCTGGCTGTAATGTTAAAACAAGTCAAGATAAACAAATGACACTAATCTGATTTACTTTTCAACAATGTTAAAACTGATAAATATAAGCTGAATGCATTTTTCCATCAGAAAGATAAATCCATTGCAACAAGAGGAGAACTATCAAACAAAAATGCTAGAGGCAAAAAAAAAAAAAAAAGCTTACCTACTTATGCTATTACCCAATTAAGATTCATTGAGACAAACAGGAGGATTTTATTTAAAAAATGATCTACAACAATGTTAGAACAAGCAAAATGCTCTCATAATTAAACATGCCATTAAGAAAGCAATGAAAAAGATGACTTTTAAAAACTATTAGACAATTGCCAGTGGGATACCTCTTGATGGTGTAAATATTAAGAAGCTTATCTCAAAGATCATTACTATAGAACAGCGATTTTGATCCTCACTGGCTGCCCTCCCATAAGTGTAGCCTTATACCAAAAAGCCAAGACTACCAAAAAGAATCTGAGTGCCTTACCATGAATTTGAATTCAGAGTTTTTGTTTTCCTAGACCAGTTGCCATACCAAGGTTAAAGAGCCCAGTCAGTCCCATTTACCCATAGCTGGAAGGAGCTAAGATAATAACACTAGTGTACATCAGTGAAGAATAATAATTCTTCATCTTAGAATTAGATAAAATTTTATCAGATAGATGGATATTTACCATAACCTTTTATGCTATTGAAATGTCATGCTGAGTATTTCTATTCATAGAACTTTTCAGGACAATAGGACTTACTTAGCATTGCCTATCTCTTTTTCAAAAAAAAAAAAAAAACATGCTACAAGTTGTACTGGATTAAATGGAACTAGCACCAAAGAATGCTCCTTGACATGAACCATTTTTTGTTCTGTAGATTTATTAAAAAATTTTTTTTTTTTGTCTTTGCTTTAAAGACTACAACCCAAAGAGAAGCAGGCCAAACTCATAAGCAAAATTTGCCTATGAACTCCTACACATGGACACACCAATATTGGCCAACCAGCAAAGACTTACATTCATCAGCTCTGTATGGACACTGGATATCATCTAGAGGACCTGCTAAGAGTGATGGCCAAAAGGGACAGATAGTGAGAAACAGTCAAGGGAATTCATGTAATCAGCACAACTTGATAATAATAATCTAAGCCAACAGAGAAAGATTGGTAGTAGCATTATATACAGGAAGTACATTTAGTATAACTTTTATAACCATAAGAAATGGACTACAATTAAGACTTTTTTTCATTTAAAATCATTGTTTTTATTTTAGAGTTTCAAAAATACTGTTTCTTTCTTTTTTTTCTGCTATGTAAATTTTTACTGTAAAATTTGATAAATGTGTAGTTAACATTTGATTCATTTACATTTGTATTATTCAATTTTGTTAATTTTTTATTCAATTTCTGACTTTTTGTGTTGATTTTTTAATTATTATCAAATGTTAATTAAAATCAAATGTGGGGCTGTTGTTCAATATCAAATTCTTAATGCAAGGGTAGAACTAGCCTAAGTCTTTAACGGGCTTTAAGCCAAATATAATCAGTAGGCAGAGTATTGCTATAAATAATATAGACTATTATCTATTCTTTATCTTTTGCACACCTGTGAAAAAAAAAATCTAATCTTTTATTTTATACACCATTTTTGACAGCACTATATTGTTGGGTTATTTTATGCTGAAGTCAGTTTAATAATTATGACCTCCAATTATGTATTTTACAGAAATGTATCTTAACAATCATTTCAAACAGATAAACACTTCATTCATAGGTGCAACATCAATGTTTTAAGAACCAATGTATTAATTAAGTTCATAAAGAGGTAAACACTTCATACTTAGTTGTAATGTCTATGTTTGAAAAGTAAATATAATTCAAAATTATTTTAGACATTATCTAAAACAGATCTATTTGACCCATAGATGAAACTGCTCCAGGTGAGAGTGGACCTGAGAGTAATGGCAATGAAGGAGTATTTCACATTCCCCAGAGCCTTACCACCAGATACAGTTTAGTTTCACACCCAGAACAGAAATCATCTTTGGGGAACCCTCTTAGCCAAAGACCTCTAACAAGCTTGGGCAAGCTCTATAAATGCTTAAATATAATTAAAAATAATAAATCTAAAGATATTCCTAATGATGACATGAGGATAAGAAAGTTAAGTGGACAAGATAAATTTAGTCAAAATAGGAATAAACTTGTATTTCTAAATACTTAATATCAAAAGCCTAACATTGAGAAAACATGCTAAGTGTTTATCAATAAACACAATCATAGATAATCAGGGAGATCAAGACAGGTGCTGAAAGAATCCTCCCATGTAATGAGAGAGAGAGAGAGAGAGAGAGAGAGAGAGAGAGAGAGAGAGAGAGAGATACACTTAAGGTGATAAATTATTAGTCATTGCAGAAAAGGATACTTTATAAAGTATCTGATAATAAAAATAATAAAGAGAATATACAACCCTATGTCATGAAAACTACTTTAGAGAGGATTTTCCAAAACAGAGTATGAAGTAAGTAATGGTAAAATAAATTATGAAGTATGTAATGATAAAATATTCTGTCAAAAGAAAATCCAAACAATAAAAATGAAAGGATTACCCAGATGAAATATAAATTGTCTTATGAAAGAAATTATTCAATTTTACTATGAGGGTGTCTAAGAGACATGACTGTTTAAACTATCTTTTTTTTTTTTAAATTATAATTAAAATATAAAACTTCATCTATGTATATAATAATAAAATTTTCCTTATGATGTGTATAAAAACAGTACATAGCAAAATTTGTATTAAAACTTAAAATGTTTAAACTTTAAAAAATAAAACAATTTTCAACTGAATGTTAATTTTGTGAGGTTCACATTTGTACAACATCACTTCATTTTTTATTCTTTTAATCATCCAAATACTCAATAAAATGGAGAGAACTATGAAGTGTTAAACAGAATCGATTACTTCTCCATAAATAATAGCATCAATATCATCATGGATCACTGAATAGGTCTACATGTTGTCTAGTTTAACCTTAAGATTTAGGTTATATTAAGTTGTAGAAAATGTTTCCTGTTTATATGAAGAAAAAAATCAGTATAAATTCATTTGTATCTCAATAGTCTGATTTTTTTAACAGCAAAAAATGGCACATTTCAATGAAATTTTTGTTAGTGCAATAGCATTAGAGAATAAAGCAATTTCCTAACTAATTTGAAACTTAAAAATTAAAGCGTGTGGTTTATGTTTCAGCTCCCAATCAATCTCTCAACGGAGATAACTTAAATTCTAATTTTATTTGCAATTACAATATTAATTGTATAAGTATCAAGCTTAAAGACTTCCTAAGGCAGTCTCTTAGCAAATCATTAATGAATAAAATTTAGTATTTGAATAGAACTCACATTTCCACTGTTGTGATAACAGCATTCACAAATTCAAAAATAAATATATCAAATTAAACAACTACTTTTCACAAAATGATATTCTGAGATTTCAATACAAATATTTAGATTATTTCATTAAATATCTTTTACTACTTCTGCCCCATTGGTTGATTGGTTTAATGGCATATCAAATCCTTGTGGTTTATCTAATGCCAAATCTTATTTTTGTTGTTTTTTATGTTTTGTAACTAGTTTGTAGGTAAATATTTAGTTTTATAAACTGATAGAAATAATTTTCATTAACTTGCAAACAGATCTATTTGACCTATAGAATGGGATCCTAACCAGTACTACCAATGTGGATAAGAGTGGATCTGGAAGTATTGGCAACGAGGAAGTATTCTATGCAGGGCTTCAAAATTGGAACCTCATAACTAGATAGAGTTTAGCATCATACCCAGGACACCATAATAGTTTGCATAGAAATTTCATACATTAAATATCACAACTATCAAGAAAAAGGTAGAAACACTTTTTACAGTGTACTTAACAATTATTAATATTTTAAAAAGTAAAAGTGTCATGAATGACAAACTAAATAGTGACAAAAATTTAATCTGAAAAAAGTCTTGATATATTAATCATGAATTAAAAATAAGACCTAACAAATAATAATATCAGAGAGAGAGAAAGAGAGAGGTAAAAGATAAAATATGGGTGGGTGAATAATTAGATGAATTAAAATATTTGGTGAATACACATTGACATTTAGATTGAATGGCATTTTGCCTGAAGTTAAGCAGTGAAGATCTTAAGTTAGTATGAAATCAATATTGGAAATGATAATTGACCACAGTAATGGATTTACACAAACACTAATAAAAATACATTTTTTTTGTGTGTGAGTAATATTTTTGTTTAAAGTAGACCACCCATGGACATGTTAAATCCCAGTAGTAATGAGGATCTATGATGATACTGATGTTTCTATCTAGGAAGTGGTTAATGATTCTAATTAGCATTTCATAGTTATCTGTTATACAGGAAATTTAGGCAATTAAAAACATTTAATGAGAAGGTTGGCCCAACAAAATTATCAGTTATATAGTTGACTGAAAATTGCAGTACTTAAATGGGCGATCACTTAAGAATAACAAGTACTGGAAAAAACCGGAGACATGTATGTCAGTCAAAATAAAGCTTAGTAAATACTATGAGAATTTGAGCAATATATAAACAATCATTTACAAAACATCATTTCTGATCAATCAAGAATTTCATATTTAAAATAAATTTAGATATATTTAGATATTTTTGAATATTTTAAAATCTTATTCATTTAAAATGATAAAGAAGCTAAACACAATCTATCTAATTAAAAACAATGACAAAAAAGCAATTAAAAAAAAACAATAACAAAATAAAACAAAAACAAATGTGATAAATATATGAATTAAATAAATAGAGACAAACTGTATAAAATGAAAATCTTTTCACCATCAGAATCCACAAATCCAATTTTTAAGCCGAGTGCTATTTTGTCAAATTTCCATAAACCTTATTTGCGGCTGAGGAAATGGAATGTTAGGGTCTTTATAACCTGGAGAAAAGATTCAATGATTTTTGGAAAATTCTGAGTTAAGGTAAAGGGTACCTGAGGGCTCAGGGGCTAAGTGTTCAAAGGAGTATCATTTGAAAAGAAAATTACATTTTATATGGTCTGTGAAATCAGCCAGCATATAAAACCAAGAAAGTGAGCCCATTTCTCTTTCTACTACTTAAGTAAAAGATATAAAGTTGCAAGCTGAATTGAAAGTGGAGGGGTGGACATCTTCCACCAAAGGGATAATATTCTACTTTGAACTGAATTCTGCTAGTCATTTTAATCTAGTTATCTTGACTTTTTTCAATTCCTGAATAATGTATTTACCCAACCTCTCTGCCACAGTCAGGATGCGACACAATGTTTATTTTTAAGCAAAGTAAAGTTGATTTGAATTCAGAGTATTCTTTCTAAAGAATCCAGTCTGCCCTACTATTTTACCCATAGCTAAGAGAACAGGTGAATTCATTCTCAAGGTTATTATAACAAAATGAAAAGTAAGCTGCTTTATCTAGGATTTGAACTCTGGGTGCCAATTCTATAACTGTTACACAATTATTTACTGTTACTCCATGAATAAAAAATTGTATTAGAATTGTAAAAAGAATAAATTCAGACAAAAATGTTCCCAGCAAAATCATCATCTACTTACATGTAAATTGATAATTATTTCAAATATTTAACATACTGAATAGAAAAAAAAAAGCTGACAGATCCAGGTACATATTACAAAAATTGTAATTCTATTAATTTTGCAAAGTTGTGTGTGAATGACATCAATAAAAAGTATCTAATAAGGACAAATCAATGGATAGAAAAAATGAACTTCCTTTTATCTACTGAACATTTTCATACAAAGTTTACTAGCATTATTGTATATGTGAAAGATCCTAGACATACATCTGCAAAATTACTTCAAGGAATAAATGAGAATAATTAGATTATCTGTTCCATGAGTTTAACACCTTAAATGTTCAATAGCCTTTTATCAACTTAAGCCCAGTCTTTATGGTTTAATAATATCAGTGTTGATCAAAAGAAAGATTTTATAATGAGCTAATCAATGTGTAATGAAAGCACAAGAACAGTATGGACAAAAATATTCAACAAAAAATAAAAATAAAAATAACCATGAAAGTTATTTGTCTATGAACTACAGAGTCAACTGGTGCATTGTTTCTTTCCACAATAGCATAAACTTTGTTTTCATAGATGCATTAATTAAAGTATGCAAAAACAAATGCTGAGGTGCATAAAAAGAGAAATTACTTTTTCATGAAGATCATAGTTTAAATAAAGCTAAACACAATCACTTCTCACAAAAGGAAGAATTGATATGAGGGCCAGATAATAGGACATTAATTAGAATTGGATTTCCCAAATCACAAACATGGGGGTAATGGCTATCATCATAGAAAATGAACACGGCAACCAGAGTTCAAACCCTAGAGAAGGCTGCTTGCATTTCTAACTCTTCTCCCTCCAGCTATGGGTAAATGGTAGGGTAACTGGTTAGGCAATCAGTCTAGGGGTCAGTAAATACACATACCACAAATAATATCAAATAGGTATTTACCCAACCTGTTCAACATGGTAGGATGTGACACAAGGTTGCAAGTATAGGCATCTAGTAAGGATCACACATGCTATTCAGTTGTAATGGATCTTTAAGGCTGCCTTGCTAACCATACAAACAATATTAAGTATTTATCAATGCTTGATTATTCACTGAAAAAAGTGTATACATGTTCATTTATCACAAAAACAAGTTCTCTTGATGATGAACAGAGGGCTCTAAACAACATTGAATCAAGTCAAGTTGAAATAATTCAATTAAATTGATAGCTTTAAAAATTCTTATGACTTATTTCATAAGAAAACAATACTAGATTATTTCTACCTTACCTTAAAGATTAGAATGTTGATATATTATAAGAATGGTATTTATTAAAATTGACAATATTATTCATGTAGGTAACTGCTGACTATTCTCTAAGAAACTGTGTTTAATAAAATTTAAACTATTTAGAATTTAAATTAACCAACTTATTTTGAAAATTGAAGTTCCATGCTAAATTTTAATTACAGAATTGTTATTTAAAACAAAAAAAAAGAAGAAATATCTTAGTTGCTCTGAAAATTTATATATATATATATATATATATATATATATATATATATGAAGAAGCTAAGACTTAAAAAAATTAAAAATCCTTTTCCTAAGAAAAAGAAAAGAAAAGAAAAAACTTGTTCAATTAGAACAGAAGATTATTTGAAAAAGAAAAGAAATGAGACTGCAAATTTTTCCCCAAAATCCTGTAAATGTCCTCTGTTTTTGTTGTTTTTATTTTTACCTTTACTTTTTTTTAAAATAAAATTTCAAATTAGGAAAGAATTTAATGGTAAAAAAAAAAAATGAATGTGACTCATTCATATAATTACATAGCAACATTTAACAAATCTTTTACAAATAAGAATCTATTTTAGCACACATTTATAAGTGTTCAAATGACTCGGGTTATACTGCTAGTATATCACCCTAGTTCTTAGTCATTAATTTTATAAATCATTTCAATGTGATACATTCGATTGAACAAACAAATTTAGCGACCATAGCTTTTAGCAAAGAAAAAAACAACTTTAACCTATTTAAGAAAAATTAAATTGACCTTTATACTAAACTGATAACATATGACTTAAAAATATCATAATAACAATAACAGAAAAACAACAAAAAATAGTAAACAAAAATGGGAAGAAAAACAACTATATGAATACTTCAAGCAACAAACTGGGGAGATTACACATGAGAAGACTTGGATATGGCTAAGAAATGGAACCCTTAAGAGAAACTGAATCTCTTATAATGGCAACACTAAATAATGCCATAAGGACCAATTATATCAAAGCACAAATAGATAATACACAACAGAATAGCAAATGTAGGTTATGTGGAGACAGACAAAACTAGGCACAACGGTGGGAAAGGTGATCTACTGGGAATTGTACAAGAGATTAAAATTTGACATACTAAAAAAATGGTATATGCACAAACGAGAATCCATCCTAGAGAATGAGATGCATAAAATTCTCTGAGATTTTGCGATACAGATAAATCACCTAATTCAGGCCAGAAGACCAGACCTAGTTTTAATTAACAAGAAAAAAGAATTTGTCATCTAATAGATTTTGCCATTTGTGAAAATGAATGAAAACAAAAAAAACAAATATTTAGACCTGGCCAGAGAACAACTGTGGAACGTAAGAGTGACAGTGATACCAATTGCAGTTGATGCCTTTGGAACGGTTCCCAAAAGATTGGAAAAATAACTGGAGGAATTAGAAATCAGAGGAAAAATCGAGATCATCCAAACAACAGTATTGTTAATAATGATTTGAATATTCCGACAAGTCTTGGATACCTGTGGAGACTTGCTGTCACTCAGACTCCTGTGCAAAACCACCAGCTAACACTGGTGTGAAAAACTCATAAGGAATGATAATAATAATGTCAACAACTCATTGAAATTGCTTAAGAGGTTTTCAGTTTTGAACTAATTTATAAGAATGGGCTAAAAATAGATTGAGAATCAAAAGATTAAAGCAATTTATTGGAGTGAAAGGGGAAAAAACTACACAAATTGAGTTTTAGTTGTCAAAAAAAAAAAAAAAAAAAAAAAAAAAAACTTAATCTTATGAAAGAAAAAAAGATTAACTTTTGGTTGGACCTGAAAGCAATTCTTGATTATCTCGAATTCATAAAACCTTTTTTAAAACCTGACACAGTATTTAAAAAAAAAAAAAAATTAATCTTTCTGGAGACATTAAGTAAAATATTTTTTTTTTGTAATTTATAAAAAAAAAAAAGAACAATTTCATGATTGACAAGTTTCATCTGTTGATTGTATCTTCTATTCTACAGTAATGAAATAATAGAATGAGGAGATTTTAATTAATCTTTTTATATATATATATATATATATATATATATATATATCCAGATGAAGGTGTTTGCATTTCACATAGCACTAATACCCTTGGAAAAGGTACAAATCCAATTATTCTCTCTCCAGATATGGGCAAATAGTAGGGCATACTGGGATTTTTTAACCTTTAAACAATCTAAGAGAAGAAAAACTGAATTCAAACCTGTTAAACTGTTTAAAAATTGACCATGTGTTAAATCTTGCTCATGTGGAGGACTTGGTGTGTGTTTTAACAAGACCAAAGAAAAGGTTTGTTATAAAGATTTTTTTTTACAGGTTTCAGAATCTATAAAGTATACATTCTATCCATATTTTACAAGACTAATTGGGGAGGGGGGGGTAAGAATTGTTTAATGTCTGCATGATCATTTCAAGGCAAGAGTAAGGAACTTTCTGCTTCCTAATCCACCAAATATGGTAAAAAGAAATGCACTTCCACTTTAGGACCTTGTAACCCATTACTTTCTTACAAAGAGCAATCTAAAAAAAAAAAATCATCAAAAGTAATATATATTAGTTACATTTAAACTAGGTTATTAACTAAAAGTTTAAACTTTGGATATTATTGTGAATGTACTAAAAATATAGTGCAGCCTTAGACAATAAATTTCAATGTGGCCTTTAAACATAAAAAGTCCGCCCACCCCTGGTCCAAGTACATCCTGGGTTGGTTGGTTTGTTTGTGTTTAATGGCATGTCATCCCTTATGGATTATTTAATGCCAAATCTTGTTGTTTTTTGATATATATGATTTGTTTAACTTCATGAGTAGAAGAACATTTTATAGAAAGTTTTATTATCAGATTTTTGTAGAAAGCCAGTGGAGTATTTATATTTTTTGTACAATTCTATGTCATTCAGATTGACCTGCTCAAAGTACTTCCTTGTTACATAAATTTCTAATACTTTGGTCAGCAGATAAATGCAAATGAACTGCATAATTCCACAATCCAGCTCATCTTCAACAAGCCATTAATTAGGTTTTCCCAAACTAAAATTCATCTAAAAAATAAATAAATTTGTACAAAATATTCCACCAAATCAAGAAAAAAACATTTAATTCCAGTCTGTTTATTTATACATTTTCTTTTAATTAATAAAAACAGAACTCTTTTTGCTGATTTCTCTTTGATAAATTAGTTGTGTTTAAGAAATCTTGATATTTTTTCTCTTCATTTGTCTTGAACTGTAGTGCAATGTTAAAAGTAAAGGCAACCCTTCAAGAGAGAATTGTATTTGCACTCATACAAATACATCAATCAACTCAAAGAGGCTGGTCATCACTGTGGAATGATCAATAGCAAATTAAATTTACAACTAACCATACTGAATATTAACTATGATCATTAGTCAAAAAATGAAAAAAATTTTGCTGATAAATTATACTCAAAACACTACTTGCTGACATAGCTCAATTGGTAGCATTGCAGACTTAAAAGTAAAGTACTTGAAAATAGGATTCTCAAAAGATGCCAATTAAGCTTATCTATATGTTAATAAAATTCTTGTTATTGTGTGTGTGTGTGTGTGTGTGTGTGTATATATATATATATATATATATATATATATATATATATATTTAATAACCCAGAAAAAATTTTTTATTAAAGTAATCTATCTATCTATCTATACATATATAAAGGGCAGTTGTGTGAATCTGTATGTCCAGAGGAAACTTCGAAAATAAAACAATTAACGACAAAGTAAATATATATATATATATATATATATATATATATATATATATACACATACACATTAGATATAATCAGGGCTTTGTTTTTTAGCAAAAATAATGAAGATTTGATTTAAATTCATGAAGATATCTAAAAAATAAAATCTAAATGATAACAACATGGAATTTTTTCCATTTAATATTGTAGACATAAATTTCTATTTTCAGAGAGACTGGATCAACGCAAGGTTTTTTTACGTAGGGATTTTAATGGGGCATCCAGCGGGGATCCAACTCACAATTCAGTAATAGATCTGTGAGACTAGCTTTTAAAAAACATCCCCCCTCTACCCAAGCGATGCCGGGTAGCCACTTCTAGTACACTTATAAAATATAGCAATTTTCGGTCCTAAATACAAATATATGATAATTTAATGAAGACCATTTTTCAATCATCCAAATTCTTGATACAATGAAGATAACTAAGAAACGCTAATTAGAATCATTCAGTTTTTTCCTGAATAAAAGCATTATGTACCAGTGTGACAACAGGAACCCAACAAGTTAATGGATTGTCTAGCAGTATAAAAAGTAGGGAGCAATAAATGTTACAAATAAATTCTTCTGCCACACAGAAAAAAATGCCTTTATAATTTCTACCTCAAAAGCATTATTAAAGATTTTAAATTTCAAATTACCAAGTTCTGTGTCAATAAATCAATTACTAATATTGTGCGACAACTTGCAGACTCCTTTGTGGAGCATAGGAATGCAGCTTTATCACGTCAGTAATGATATTGCAGTTTCAGCAGCAAGTAGGTTTTACAGGGTGGGGTTGCTAGCCGTACGCTCAAATGGTTTTTAATTCCAAGTTATCCCTCAAAACTGGGAGCCAACAAAGTTTAAGGAGCCCAATTTACCCTGCTATTTTACCTATAGCCAGAGACATTCCTGGTGTAAGTAAAGTAAAGTCGTTGGGGTGGCCTAAAGTTGGTATCAGCCAATCAGCGAGGGAGTCTATCCCCTTTTCACTAGTGTTAGACCAAGGAGATTATTTTGGCATCTGAGATGGAGCGCCACACCTACTATCAGCTCCTTACTTTACCGCACAGATCCCTGTGCTACTCATACGCTGAGTTGGCGAGGATCAGTATCGAACTAGGAACCTAGCCGAATTCTCTACCGACTAAGCTAACCCCCAACTATTCTCCCTAAAGCTATGGGTAAATAGTGGAGTAGACTGGGCTCTTGAACCCTGGTATGGCAACCAGTCTAAGAAATAGAAAACTCTGAATTCAAGCCTGTTAAGCCCCACTTAAAAATTGACCTTGTGTCATATCCTGCTGGTGCGGATGGGTTGGGTAAATACATATAGCCGAGAATATCTTACTACTTTTGAACCTTGTTTAAGGATAGAGTTTAATAAAAATCTTATTCAATCAAGCTTGAAAAAGATATGTACGCTTGTGTACACTCGTTGTATATATAACAACCTGAAGGATAATGCAAATTCTGACCTGGGTATAATATGTGCATGCTTGGGGGATAGGAAGTCTTTGGAGTAATAGATTGGAAGATGGCATAAGCCATTTATACAATAATATTCTTTCAACAGTGCAGGTCTGTATTAATGCCCAAGGAGGATATAAATTGTGTATTAGTATGAGTCTCAATACTATTGATACACCCGCTACTTTGAAATCTGTGGATGGAGACATACAGCATAACAGTTATTGCTAAAGGAAATCAAATTGGCATCCAGAGTTCAAATTCTGGACAAGGCTGTTTCCATTTCCCTTTGCACTAAGGCATGAATCCATCTGTTCTCTCCACAGCTATGAGTAAATAATAGGACAAACTGGGTTCTTTAGGCTTGGTTAGGCAACTAGTCTAGGAGAAGGAAAACTGAATTCAAACCAGCTGTATTCTGCTTAAAAACTGATTGTGTCACAGGGGTTAAGTAAATACATTATTTCTAGTAGGCATCCTGCCCATGATTGAGAAGTTGGGTAAATACTTTGGAATCTGTGCATGTATTTATCTATATGTACAATTATTAAACAACTATCTTACCTGCTGCATGGTTAATAGTAAATTGAAATATGTTCAGAGTGTTGCAATTTTATTTCCCATTAACATATGACATTTAAATATTCAAGAGTTAAAAGGGATTTTTGCAACAAGTCACCTTTATATATAAAAGGTTACATTCATATAATCTGTTTAAGTTATGACAATATTGGTTTTAACATGCATAAGCAAAAACAATTGTTGCACTATGTGATCATGATTGAATATATCAATAATGAAATAATCCTTTTAAGAAAATTAAAACTTCCAATTAAAATTAACACTGCTAAAGGTGGAACAAAATGGGAAAATATGATAATGACATTTTCAAAAATGTTTGCTATCTAAAAACATACATCCTCTTGGTTGATGTAAAATCTAATAATAATAAAATATTCAAAAGAATATGTTTCATCAGACAATCAAAAAATAATTGTAAATCAAATGGTAATCATAAGTCTGAATTGTTGATTGCCTCCATTCAACAGTTTATCCATTTGATACTGAATTATATCAAATACTAAGTCATTATTTAACTCTTTGCCTACTTTAAGGCACTCACAGCTACCACAACTGCGATCCTACCATAAACCACTGGTGGTTAGTTCATTATGATTGAGCAGAAGGACACAGATTACAATAATAATAGGATTTTATTTGAATAGAATGAGTTCTGAGATGAATAGTGAACTTTGAAATATCTGATCATCCAGGTAAGAAATGCTAAGAAAATTTGGTAGACAAAAAGTTAAGCTAGTCAAAAATGTTTTTGTAATTTAGACAACATTCTAGAATATTAAATATTGATGATGTTAGATATGGAAATCATTTTATTTCCAAACAAGATGAAAAATTTAGTCATGGCATGCAATAAAGATTCTATCTAAAAAGAAAAGAGCTTTTGGTGTTTCTGCAAAAATGCCTTAAAATATAATCTGCATTGTATAATGTTTGGTTTGGTTTCTTTATTTAATGGCATATCAACCTTCATGAGGAATTTAATGTCAAAGTCATCCTTGTAAAAGAACAGCAGTGGTACAATTTAACCCAAGGGTATTAGTCCGAAATTCAACATAATAGCACTATTAAAGTTTGAATTCGCTTACTACAATGTCGCAGTCTAATACATTAGCCACCACGCCACAAGTACTACCTCTTATATAATATGATTTGATCCAAATAATTTATGATTATTCATTTCCAAATGATTGGAGAGAAGTAAATTAGTTCAGATTCAACACACAAACACATACACAAAAGTAATTATTTTTGTAATCACTATTCTTATGATATGCATGGATTATCATGGATATCAAACAAGACAAAACCAAAACTTTGGATCAACAGCCATAATGGTTTGGCCATTTTGTCATGATGTAATGGTTAACAAGCTAATCTATCAGACCAATTACAGAGTCGTAAGTTCAATTCTCACTAGGAACTGCCAAAACTCACAGATTTATGCCTAATCTAAATTGCATTTTTTTAAAAATGATACTTTTTATACACATATACTTGTTGTGTAATGGTTATCATTGTAGAAAATAGACATGGCTAAATGAGTTCAAATCCTGTACAAGGCTGTTTGCATTTTAAATAATGCAAATACAATTAGGAAAGGGATGAATCCAAGTAATGAACCCACTCAAAATTTAGACAGGTGACCAGTTCATAACAGCAGATACTACAAGCAACCTGAAGCCTGTATACCAGACTAAACCAAGCTTAGTAAATAACAACCACCCTAATGTTTTAAACTTAAATCAAAATGTACATATATTTAAAATGAACACAAAAATTGTTTCTTATAGTTTGTTTTGGTTTCTTTGCTTAATAGCATATCAACATTATTGGGTTATTTAATGCCAAAGCCATTCTTGTAGAAGAACAGTAGAGGTATTATTTAACCCATAGTAGGTAGGAGGGGGGGTTCATACTTTTCCCAAGGGTATTAGACATAAAGTGAATGTAATAGAATGAGAGGAGTTTGCAGTCCAGCATGTTAACCACTACACCACAGGAATCCCCTCACCACTATTTCTTATTGACTCTTAGGCTAAAATTGGAATTTGAAAACTTTACCATATTAATTTTTGTGTCTACTGAATTTGAAAATTTAATTTTTTTCCTTTGTAATACGAATAAAATTTGCCTGTTTAATTATAGAATTTTTATTCTATCAAAAACCAATAAACTGAAATGCAAAATAAAACTAGAGAAACAATTTATACCAATACAAAAGAATATTTATAAAAATGTCTAATTCATATGAATTCAAGTGCAAGAACAATATACAAGTTTTGAATGCCTTTGCTTGATTAGATTTTAATTAAGAGCTCATTTTAATTACGTATTCATAATCTTAAGAGATCTGACTTCTATTCCTCAGCATGTTTCTTTTTATACAATTTGAAATTTTAGTTGAGATAATTATTTAAATGGGTAGTATAAGACTATATATAATGGCAATATTAAAACAGTTGGTTCATATTTTTCCACTTAGAAAGGCACCATTTTGTGACTAATTCATGATAGATCGATGAAGCAATGCTACAGAGTAATAGTCTGAGACAGAATATCCGAAATTCACCAAACAGAGCCAAGCAGCTAAAAAGGTGTAGAGATGAACATAATATACTAAAAACTACTCTCTTTATATTTTTCCAATTTTTATTTGAAAAATTAAAAAGAAAAAAAATATTCTTAGATTAAAACGTGGAAACTTTTATCAGAGGATATTTATATATATATTTTTTTAAATGAAAGAAGAAAAAAGAGAGACACAGAGAAAGAGAGTAACCTTCACACATACACAGAGACAAGCCTCCATATTAAAATGATAGCATATATTACATAGAAGAGACAAATATCAAAGCAAGTTGTGTGAAGACAGCAGCAGTCTCCACCATTTTGATCTACAAGTGTGCTAGCAAGTCTTGTTAGAATATCTCAAATACAACAAGTGTCAAAGATTACAAACAATATGAATAGATTTTGTTTTGTTTTAAAGAATTGACAGTAAACATTTAATTCGTTTAAAGGCTACCCAGTTTGAGTAAATGAAAGACAACAACGTTCCTTGGTTTTCAAAGTGCTTCATCTCTTGACCTACTAAGACAAATCTGTTGAAGCATTACCTAATGCTTGATCATTCAGTATTGATCTTACACATACAAACACACTGCAGCAGTACAGTATTACTACCATTACAACTATTGTTGCTGCTGCTGCTGCTACAAATAGCTGTGGAAAACAACATGGCTAGAAAACAAAGGGCAAGCAATAACTAAAACCAATGCCATTAATATAATGTTATTTACTAAAGGTAATAGAAAAACTGGACAGAAGTGACTAACTTAGAGAACAGCCTTATAGACTTACTACATCAATAAGTCAATGATAAGATACGTAAAGTATATATGCATCAATATATAACTCAGCTGAAAATGAAACGTCACTGCTAAATCCTACTGTAAATTGACATATTCAACAATTTGTTGTTGTTTTTGCTGTGTGATAAATGCAATTATATTTAAAATAAAGAATTTTCTTTTGCGTAAAATATAACAGCATTGCTTTCAGAATAAATATACACAAAAATAGTTACTTTCATTATTTAATAATTATCAAAACAGACAATTTTGATAACGGTACAAAAAATGAGTAGAACAACGATGACAAAAAAGAAAAAAAAAGCGTAGGAATTTTTAAATAGAATCTTAAAACATGAAAACTAAAAGTATAGTTGTTTTAATCATACAAGCACTGAATATAAACATTTCAAAGCAAAGATTTCAATGTTTTCAAGTGAATGGGTAGAATTATAGCAATATTTGTTTCTAGAAAGATATTGAAAATACAAAATTTTGAAAGAGAGAAGATACCCAATAAAAAATTAAAAAAAACAATTCTGATCAATTCACAAAGAATTAATATTGAATTAAAATATCTCTAACAGATATCATCTACCATAAATAATATTTTAAAAATTTATTATAACTAAAACCAATAAAAATTTAAAATGTATCTTTAGTAATACTCCACATTCTCTGGAGGACTTATGATTAAGAAATTATTTAAGAATCTAAGAAATGGTATTCAATATCAAGAATCCTTTTCTAAAATGAGTGTATGGTCATGGTAAAAAATGCCAGAGATTTTTTTAATTCATATAAAATAGACTATGATTATCCCTTCATTAGTTACATAATTGGGTATAAAATAGCTGTACCAATGGAATTATTTTTTTAAACAAATGAAAACTTTTTAATGACAAATATACAAACAGAAAATAAATTGCAAAACCTTGAAGGGCGATGACAATTTTGTCCAGGTAATGTGTATGGTAGTAGATATTCTGATAAATTGTTTAGTCTTCAGCCATCTTGTGGCATAGTAATATTCATAACAGTGCACATAAGTATGAAATAGAGTACAGGCCTGTAATAACATCCAAGGATTTACAGTATATTAATATGAGGTCTGAGCACTGTTGATACAACCCTTATTTTGGAACCTGTGATTATTTACAGTAATTAAGTAAAGTCGTCGGGGCAGCCTAATGTCGGTATCGGCCATACAGCAAAGGAGTCTATTCCCTTTTCACTAGTGCTAGACCAAGATTATTCTAGCATCTGAGGTGGAGCGCCACACCTACCATTAGCTCCTCACTTTACTGCACAGATCCCTGTACTACTCATACACTGAGTTGGCAAGGGCTGGTATCGAACCAGGAACCTTGTGATACCTAGCCGAACGCTCTACCGACTGAGCTAACCATATTATATGTATAATTAATCTTCAGTAAAGTGAAGCATTCAAAAATCTTACAATTTTGTTTTCTATCTGTATTTTTTTAGTAATGGATATATGAGACTAGCTTGCTAACCATTACACAATGATCAGATTCCCTAATCTTTAGGCATAAAATAATCCTTGACGGGTTTGACATACTGTTAAAATCAATCAATCTTTAGTTATGAGAAAAATACAGATAGAAAACAAAATTGTAAGATTTTTGAATGCTTCACTTTACTGAAGATTAATTATACATATAATATGGTTAGCTCAGTCGGTAGAGCGTTCGGCTAGGAATCGCAAGGTTCCTGGTTCGATACCAGCTCTCGTCAACTCAGCTAATGTAAAGATAAGGGAATCTGATCATAGTGTAATGGTTAGCAAGCTAGTCTCATATATCCATTACTACTGAATAGGGAGTTCCATCCACGTTTTTGTTTTTTTGTTGGGTTGCACACTAGGGTAGGTTGATTTTTCACTTTTTTTAAATATCAAATTGTCCATCTATGCCAAAGTTGTGTGTTAGTATACTTAATACTGATACCAAAAATTAGATCTTTGAGGAAATAACATCAAAGATTGTCTACTAAAATGCACTAAAAATCCTTGTTTTCTAAAGGCTAAATTTTGCAAAAACAAAGATTTTTAGTGCATTTTAGTAGATAATCTTTGATGCAATTTCCTCAAACAATGGTGCAAGTAAAAGATCTAATTTTTGGTATTAGTATTCAGTATACTAACACACAACTTTCATATAGATGGACAATTTGATATTTTAAAAAGTGAAAAAAAAAAAAAAAAAAAAAAAAAAAAAAAACGACCTATCCTATTGCATACAGTCCTATCGAATTTGAATAATTTTTAAACAGATCTACATGACCCATAGATGGGACCCTAACAAGTTCATAACTAAAGAGATACTTTTTAGTTTTTAAATCAATTTTAATTCAAATATCTGTAATAAGTAATATCATTTACCCTTCATAACATAGAAAATTTTATATAAAGTATAATTATTTAGATTAACAATAGCTTTGGGCTAAATTATCAGTAAATAATCTCAAACTAATCGGACTAGCAAAATGAAATAATACTATTAATAAGATTAAACCTTTTCATTGTGAAGTGTAGTAATTCATAGTTATGCTTCTCATATGAAATGGTATAATGGTTAGTACACTGGTCTCATAAATCATTACTAACAAATAGTGAGGCTGATCCACCCCGAGTGTTTTATACTTGTGGCCTTAGGACAAAACTATGATACACTTAGTAAATAACAACTCTTACTATTATCATTCACCGATATATTTTGATTAATATCTGAGTTAAGTTTGTCATTATGTATTTACCTAAACCCTCCTCAAAGACATGATGTGACACAAGGTCAATTTTTA
The DNA here is from genome assembly GCA_023376005.1 of Doryteuthis pealeii. Lineage (NCBI taxonomy): Eukaryota > Metazoa > Mollusca > Cephalopoda > Myopsida > Loliginidae > Doryteuthis > Doryteuthis pealeii. The sequence continues at coordinate 902,695 of CM042154.1, forward strand.
AAGCAGAGTTTAACAGGTTTTTCCTTCTCCTATACCGGTTTTCATATCAAGGTTAAAGAACCCAGTCTGCCCTACTATTTTACCCATATCTAGAGGGAGAATAGTTGGATTCATACCTTTCCCAATGGTACTAGCACTATGTGAAATGCAAACAGTATCATCCCAGATTTGAACTAGAGTTGCCAAATCCATTTATTACAACATTGAAATATTGATGCTTCTATATAGAAATGAATGAAGGATTCTAATTAATATTTCAAAGTTATCTATATTACATTCAGAAGATGAACAATTAAAAAAATGATGTCCAGCACAAACGCAGACCCCCACCCCTCCACAAAACCATAAAATGCAAATTGAATTTGTAATTGCTTTATTCTATGAGTTAGATTTTTAAATAAAGAAAAGTCTCACTATATGACATTTTTGCTTTGTTATGTTTTTTTTTTTATATAATCACACACACACACACACACACACACTAATATAAGAATTTTACTAATACATAGATTTTGACAAAAATAAAGACCAATAGATTTAATCGTGTTCAGTTTTCAGATTCAGTCGAAAAATTTTAATAACCAAAGCCACAAACTCTTAATACCTTCTTCACATTCAAAATATAATTTAACATACTAAAATATCAATTTTTTTTCTTGAATATGACAGATTTCAGTAAACTAAGATGCTAAAAATAAGGTAAGAATGGTAACAGAAAAGCTTCCCTATGTAATTCTGAACAGATGAAATTTTTCATGACAATTTTTATTAAACTATTTCTTATGGTATTCCCCTAAAGTAGTTTAATAAAAATTTGTATGTTTAACAAAAAGTGCAACAACATCTACAGAATAATATACTCCATTCAATACTTTATAGTAATCTACAAAAGAAGAGAAAGAAAACATTAAAATTACTAGAAAGGATTTTTTTTCTTTTACTTAATAACAATAAAAACTTAATAAATATAAAAGCAAATAAAACACTCCATCTACTTTCTCTTTACAGAAATGGAGGTCTAAATTATGGTCCAATGCCAAACAGTGCCACTTTTTCCTTTCATATACCTGCCAGCTCAAGTCCAATAACCAGAATTAATTAAAATGAACTACTGACATTCTACAAATCGCTGCCAAACCCATAAGGGTAGATTTAATGAAGTTAATCTTTGTCCCATAAAATTAAGTCATGCTTTATTGCTCCTTCTAGAGTATAAATTTTCAAACATGTGGTTGAATTTTATAAATGCTCACCAATTTTTGCCTAAAGTAGTTAATAATTCACTTCCTCTTTAAATGATATAGTTAATGTCCCTCTAATTTTATTAAGGGCCATGTGGGACCAAAACTTTTGCATCCAACTGAAGACGTTGAGCATGGAGAAAATATTTTTATTTTTCAAACTATCATTAGTGTTTTTTTATTTTGTTTAAATTTCACGAGACAAAAAGGTTTAAAAAAAAGTGTAAGTAGAGCAGACTGGGTCCTTTAGTCAGTTTTATCACTGAACTTTTTCTTTTTATCTACATAACATTCAAAATTTGTGAATGGATTTACAATTTTACAGTTTTTGAATTTTGTGCCTGATGGTACAGATTAAAGGGAATGCTACATAAAAGAGTCAAATAAATTTGCAGGTTAAAAAAAAAAAAAAAAAAAAAAAAAAAAAGGGTTAATTGGTTTTGAATATTGACACACATCAAAGTTTAGAGGACTGTTGATTCCAAAGTTCAAGATGTCCCAATATAGCACATGACGGTTGTCATCATAGAAAATGGATATGGTGACTAGAGTTCAAATCCTAGATGAGGCTGTTTGCATCTCATATCACACTAATACCCTCAGAAATGGTATGAAATCAATTATTCTCTCTCCAGCTACGAGTAAAACTGTAAAACGGACTGGGTTTTTAATCTTTGTTAGGCAACCAGTCCAGAAGAAAAAATGAATTTAAACCTGTTAGTAAATATATATATATATATATATATATATATATATATATATATATATATATACACTATTCTATTAGTGTATTTATATATTAAATGCAAAGAAAGAGTTTAAAAAAGTCTCCTCTACTAAAGAACTGAATTCCAATGGCAATAAATTGTGACTGGCTCAATCTAGCGGTTATCTTATCTTTTTTATTTGGTTTACTCTGATTACGCAGATGACACAAAGCCATTCACAAATGGTCTTATTAGAAGTATTAAGAAGAACACTTAAAATAACTGTATTATCAAACAAAATATAAAATTAGTACCAACCAAGAAATAAGAAATGGATGCTTTTAAAAAGAAAAATACATTTATGAAATTATTTTTTTATTTATTCATTATTTATGTAAAGGTTCACTGCTGGTTACAGAAATAAATAGAGGATAGTTTTCAAATTAACCCAAGTGTAAATAAATATGTTTTGCAACAGTTGTCTAAGAAAACTTTAAATCTTTTTGACAGTTTAATGCAAGAAAGAAAAAAAAAGATATGTCAGCCATACCAAAGATTTGTATTCAGAGAAAAGGCATCAAAATATTCTCTGTAAATCAAAGAAGTTTGAAAATTATTTTACACTTCATGCAGGTATCATTGGAAAATGAACATTTTTACCCTTACCATGTTTTTAACCTTGACTAACTAGTCTATTGTGTTAATCCTAATGAAAAGGACTGATTAGTTTTTAAACCATTCACAATATTCTCATTACATAGCAATGTATCTTTATATAGTACCACAATTATAAATATTTCATTTGTTGTATGTATTTACCCAACCCCACTGCCACAAGTAGGATGTGACACATGGTCAATTTTTGAACGGAGTTTAACAGGGTTTGGATTCAGAGTTATCCTTCTCCTAGACTGATTGCAACACCAAGATTGAAGAACCCAGTCTACTATTTACCCATAGCTGGAGGGAGATTAGTTGAATTCATACCTTTACTAAAGGTATTAGCACTATATGAAATGAAAACAGCCTTGTCCAGGATTTGAACTTGGTTACTGTGTGCATTTCTCATAAAAATAACCATTACACCACAAACTGTACTTCATTTGTTGTAGGATAATAAGAATAAACAATTGTATTTCCTTTTGTTTTCTATATTTCCATATTAAATGACTTTAAAAGAAAAAAGCAAGAGAAACCAATATGAATAATAATAAATGAAGACCTTTTGGGGGGAAAAAAAAACAAAAAAAACACTATACAATTAATTTTGAATCATTCTTTGATTAAATAAAATATTTCAGGATAAAATATTAAAATCCATTATGACTGAAATAGTTTTCGCTCACCCTTTCAAAATTAAATACAGGTTCAACTTTTTAATGATGAGCCCAACCTGCATAAAAAAATTCTATTAAGGTTCTATCTAGATTAAGAGATTTTGTATAGATATAACATTTTAGAAGAACCTTTTATATATCATGGCTTGGCTTTGTGAACAAACATTAAGGAAATAAGATATTCAAATACCGTGGTTAACCAGCTAGAGGTTTAGGAGACAACCTTTGTTTAGGGCAATCTTCTCTCTCTATTATATATATATATATATATATATATATATGATGGCAGCAAACTCGTATTCAAGTATTGCCATTGCTTGATATAGTAACAATAATAATAATAACAAAAAAAAAACCCTCAACAGTTCAAACAATATAATGGTAAGCATCCAAAAAGTTCAACAATGAGCTGCACAAAAGTGGCTCTTTAGTCCTGCCAAAGTCTTGCACACCTTCCCACATTTACAGGTATTTCCAGGGAGCACAGGGTATCTTATTAGTCCATCCCGCCGATGCACAGATTGGTGACTGATCAGGCCAGCTTTGCTCATACATAGCCTTCCACACTGGTCACATAGTAGACCGATTTGAAGCCCTTGATATATATATATATATATATATATATATATATATATACACACACACACACACACACACTACTAGGACTAGAAAATTCATTCAGTTCCTATTATAACACCATTCCATGATGATATTGATCATTATTTTTAGGTAGAAGTAAAGATTCTAATAAGCATTTGATAGTTATCTTCATTATGTCAAGAAATTAAATGATTAAAAATGTTCAGTATACATGCAGACTCCACCCCCCACCCCAAAAAAAAATTATAATTCAATTGTAAATTGAACTGGAAATTTATTCTCCAACCATTTAAGTATATTGGTCTAATAAAAATCTTGCTATGATGTACTACTATTACTAGGTTATGGTTACATACAAAGTGAGAATTTTAGTAATATCTACAAAAATTTGTTATAAGTATTGTTATTAAATTCAAACAGATTCTGTTAATTTTAGTTGGAATAGTTCATGACTTGGTTCAGGTTATTTTTCATGTGACCCTTGCATTTTGCTTAACAATGTTATATAATTCAATCAATGATAATTTTGGACATGATTTGCTGAATTACAATTATAGATATATAACATAAGAATTTTACTAATACATTTTTTTTTAATTACAAGATGATCTGTAAACCCATAGAGTTCCTGTTTAAACATTGGTACAACATAATGCTTCTATTTCAGAAAGAGTAAAAGTTATTTTGTTTTGATACATATTCTAATTACTGATCGAAGGTATGTGCAGTCTTATTCTTAAGCATGCTTCAATAAAAACTATAAACAAAGTTCTTTTTCATAGTCTTTATTGTTGTCATAAAATATTTCTCAAGTTGGTTAAGCTTTATACAACAATTGTCAAAAAATTACCAAATGTTGGAAAGTATGCAGAAAGGAAATTTGGGACAATTTTTGTATAAAATTGAACTAAATTCAAGATATCTTTTAAGAAAAAAAAAATTATGAAAACTTAAGATCTACATTTTTTAATGAAACCTATTTAACATACATATACATGTGTAAGAGAAAGACACACATACATTTTGAATTTTTAAAAATGAATATGCTATTGAAAAAGTCTCAAATGAAGAATGTGTAATAATCCTTTCAATTGTGTTTTATCAGGTCTATTGAGAAATAATTATACCTAAGATATTTCCATAGATCAGAAATATTTAACAAATGTTAACATCTAATTATATAAAATTAGATAAGCTTTTTATTTCTTTATATTTCAATTTACTTTTGTTTTAATCTTAATAATTTAACAAGTGTTCAAAAATATCTTTAGTGATCACAAAAATGAAAAAAAAAAAAATTAAATATATCAAGATAATGAAAAAAAAAAATACTTACCAGGATGTAGACAAGCTGGAAATTTAAAAAGACTACATTGGAAATCACATGAACAACATCCCTTGAACTTATGAAATGATGGTAATGATCCAATTTGTTCAAATAACAAAAGAAATTACTGTACATAATCATGTATAAGTTAATTTCATGTATTGATTTATGGTCACAAAATCATTAATTTATGGAATCAATTCTTGAAGCCGAAGGTTGCTCCTAGTCTTTCCCATTCAATTTCAAACTTACAACATAATTATCTATGTATAAGTAGATACTAATTAGGTCTTCAAAATTTTACCTATACATCAGTATATATGGCATATCAAGAAATTTATTATGATGACATAAAACTTGATCATATAAAATAGAATGTTATGAAAGTCATCATAGAAGATTTACATATTTGCTGTTATATCAAAGCCAGGATCATTCTAATGAAACTTCATTAACCGAGCATTTTGATATCATTTTATCAAAAGCCTTTAAATACTTCAGTGTCACCCTAATTACTATATATCAAACTCAAATGATTTATTACAGGTTTGCTTATAATTAATAACCTTTCTGTTTAAAAGTAACAATGACCACTGTTTAGACAATTTTAAAACAAGAAGGATAAAAACACAGTATTTGATTAATTAAAAAAAAGTGTAGTTTTGTTATATTACAATGTTTGTATGTTTTTTTTGTAAAAATAAGTGGCATTTTTAAGTGTATTTTAGAGAAGCAAGAACAAACTCATAAATGATCTCTTCCTGTGGACACCTACACATGGTCACACCAGTGTAAGCATAACTAAAAACCTACATCAATCAATGTGATGCAGAAGAGCTGCCAGGGGCGATAAATGATGGAGTCACATTTGGTGAAAGAGTCATGGGTATCCATACTGTTAGTGTGACCTGATGATAATTTTGGAATATACTATTATTTAACCTTAATTCATAATATATCATTTCAAAGCAGGAATTTTGCTCTAATGATTATTTTCAGTTTATTGTTGGCTGTCAAAGATTTCAAAATAGAAAATCTTGCCATTTTATTATAAGAGTTCAAAATGGGATTTAAAGCCGTGGAAACTGCTTCCAATATCAAAGAACCATCAACATACAGCTCAAGATTAGTTCTAAAAATGTTATAACAAAAGATGAGAGCCTTGAAGATAAGGAGGCTCACAGACATCCTGTGATGACAACCAATTGAGAACTATTATTGAAGCAGACCCATGGCAAAACAACTTGAGAGGTTGCCGAAGAACTAAACATTCACCATTCAATAGTCGTTTGACATTTGCACCAAATTGGAACAAATCAAAAAAGCTCAACAAATGGATGCAGCACAGAGCTGAATGAAAAATCAAAACATTCACCATTACAAAGTCTGCACGGTACTTCTTTCATACAACAAAACCAATCTATTTCTTGATTGCATTGTGATGAAAAATGGATTGGATATGACAGCCAATGGCATTCAGCACAATGACTGGACTGATTGTGAAGCACCAAAAGAGTTCCTCAAATCAAAGCCGCATGAAAAGAAGGTTATGGTCACTGTTTGGTGCAAGTGGAATCATTCACAGTAGGACAGTAAAGAAATATTAACAGAAAAATCAACAAATTGCACCCAAAACTACAATATTTACATCCAACATTGGTCAGTCAAAACAAACACATTCTTCTTCATGACAATGCCTGACCACATAACTCACAATTGAGTCGACAGAAATTCAATCAACTACCTACCCTAACACACAAGACTCATTTCTGACCAACCATTTTTTTCTTCTTTTTAACATTTCAACAACTTCCTGCAAGAGGTCTTCAAAAACCAAACAAATAGCTCAAAATACCTTCAAAGAATTTATCAATTCCAGAATTCTATGCTACCAGAATAAATAGACTTGTATATGGTTAGCAGTAATGAATAGATTCCAATGGTTCTTATTCCAATAAATAAATTTTATTCTGAGCCGAGATATACTGATTTAATGTTGATGGCTAAAAAAAAAAAAAAACTTTTAAACGCAATTATTTTTTACAGCAACCTTATATATTCAAGTATAAAATTCTCAATACATAAGGATTGATTTTTTTTTAAATACACAAAAAAACAAAAACATTTTGATCAATGATGATCTTTGTATCTTTATTCCTACTGCTGTGATATTCAAAGATAAAATCTGATATTCGTCCAGTATTATACTTCACTATATATTTACTACATCCTAATTGTCTTAAATCAGCGAAGCAGAAGTTCTTAGAATATAAATCACTTCTGCCATTTTCTGTTATATGGAACTAGTTCATAGAGTGCAATTCACCTAATTTGATAGACAAATACTTTACATGTCATTCTACTTACAAAAAGAAATTGAAATTGTCAATAACATTCTCAGCTGTCAATTTTTTAAAATCTATCTTATTGGGGGAGGGGTAAACAAAACAACTAAAAGTTTGATATGTTATTAACTTTTAATGCAAACTAGCAGAGCTACCTAATGATATTTGGATTTGAAAAGTTAAAAATAAATATCTTATCTATATTTATGTATAGATTAATAAATTTTTTTCTATATTTGTTTTATTATCTTTTATTTGTATATCGTCTTGTTTTTAAGTTATTTATTTTTATTCTTGTTTGTATTTTTTCTTTTATTTGCTTTGTTTGTTCCATCCTTTATTAATTTGTTTTATTTTTTAATTAATTTTTAATATATTATTGATTTATAATCTTATATTTTTATGTAGCTTTTCTCATGGAAAATGAGGGTTTTTTAGCCCCCTCTTGGATAAAAATAGGGATTTTAAAGAACTTTGGTATCCAATTTTTCTTTATTAAAGGATGCATGTTCAGTCATTGTACATACAGAATATATGTGTGTGTGTGTGTGTGTGTGTGTGTGTGTGGGGGGGATAAGTAAGTTTTAATTGAAATGGACTAAATATATGATTGTAAGACATTGCCTAATGTACTGCAAAGTAATGATGAGAACTGAATAGATATTTCATCAAGACAAGATTAGTTTTAATAAGATCATTAAAAAGAGATATATTGAAATTTTAAAAACATATCAAATAATGAACTACAGAAATACAATGTTGAAAGTTGATAAATGATTACATCTTAATAATAGCTTATGTTTGTTAACTGATTATTATCATAAAATCAAAGTTTAAGCAGAAGTATTGATTACTGGATATGTTAATTACATGTTATATAACAAGAACATGTACTATTAACTTAAGACTAACATTGATCTGGAAATTTATACTAACAAATGAACACTAAATTACTAGCATGGACAAAGACAAATAATTAAATGTGATAGAATAAATGGTTGCATTCTGATAACTTAAATTCTTTTTTCTTCAAATGAAATCAAATGAAATTTCAAAGGGGGAATTTGATATCAATTTTAGGTTTACTTGAAATCAAAAGGAGATTTTAAAAAAAACAAACACCATTTACTATAATTATAAACAGTTTTTACATATAAAAATACTTCATCGTATGGATCTTCTCCCACTTGGAATATATGTTAAAGATCAATATTGTAGGTAATATATAAATCATAATTTTGAATAGATATTTAAAGCAATAGCAGAAGCAGAAAATGATAACAATATTGAGACATAATTATAACCTTACACTTATATGACACAAGTAACATATAGGATAAGTCTCATGCAAAAGCAGCTATATTCATTATACACATAGATGGACACTGAAAATAAATACTTTATCTAAGCTTTAAAACCACAGGTAAGATTCTCTACTGTAATAGTGTGTATTTACCCAACCTCTCCATCATGGATAGAATGTGGCACAAGGTCAATTTTAAGTGGAGTACTGCTTTCCATACCAAAGCTAGAGAACTCAGTTTGCTCTACTATTTACTCATAGCTGCAGAGAAAATGGATGGATTCATGCCTTTCCCAAGGGCATTAGCGCAAAGTGAAACACAAACAGCTTCATCCAGGATTTGAACTCTGGTAACTTATTCCATTGGCATAAGTACACCTCCTCTAATAGTAAGGATAATGACAATTTAATTTGACTTCCCTTGAACCTCATCTAGTAGATTATTTATCATAGTTAGATAGAATCATTTGAGTTAACCAATAGTGATATGAAGTATGATAGTTTGAGATAGGTATAACTTCAAGAACTAAAAGCTAAAGCAAATAAATAAAAAATCATATTTTAACAGTAAAAAAATTTTTTTTTTTTTTACAATCTTAGATAGTAATAGAGTTGCAGGGGAAAAATCATTTTGAAGTATAAGGCTTCAAAACTAACAAAAAAATTTAATTAAAAAAAACTGTGCATTTCAAAAATATGAAAACTAACTCCACGAAAACAATGTTCACTTTGTAGCAAATCAAACATGAAAGCTATCAAATCAAGTTCATGCATCAAGAAACAAACAACTTATATATACATATATATATATATTTATATATGATGGTTCAATAAGCAGAAAAACAAGCATTAAATCCTTTACTGCATGATTTCAAAATTTGATATATTTAAAGTCATTTCTAGATTCAGCTAAGAAATTTAATTTTTTAAATTTATTTTTTAAAGAGTGAAAAATTTTAAATCTTAAATATAAAAGTAATATCAAAATAATTTTTTTATATTATGTATTATTTATTCCATTTTTTTTTATTTATTCTAAACAGAAGCTTAAATTTGTAAACATGTTTTAATTTCAAGGCGTTCTATCCATATCCACAAAAAATATGAAGGATGCTTCAAAAGTAAAGCCTCTTATTTATTTCCTTGGAAATTATATTATATATATATATATATATATATATATATATAAACATTGTTGTATCAAGCAAGTTTTCAGCTATAAAACATTTTTCTACTACCATTAACTAGGCATTTTTGCAGTAACAAACAAGAACCTGTATCCCATACTTAAGAGAGTTGTTCTGAAAATAATGACTCCCATTTTGTTACCATTAACCCATAAAGTGAATATTGGTGAAATGACAACAGAGGTTGAGCTTATTTACCAATAAACTATGTTTTTAAAAAAAATCTTTTTACATATAACAGCTGAGCAACAGTTGGCATAAAGGCATCCAACATGAAAACAGAAGTGTGACATTGAATTCCTCCAAGTGGAAAAAATTGAACCCATTGACATTTATCAATGCTTGCTGAATGTTTATAGAAACCAAACAGAGGATGTAAGCAGTGTCAGGTGGGGGGGGATTGAATTTCAGCAGTGGCTAAAATTATGTGAGTGATAAGCAACATTCAACACAGTTGCCAACTCATGAAATGAAGTGAACCTCTATCAGCTCATTGAAACAAATTAAGCCAATGAAACAGGGACTACATGGAAAATATTTTCCTGACAAAACCATTATCATTGCTATGAAAAAGTAGTTTGTCTTTGCTATTGTAGATTCTTTATATAAACAGACTTGTAAATATTACTTGTCAAATTGCAGTGCCAACAGTGAGGGCTATGTGTCATTTTCTATAGGGTAGGAAAAATATATATATATATATATATATATATATAAAAAAGCAATTTTTTAAAAAAATAATCTAGAGAAATGTGAAAATTAATGAACGAATAAAAAAAAAAAAAAATAAGCTTTGCTTTCATTATTTCAACATAACACAAATATAAGTTCCACATTAGTATTTTTTAAAAATACTTATTTTATCCTTTTTTTGTATCTAATGGTGATATAAAATTAAAAATTACAAGAAAATTTAGATCTAATTATCAAAGTTAAGTCAGGGATCATTTCATGTAGCTGGTACTATAGAACCTAATACAACTTGTCATTTATTATTTTCAGTGAGGAAACCTCCATTTCCCAAAGGGAATTAAATACTTGTCATAGTACCCTTACAACCTAAGAGGTTATAAGAAACAAATGTGCCCAAGCCCAGCATAGAATGAGGATTGACTGATTTTCAATGGTATATCAATCTATCTAGGGTTATTTTATACATAGAGGTTAGGGAATTGTACATTAATTTTTATTTATATATATATATATATATATATATATATATATATAATATATAGCACACAATCCTATCGAATATGAATCATTTTTAAATAGTTTTATTCAAATCATAGATGGGATCCTAACAGGCACTACCACTCCGGGTCAAAGTGAACCCAGGATTAATGGCAATAAAGGGGTACTCCCCAAATCACCAGAACTGGAGCCTCATCATCAGAAGCAGATTATTGTCAGACACCCCCTTTTTTGAGGTGGGTGGGTCTTACCTCACAGCAGGGGATACAGTCAGCATATTTTAAACACCACCAACAGGGGGATCGGCCTTCTTCTTGTCTTTTAACTGGACATCACAAAAAAAAACAAAAAAAAACACCCGGGGGGGGGGAGAAGTCAGTTATCAGCATGACACTGGTTGCAGGACATTCATCATTAACTGACAATATATCATACACTACACCCCCAAAGTGATGCAGTTAAATAATGGACATTTTAAATATTAAAGCATAATAAAGCTTCTGTTTCTAACAGGCATTATCCAAATGTCATTCTTAATATACCTAGGATTACTGCCTAACCTATATACAGGCCACCCTGTTTATTGGGGGCTGTAGAATATGCCAACTGTACCTCTGCAGAGGGGTTTAAAACAAACAAGGCCCTAGGTGATCTATAATGCCTGTGGGACAGGATAGTGGTGGCTGAGCTGTCTGTGACCTGGGTACTAAGTGGTCCCATGACATGCCACATTCCAATTTGCCCCTTACTTGGGCACCTATTTGATTGTTTGATTCAAATTGCTTTTATGATAAACACCTAACCCTTTTTATTACATAGATGCTAGAAGGCAGTGACTGGGGGTTGGTCACCAGCATTTATTAATACACATGAAGTTAATGAAAATTATTTCTCCCAATTTATTGATTCAACATTAAATGACCCAAAAAGGGTTGATATGTCATAAAACACACACACACACACACACACACACACACATACACACACACGCACACAGTTTCTCAAAAGTCACCTTGGGATTTAAACAGAAATTTTATTTAATTTCTGTTAGTTATTTATGATTATTTTTATAATATGAGAAAATTTGCAAAATGGAGGTCAACTTGCTTTAATTATGAAAAATTCTGCTGCTTAGATGTTTTCCATTTTTGGCTTCCTCATAGAGATTTAATTTCTAAATCCCGAGGTGACTTTCAAAATACCCTTATAACCTTCCCTTGCACTTCAGAGAAAATTAAATTCTTAAGTTAATGAGATCTTTTTTTCTAAATTATACTTTTTTCTTTAAAATTGCTCAATTTTAGAATAATTTTGATTTTACATTTAGAATATTAAAATTATCTAATCAAAAGAGCAATTAAATAAATCAATAAAGAATGTAAAAGACATCTAAGAAATTATATTCAAAAAGTTTAAATATTTGTGATTATCTGAAAACTGTTCAAGGAGAAGCAGCATTGTATATCCTGTCTAACCCTAGAACAGAATATTTATCACTTGTTTTCCTGGCCTTTTGGCAGGAATTACAGTATTCTTATCTTTAGTCTTTGTCTCCATTACTGAAGAAACTTTCCTTTAGTTGAAAAAATAAATAAATAGCACTGTTTGATCATTTGTCAATCAAAAAATCTACTGCAATCTTAGCCATGTGTCAATGTTTACTAATCCATTAGCTTGAAGTCTGAATAGTAAAATATAAATAAGAACACACACACACATATATATATATATATATATATATATATATATATATATATATATATATATATATAGAGAGAGAGAGAGAGAGAGAGAGAGAGAGAGAGAGAGTGAACAAATGAGAAAAACAATGATTTAAAAAATGTTTGAAATCAGAAAAGTGGTCAAATGCTGGCCAGCAGAGCAGTATAAAATTAAGTAGTTAAAGTATCACCTTTTTACTATTGTTTCATGTATCAGCTATAAACTCACTCATTTTCAGACCTTTGGGCTAGGATTATAGAGTATAGTATCTGTTCCTCTTCCTCAGTTGTGTTCAGGCAGAACACGGTAAAGAAATAAGAGGCAAACCTGGCCCCAGAGATTCCAACATTGTGGCAGCACCTCCCTTACTGCACTGACTGAGAATGATCAGAACAGTTGTAAGGGACTACCAATACATTTATGAGACCCCTAGTTAAAAAATAAAATTTAAAAATTTTTTTAAAAAAAAAAAAAGGAAAAAAATAGACTATGTATCACATCCTACAAGTGAGAAAATGTACTGAAATACAGGCTTGGATTAAAATATGGTATGTATCCATCACACTCAGACACATTTTTATCTTCATGTGGGATGTTGTGGAAGACCACAAAGAGAGTGAACCTTAGTCAGGGGGAATCTGAAGCATTTTTGGCTTTGCTCATATATCAGTTATTAAACTGGATCTGGGTCAAAACTGCTATCAAAGGGGGATAGTTAAATAAAAACCATAGTGTTCAACTGGTAAAAGAAAATAAAAATAAATAAATTGGCTACAAGAATGTTGATAAAATAGTTGCAATAGGTTTCTGGATTTCATTTTTGATGGGGAATAACAATTGAAATTAATCAAACTACAACAAAAAATAAAAAATTTTAAAGCATCAGACGGATTTTATATAATCTTGATCCATATTTGTGGCATCTTAATTAAAGCAAGAAAAAAAATTTCATTTTAAAAAAGCAATATTTGTCTGCCATATTTAATGAAACCTGTTTACAAGAGGATTTTCTGCTAAATATATTTTATCATTAAGTTAGTGCAGGACTGCTCAAACTTTTTTACTTGATAAACTCCTTTTAAAAAAAAATTAGTAAATTTTAATTCACTACCAAATTAATTGAATACTAAATTACAAAATATTACTAATTTACTAGTGTTTGATACAATTTATATGAAAAAAGAGTCAGTAAACTATAAATGCAAATGCACCTTTAATTCTGGAATCATGAGGGTCATTCAATAAATAAGGGGTGTATCTTCTTTTTTTTTTTTCCTAATTTAAAAAAAACATTTTTTTCAGGATTTTTTCTTACAAAATGTAAACGACACTTTGGAATTGGTTTATAGCAAAAAATATTCCAATATTGCAAAAATATTTGTTTTGAGCCTATTCAAAATGGTGGCAAATCAAACAGTGCTCCAGGCTGGAATAGAAGTATCTCAAATTTTTGGTGATTGAGAAATGCAAACAATATTAAAAAAATTATAAGAATGTATGTGTATGGAGAAGCATGTTTTAGTTTTAAAATGTTTACAAATGGACTAAATATGGGTTTGCCATGACAGTCCATGGAAGTGGAAAACTGTCTCTCCAGTAAAGAAAATGTTCTGGGCATAGAGGTGTCAGTAAAGAAGGTCATGATAACAGTCTTCTGGAACATGAAAGAACCCATCACTATTGATTTCCTTGAAAAGAGTTCAATTGTAAACAATGCTTCATAATGCCAACTTCTTAGACAAAATTCACCTTTATTATTGAATGACACATCATTAGTGGCCATCACAAACCCAATCAGGGATTCTACTGTATGTATGATATCTTTCAACTAGTCTACATGATCCAGCAATTTTTGTTCTGTTATAAAGTCATTTATAGATACAAAATACAAAATCCATCCCCTGTGGAGCCCTATGCTTTTATTTACCTTGCTAGGGGTCTAAATGGATCACTTTGAGAAACCCTTAGTTAGTACAAAAATAATTTCAGTTTTTAAAGTTTGAATTTTTGTTCTATTTATATTAATCATTTTGTTTATTTTTGTTTCTTTTATGCAGTAAAACTCATGAAGGAAAAACACATTTAATAATCTTATTGCAAGAGTTCAAAAATGCAACATAAAGCAGTGGAAGCTACTCACAATATCAACTGAGCATTTGGCCAGAAAATTAATATAAGCTCAATATTGTATTCAAAAAATTTCCAATGGAGACAAGAGCCTTGAAAATAAGGAGCATCATGGACTTCCTTCTTTATGGTCACAAATTAAGTACCATTACTGAATAAGACCCACACAAAAAAATTCAAGAGATTACAAAAGAACTAAACATTTAATAACTTTACTGTTTCTCATTTGTGTCAAATCGAAAAATAAAATAAAAAAACTCAACAAATAGATGCTCTGACCTGCACTTCTTTCACCCAGTAAAAAAAAAAAAAAAAAAAAAAAAAAAAAAAGGGTCCTTTCTACTATTGGCAATAATGTATAGATCAATGATTCTTATTTTAATTTATAAATTTTATTCTAGACGGATATATTGGTTAAAAATTACTATTATCTTCACATTAAAACCAGTATTTGACATACAATGAACAAGAAATATTTATTTATCAACTGATTGTGTTTTTTTTCAATATGGGATGAATAGACAGTAAAAAAAAAAAATCAATATTAATGATCTTTAAATCTTTTGAATTGTATATTAAATGTGACAAATTCAATTTTTAAGCTGAGAAAAGCTGGTTTGAATTTATTTTTTCTTCTCCAAAATTGGTTACCTAACCAAGATTAAAGAATCCAGTCTACCCTAAAATATTAACTGTGTATATAAAAAATATTTTCAGACTGTAATGTTTATTCTTCCATTGAAAACATTAAAATTCTACATATTTATTTTAATACAAGTATACAAACTATGGAGTTTATTTTATTTTCTAGCATGAAAATGTTTGCATGAGTAATTTGAAGTATTATTTTGAAAAGACTTGACATTTCTTAGTGTATATGTATAAAAACATATTAAACATAAACATCTGCCACTGATTTGTGTACAGGAAGTAATTACTGTATCACTATATTTGGCAAATCATTAAGATAAAAAAATGACACTGGCTTTTTATAAAATCTTATCCTTCATTTCTATTAGTGATCTGGGGGTAGAATAGATAGATTCGTGCATTAGCACAAAGTGAAATGCAAACATTTGAACTCTATTTTTTTATGACAATATATTAAATGTAAATCAAGACATTAGATCAAAAGTGGAAATCTTATGTTTAAAGGCCACATTGAAATTTACTGTCTACTCTTAAAGCCACACACAATAAATTTGTCTATGTTTGTAACAAAATCTATAGTTTAAATTTTTAACTAATAACCAAATTTAATACAGATTTATAAAATCATAAAAAGAAAAAAAATTAACTTTTTAATGATTTTGTAAAAAAATTGCTTTTTGCAAGAAAACATTGGGATAACAGGTTCTAAAGTGGAGGTTCAAAAATTCAATTGGTTTTTCAACAAGACGATAGAAGGCGACACTTGATGGTTTATAAGGTTGCGTTTTCTCCCCAACCCCTGCACTAGATATAAGGCTGCATTTTACCCCCATCTCTGCACTAGATACAAGGCTGTAGTTTCCCCCACCCTTGCACTAGACATAGGGCTGCAGTTTCCTCCCATACCAGCACTCTATACAAGGCTGTATTCCCTCCATCTCTGTACTAGATGTAAAGCTGCAGTTTCCTCCAAACCTTGCACTATATGTAAGGCTGCAGTTTTAACCCAACCCTGTACTTTATATAAACAAAGCAATTATTGCACACCACAACTCATCCCATGTAATTTAATCAAAGTCTTCATGATTTTTCAAGCATTGATATAGATTTGTTATATTTAAGCCTTTATCCTTTCTCTAAGCTCCTGATATCTCGTGTTTTCAACCGCACTTCAGGAGTGGCTCATGTGCTGGACTACAACATCATAGTAAGCAAGTTGGAACTCCAGTCATACTATCATGTTCACTTTTGGACTAATCCCCTTGGGGGGGGAAAGTAATCTCCCCAGCTATAGGTTAAATAATGACACTACTGTCCTTCTACACTGATCATTTTGGCATTAAATAACCCATGAAGGTTGAAATGCCATTAAAAACAAAGAAACCAAACCACACTTCAGACCATAATCAAGTACAGGAAAAAGCTAAAGATGCTATTCATTTGATAATTTCTAAATATTTTGAAACTGTATTTGTATGTTGTGATAATATAAACACATACAAGGCAACAACACATAATTGAAATTTTCCATTGGTCTAAATATATTTATCAGTTAAATAAACATAAAATCCCAATTTCAAAACTGATAAAGATCTTATTTAGTTTGGGTTTCAAGAATCTGAAGCTTTTTTTTTTCTCTCCAGTCAAACTTGTATTAAAACCCACACCCTAGGATGTATCAATAAAATATGTAACCTGACACAGTAATTAGCTGAATGCTAATGGATTTTAATGGCATGTCAATATTTCTAGGGTTATTTTAATGCCTAGAGGTTAAAGAATTCTGTTCATTCTACATTTATATTTAGATTTTGTGTATTCTTTATCAAGATTTGTTTTTTCTGCACACATGATATGAAGTATTCCTACTGAAGACATAATTTGCATACAGTTGTATGGCTTCAAGTAATTATTTCTATTTAACAATAGTTATTTGTTTGCACAGTTGTATGGTTTCAATGTTGAATGGAGGCACGTGGTGTAATGGCTAGAGTCGTAGGAAATGGACTCGTCGACCAGAGTTCAAATCCTAGAGGCTGTCTACATTTCACATAGCACTAATACCTTTGGGAAAGGTATGCATCCACCTGATCTCCCTACAGTTATGGGTAAATAGCAGAACAGACTGGGTTCTTTAATCTTGGTTAGGCAACCAGTCTAGGAGAAGGAAAACTCTGAATTCAAACCTATTAAACTCCACTTAAAAAAATGACCTTGTGTCACATCCTGCTTGTGCAGAAAGGTTGCTAAATATATGGTCAAGTAACTGATAATAATCCTTAGTAAACAATTATAGCTAATAGTAAGTAACTAATCTTGATATAAAACATTTACAGTTATATGGAATCTAGTATTCTTATCAAATTCAATTAATTTTCAAATGGAACCCTAATAGGTATTACCACTGTTGAGTGAACCTGAGAGTAATAGCAATGATGAAGTAACCCATATTCTCCAGAACTATCAGATGCAATTTAGTGTTTAGTAAGAGGACTCTTCAGAGTCCCACTGACTGGGCTACTGAATTTTGATCCCTCAATTCACATTAATCACTGCATTGTCAATTTGTAAAATAAATTGTTTCATCATTAGGTTATTGATAATGTACACAACCCCAGGAGGAGCATATATACCATAATCCCAGCCTGAATTTCATTGCATCCTCTCAGACTATGCATTACTTGGTCTTTTTACTGAGAGGGGACTGATGCATGTACACAGGATCAAGAGCCAAACAGGTGTCAAACTACATAAAGACATTCTCCTTTTGGTGAAATGAGGGAGATGCTGCTGCAGGGTTAGAAAAAAAAACAACAAAAAAAAAAAACAAGACAAAGCTTGCCTTGTTTTGTGTGTGATTAAATTTAATCTAATTAAAAAGATGCCGTCCCATTTTGTTCTTAATTAAATTTGGAGATGCTGACAACTAAATTTGGTCATTAAGGCTAATTTTTTTCCCTAATTTTGAATTTAACTACTTTTAGTTTTAATTGAATCAATATTCCAAATATCTTTATAGCTAGCAAAAATATCCAAGTGTTCATTTGACGTAAAGTAATAACAATTATGTTTGAGAAGGGATCAAATTGAAAGCATGATAACAAACTGATGCAGGATTTAAAATGATATGTGCATTAGGTCAATTCTTTTAAGTGGAGTTTAACAGATTTAAATTCAGTGTTTTCCTTCTAGACCGATTTCCATACCAAGGTTAAAGAATCCAGTCTGTCCAGCTATTTATTGATATTTATTTGTTGATGGGAGAATAGTACCCCCCCCCCAAAAAAAAAAAATAGTACAAGTGCTAATATATTATAAAATATTACACCTCAAACCTCTTATTTACAAAGGTTTATCATTTAGTTTTCTTTGAGACACATCATCTGTTGACAGGTGCAGCAGGTAACTCCTTCATCATGATATACCATCACAAGAAGAAGAAGAAGAAAAATAGATTTGTGTTCTCTATATTTAATAATTAGACAGAGTGAAGGACAGGTTCATTTATAAAACAGTTAAATTAAAATTTGAGTTTGTATTATTTAACAATGGAGGTCATTTTTTTATAACTGGGAGACAAGTTAGTCAATTTAGGCAAGTAGCTTTAAAATCTTATTTTACTAAACTATAGGCATATCAGAAGTTTTTTTTTTCTTTCACTAGATTATGTATATATATATATATATATATACACATGTGTGTGCATGTACATGTATGTATTTACCCAACTCCTCTATACCAGCAAGATGTGACACAAGGTCAACTTTTTAAGCAGAGTTTAACAGGTTTGAATTCAGAGTTTTCCTTTTTTTTTTAGAGTGGTTACTGTACCAGGGTTAAAAATCCCAGTCCACCATACTATTTACTTATAGCTGAAGGGAGAATAGTTCAATGTATTCCTTTCACAAGGGTATTAGCACTCTGTAAAATACAAACAGCCTCATCCAGGATTTGAACTAGAGTCACCATATCCATTTCCTACAATGATAACCATTACATCATGATCACATCCAGTGTTTGTGTGTATATGTACATATCTGTAACAAAGACCAATAAGTGACTAAATGACCAGTAAATCAATTGGTGTTTTTATAACAGTTCAGAATTTGGATGAGACTGAACTGTGTACATATTTATTATATGCTGATGTTTGAAAGCATTCAAATTGCTTAAACCAAAATATCTGACGGCTGCATTATTTTTAAATACCCTGTGTATTATCTCCTATTACTTAAATACTTCTAATCTTTAACTAATTAAGCAACATTAATATTTACTACCAGAAGTAAATAAATAAATAATTTTTTCAAAAATGAAACAAGATGAAAAAAGTAAGAGAATATAATTTGTTTAACAATTATACCAATACTTGACCTATTTAATCTACAGCAATAGAAATGTTAAGCATGGAAGAAATAACTCCAAATTACATGAACTACCAATAAGCTTATAAAATTTATAAAATTTGTAGTACTCTTAGAACAGAAATATTATTTAATGATATAATGGTCTGGTTTCTTTGTATGATAGCATTTCAACTTTCCTAGTTATTTAATGGCAAAGCTTTCCTTGTTGAAGTGGTACTTATTTAACTCATAGCTGGAGGGATGAGGGGTTCATATCTTTGCCAAGGTTATTAGTCTGAAAGTAAACATAATATCACGACTGGAGTTTGAACTCACTATGATGTCAAAGTCCAGCATGTTAACCAGTATACAACAGAATAGACATTTTATTAATTTCTTAAATAGCTCATTTAATGCAAAAAATCTAAACATTATTAATTTGAAAAAAAGAATGTTTTAATTATTCAGAAACATTTATATCCTTTCAGAACTTAGCCAACCACAGTTCTTTACAGCTTTGTTTATCAGTTAAAATTCCAGTGACCATTTTTTTTTTTTTTAGAAATAGTGGATTGGTCTCTTGTTACTTTCTATTACTTCTTGGCCTTTCATTAATTAACAGCTTAGTTCCAGGGGGGTGGGGGGGCTTGTCCCAGCCAGCACCTGCTGCCTCACATTTTTAAAAAAAGTAAGAGCTGGGTGTATTGCCTAGTGCCTGAGGTACACCTGAAAGGGAATGCTAAGCAATTTTTAAAACCACCACACAGGAGGTTTACTTCCTCCAGAACACCCTACATTGAATAGACCTTGTGTCACATTTTGTGTCTTTTTACTTTCTCCATGGTTTGATTTCAGGGTTGTCTTTCTCCTAGACTGGCTACCCACCATCATGTCTAGAGATCCCAATCAGGCCTGCTATTTTACCCATAACTGAGGATGGGGGAAGTGGATTCATGCCTTTCACTAGGTTTTTAGCATGAAGTGAATTTGAACCAACTTGCTAAGTCCATTTTCTGCATTAATAACCTTTACACAATCTGCAGTTCCTAATTATAGTTTGTTAAATTCTAACAGGTTTAATTCAAGTTGAGCAAGGATTATTTCTGAAAAAGTGATTAGGATTAAATAAACACTTAATACTTAGTGTACAAGTCCTGACTTCCATCAATAAAATAAAAATAAGTCAACTGACATAAGCTGTGTACATACATCTACTGATTCCTCTGGACAAGTCTTCAGTAAAGCACCTGGAATGATCAGGTGTTTCACATATACTCTCCAAGTGAGGACGTCCCATTGTGATATAAGTAGTAGTCTTGCAGATCCATTACTACTGAATAGTGAGTGATCCTCATACTTGTGACACATCTTGCTCATGGTGAACGGGTTGGCTAAATACCTACACTCTCCTGGATCTGGTCTAGTTGGGGGCCAGATGACAAGCTATTTATATTATTTTACAAAACAATATAAAAGTTTATAGGTTTTCTGATTTGTCATATATCCTAAAGTCATTAAAAAAATCTATTTTCTTAAATCTAGAAGACTTTCTCTATAAACCTGCAGTCACAATTCCTTGGGAAGGTAACTATAATAAATTCAATCAGATGCTTTCGCTCAGTAAAGCTGGTTTGAATTCAGTTTTTCTTCTGGTTGCCTAACCAAGGTTAAAGAACCCAGTCTGCCCTAAAATATTAACTGTATATAGAAAAATATATCCAGGCTGTAATTTTGTTTATTCTTCAACTTAAAACATTAAAATTCTATATCTTTGTTTCATAATATATGAACCTTCATTGATTATTTAATGCCAAAGCCATCCATATAGAAGAACAGTAGGAGTACTAGTTAACCTATAGCTGGGGGGGGGCTGATGGAGTTCATAACTTTCCCAAGGGTATTAGTCCAAAAGTGAAAATAATAGCACAACTAGAGTTCCAACTTGCTTACTACAATGTGGTAATCCAACACATTAGCCTCTATACCACAGGGACTCTCTTACAAGGAGACAAATTATAGAATTCAATTTAATTTATTTCTAAACATGAAAATGTTTGCATGAGTAGATATTTGAAGTATTATTTTGAAAAGATTTGACATTTCTTGGTGTATAAAAACATATTAAACAAATAAATGTCACTGATTTGTGTATAGGAAGAAATTATTGTATCACTATATTTTGCAATTCATTAAAAATGTTAAAAATGAAACTATACTGGCTTTTTATAAAATCTTATCTCATTTCTATTAGTGACGTGATAAAATGAATGTGCATAAACTTTTACATGTCTTCATTCTCTTAGAAAATGTGTCCATTATGCAGAGATAAGCCAAAGATCTTTCACCAGAAGAGTCAATCATTACAAGTGAAATTCAATTCATAATTTTTGGATTCTTGATAAGAATTTTTTAAATGATGGTAAAAATAATGAAATCAAACCATTAGACTAATGAAAATAGAGAAATGATTCTGATTTAAGTGAAAATATATGCAAACTATTCATTTAGTAAGGGTAAATTCATTTTGATACAAGGCCACAAGCACAGTGAACCCAGTGAAGAAATATTCAAAGTAAAGTAGTTAAGTTTAAAATTAATTCATTTGAAAAGTAAATAAAAATAATAATCTAATTTTTTTAGTATTATCAGAATGTTACATATCTTATTATATGGAGATTGTGTGTTTGTCTGTAACCAAAACTATATTACTACTCAAGTCACAATTCCCTTAGTTATTTATGTCATATTCTCCCCAATTTAATTTTTATTTAAACTTCAATTATTAATAAAATTGTTTCACATTATTAATACTGTTGACCATATTTATATACTAATAACATGCAATTGTATTTATATATACAACAAAATAGCGATTTACAGTGTGAACGGGATGGTTAATTTGCATATTGATATAAAAAATTTGATTTTAATATGTGCCGAGTATTATTGATTTCTAATTGTTTGGTTTTATCTTAATGAATATGAGCAAAAATCTGATGAATCTTAAAAGAAATCCATTAACAGTAAGAAATAACTCTAATTTTGTTCTTTACTTCCTATTTTAACCAAATAGTTAAATTAGGAAAATTTATCAATGAAAGACGTGAGTGATGGAAGAGTAAATTTCAGTTGTTCTATTTTCGATTACACCCCCCTCTGTTTCAAATCTTTTCATCTGCATTCTTATTTAGTTTCATTAGCCTTTCTAATTTAATATATCTTATTACATTAAAACTTAAATACTTGCACCCAGAGGGTGCATATATTTGCTAGTAACTATAATAGTACTAATCCAAAAATGTTTTCAATATAAATATTCCAAAATAAATATTTACTTATATAACTCAAATGTATCAGCAATTTTTTTGAAATTATATATTAAAAAATAGAGGTAAATTTGTTAAAATTCTAGGTAAAATATTGGTTAAAATTATTAGAATCTTTTTTAGCATTATCAGAATGTTACACAAAACTAATCCAAAAATGTTTTCAATATACTAAAAATATCCTGAAAGAATATTGTATATTAAAAAACAGAGGTAAATTTGTCAAAATTCTAGGTAAAGTATTAATTAAAATCAATAAGTATTGACAAATAAGAAAAAAGTACACAAAATATCCTGTAATTTGAATTATTCAGGCTATTGTCCTCATCTTTATTGTTATCTATACAACTCGGGAACCTTCTCTTTGAAAACAGAAACCTTCTTGTCATAATCAGGAGCCTTTATAGAACTCTGAACCCAACCCTTTATTCAATCCATGGGGGTATACTGTTCTAATTCTGCTAACTATGACTGGGTACAAGTGTTAAGCTGTGTTAATTATTATTCTATTTTACTGTCGCCCTTGACCAGGATTGAACCTGCAGCCCAGAGATAACTGTCACTTAGAACAGTCTTAACCCAACGCCTATAACCACTATACCATGTGTCCAGCTTAACACTTGTACCCAGTCATGGTTAGCAGAATAAGAACAGTATACACCTGTGGATTGAATAAAGGCTTGGGTTCAGAGTTCTGTGAAGGTTCCCAATTATGACAAGAAGATTCCAGATTTCAAAGAAGGTTTCTGAGTTCAAGAAGCTTCCAGAGTCTGACAAATAATACCTGAAAAAGGCCGGAGGGCACATCGGCCGAAACATTGTACAGATAACAATAAAGATGAAGACAATAGTCTAAATAATAGAAATGATCAAGTCTCATCCTATTAACCATGTTTAAGTTTGTACAATATTTTATATAATAATTAGTATATAATTGTATATAATTATTGTATAAAAACAATAACAAACATAACTACAAGATTGAAGATAAAGTATAAGATGAGTTTATAGGTGTGATTTAGACTTCTTTAATACCAATCATTCTTATGGTGTATTTGGTAGAGCAGTATCTACAGATAAGCAAGCTTCCTTGGGGCAAAAGGATTCATGAATTCAAGTTTCATCAACAGCTTATCTTTTACTATTATCTCCGATGTGCGTCAGTTGCAATAAAAAGCAATTAAAATTAAAAGATGAAAGAAAATATTAGTCAATATTATTTAACAGCCTGTAAAGCTGTTATATAACAGATTTTAACATCTTACATTTTCAGACAGGAGCACAACGTTGGCAGCCCATAAGCATGAGAAGCACAGGGGGTTCTAAGTGTAAAGAAACAAACAATAACAACAAGCATGGCATCAGCAATATTAGAAGCGATATATTGGATGGGTTTATAAGCGTGATGAAGACTTCTGCAATACCAATCACTTTTATATAATAGAGTTGGTAGAGCAACTGGTCAGATAACCAAGCTTTACTAAGGCAAAAGGAGATACAAGTTCAAGTCACACTAAGATTTTATCTTTTATTCTGGTCTCCAATACTTGCTATTCTATATAGTCATAGAAATAATGAACTCGGTGAATTGCAATAAAAAGCAACTAAAAGAAAAAAAAAGATTAAAAGAAAATACTACTTTCCTTCTCTCTCATATATATATAGGTTGCTATATTTTTAAATAAAGGGTGCTCAATATCAGTTATAAAGTATATATATATCTGTTAGGATAGTTCTCACCTATGCGATATGCAAGAAATTGACAGTTAACAAGCCCCATTGACTGTTTACACTATCCTAACCTTATATATATATATATATATATATACAAGTTAAATGTCCCTAAGTGTTTAGTTTACTGTCACCATATTTCTCACATTAACTTGCTCAGACAGAGCAATATGCAATAAAAACAGTTCAGCATGTTTATTTGCAAATCTATCAAGTTAGATTAAATTGATGCAAGGTGCAGCCCACATTTTGAATGATGGGATTGGCTGTTTAGAAAATGAGCAAGCAGAATCCAAGAATACGGAAAACAATTGATCACAAAGATCATTTCTTTTCCTCTCTATTTTAGTAAATCAACAAAGGTGTGTTCAGTATGTCTGTCACAGGTTAGGCATTACCAAAACATATGCATCAAGCAACAGACAAAATGGAAGAGAATTTCAAATGTTTGAAATTCAACCAAGCAATACTAATATTACGTTACATACTGTTTTATACATTTCCAACTGATGTCTTTAGTCATGCAAGTATTTTTAAAAACACACTTAAAGGTTTCTAGTGGTTTAACTATTATCAAGTGAAATTCTCGTTTAAAAATGTGCTAAACTAAATACAAGATTGATTGATTTTAATGGCATGTCAACCCACCTTGGGTATTTTATGCCTAGATGTTAGGGATTCATGTTCATTGTAAATTCATATTTACATTTTTTGTGTAATTCTTTCTGAAAAGGATTTTCCTTTTTTTTTTACACACACACATGGTCATCTCTAATAATAAATGCAAGTGTTGGTGTGTCACATTTTTTCAACTTGACTCCTACTGACCATAATCCAACATATCATACTATTTTGTAATCAGGCTGACTGAGAATAAATGAAAAACATTCCAGGCAAAATCCTTACCCACAATCCTGAAATTTTGGAATTCCATGTTTTAATTAATGCATTTGTGTTTGGTGATTTTTTAATGACAATTTTTTGTATGATATAATTTAATATGCACTCAATGCATAAAGTGTCATTCTTGAGCCAAAGATCCAATCGAGAGCCGTCTGCAGGAGCGTGCTTAACTGCCCCACCAACAGTGCATTCTAAATACACGGATTGCTTGGCTGGTTAGACATTTTTTTATTATATAATGTTCCATTAGAAATAATAAAATTCTGGTATCTTTGGTTTAGAAGATAGTCACCATTTTATTTTTTAAATTTGGTAGGGGGTACATATTTGTAGGGAAAACTGTATATTTAAATTTTGAATGGGTGCCATGACTTATTTGGTAAAAGTTTTGTTTTTTTAAGTAATTGATCCGCAGGATCTGTATCTTGCTTGAAACGATTTCACAAGGCAAGATACTAAGATTTCATTATTTCTAGTGGGACTTTATATAATCAAAACTTTAGATATTAATTATTTACAAGTCTCTAAATTGAATATAACCAAGATATGAATATGTAGCAATTAAAAAATAAGTACAACACTTTGATATATTTTTGGTTACAAAATTTCTTTGCTGTAGAGTTTGGTAATAAATATTGTATAATGTTCTATTTTCTACTAAAATCAGTGGTTGGTGCATTTTTATCAAGTTTGATTCTCACTGGATGCCCCATACTTTGATCATGTGCTAAACAATGCAAAGCTTAATAAATGACAACACCAGTGGCTATGTTCAAGCTCAGATATAAACTAGGGTTTCAAAAGCTGCTTTTCAAGGCCTTTCCATCTTGCTATTTCAGCAGACCAAAATCTGAATTAACATCTCATTTGCAAATTTTATATACTAAAACTTATATTTTTATCATTTCTTTTTGTGTGATAAGTATCATAGTATATCATTTTAAAGAAAAATTCTAAGTCTTGATTACTTACAGTTACCTTGAGGCAAACTATTTTATTTTAATATGTTTATCTATCACATATACAAAATTTCAGCAAGCATCAGGAAATAATCTTTAATTGTTCAATATAAGTACATGCTCAAAGTAATTACTTGGGGTAAGCAGTTGGTTATAAATTAAAAGCAAAGACAGTGGATACTCATTCTTATATGCATAGAATTTTTATAGATGCAAATTTAGAAGCTGTTATAATATATTATGACCTGATTTTTGAATGTACATCATTGGAACATAACAAAAATGGCACACCAGAACAAGATTTTTGTAATAGCATGTTAATGCTAATGTCATAGATTACAGAATAAAGCAATTTCTAATCCAATTTGTAAATAAGTAATAGTGTGGCAGTCTGCATTCATGCTCACTACAATCATAAGTTCTCAATGGAGATAACTAGTCACTGCTAATCATAGAGTACTTTCCCTTATTTGTTTACAATTCATTATAATATAAATTCTATAATTAGGATGCATCTTGGCATTTGATTTATGCTTACCAAAAAAAACCTTTGATAGTTATTGAGCCCAATGTTTTTTTTAAACAATCATAAAATTATTGTTGATCTAACAAGGGAAAACTAAGGGAAAAATAAGCTGTGCAAAATACTAGATTAAATATTCTTAGTATTTTTGATAACTAAATCCTATGAAATAGTTAATTATTTACATATAAATTATATTTTCATGTTTGTTCAATTCTTTTTTCCATTACTCATATTCTATGTGAGGTTTGCCAATTTTCTGCCAATTTTGAACAATACATATCTTCATCTCACCTGACAGAAAAATTAAACACATTTCAAATATGAAAATAACCTGATAATTACTTAAATTTAATAAAAACAAAAGTTTGACAATAAATCATGCTATGTAAAATTGTAATTTCCGTACATTAAATATACTAGCATTACAAGCATTTAGCTGAAAAACACTGACATTTTCAAATTTGCGACCTTAATTTGCAATTTCTCGAGTATTTCTTAACCAATCTTAAAAATATTTATATGGTTGCAAAGAGAATAGAATAATCTTTCTAAATATATAATTTTTATCGGTTTTCATCAATTGAATTATTTTTTACAGCGAGTTAAAACCGTATTTTCAGTCGAACAGCTGAAAACAAAAATATGACCGTTTTTTGGTTTTTTTAGGATAAATTTTACACGCTATTTTGTTTTTCAAAATCAAAGTGGCTAATCTTTATCAATATTCTTGAAATTTTGCACTCAATTAGAAGACACCTGGTAGTACAAACGGGGTCTTTTTTTGTTTCTAGGACCCGTGGAAATGAAAATATGAGAGGGAAAAGTTCAAGGCTATTTGTTTAAAAAATATAAGAGAAGCAAAAAAAAAAAGCACTATGTCCGTAATATTAGAGAGTTTCAAAATTATGTTTGTATAAAATTTGTGAAATTTAAAGATTGCTATACAGTTCGGGATTTGCTCCGAAAGTTTGGATTTTGAAGAAAAAACTCGAATTTACGTGACTTTCAGATGTAAAAACACCCTGTCAACTGACGACACAAATCAGACCTTATTGATTTAAAATCACAATTTCTCGTATATTTCTGGTTCAATCTTAAAAATATTTATATGGTTGGAAAGAAAAACTAATCTCTCTAAATATGTAATTTGTATGTGTTTTTATTAATTGAATAATTTTTTACAGCAAGTTAAAAACGTATTTTGCTTCAAACAACCGAAAATGCATGATAGGAATTTTTTTCCGAGAATACATTTTACACTCTACATTTCTTTGGAAAATCTAAGTGGCTAATCTTTATCAATATTCTTAAAATTTTGCACTCAATTAGAAGACACCTGGAAGTACAAAGGCTATTTGTTCAAAATGTGTATTTGAAGCAAAAAAGAAGCACTATGTCCGTGATATTAGAAAGTTTCAGAATTATTTTGATATATAATTTGAAAAATGTAAAGATTGCTTTTCCGTTCGGGATTTGCTTCGAAAGTTTGTATTTTGAAGGAAAAAAAAACTCAAACTTATTTGTCCGACAGGCATATGGCATAAGGTAAACTCTCAGCTAGGCATCGTTTATGCAGACAATAAAGTTTAAATTCATCACTTATTTCTCATCCAATTTTTAAAATATTTATATTGTTGAAAATAAAATAACAATCTTTCTAAATATTTAACTTTTATGTGTTTTTAACAATTGAATTATTTTTTATGTCCGTTTCAATTTTGGAAAAAAAATTACTTGAAATTATGAGAGATGTAAACAAAACACGGCCCACACTGACCGGGTTTGTGTGAAAACATATGTAAATAGGTAATCTATTTCTTTTATGTAATTCAACATAAGCATTTAGAAATGTATTTTTAAATTTAAATTGATGTTATATATTTAAATTAATATTATATATGTGTATACATGCAGTATGAAAATGAAAATGTTGAATAATCTTATGGTAAACTTTTAAAAAAACAAAAAATCTTGATATCCCTACTTTTTATTCCCCAAATAATGGATTCTAGCATGGAGATACATAAAATCTAAGACCAGAATCAGAAAGAACATAGAATTTTACATAAGAATGCAAAGTTTTATCAAAATTGCTTTAAAAATAAAGAAATAGTGAAGAAATTACTGAATTTCTTGTTCTGAATAAGTTCATGAGTTAACAGATTTTTTAATCAAAATCATGTACACTTTTTTTACCCCCAATTTCGGGGCTTTAAATTCTCATAACTTTTGAACCACTGGGATATTTGTATAATTCAAACAGTTTTGAACTCCATTTACAAAGCTCTATATAACTAATGTGATTAAATAACAATAACCTCAAATAAAAAAATCAACTGGGAATGCTAAATATACTTGTTGTTGCTATTTATTAAGATTTGCTTTATCTGTTACACAGGCCTGCTATTACTATGTGGTCATACATCATAGTACTGAGCACATTCAATAGGGCTTAACAATGGTAATCTGGCACAAACTGATGTTTTCAATAGGACTTGATCTTTATTAAGTGCACACACATTACATTGGTCTTTGGTAGGGGTTTCAGGTGTGACACTAATACTATGTTCAGAGAATCTGTAACACACTATTGAAATATCAAGAATTATTTGTTTTCAGCAATGTTTGGAGACCTGTAGAATTGTTTGCTTGATTCTTCCACCTGATATGGATACTTTCAAAAATGAGGATAATTATTAAGACACAAAATTTAAGTAAGCTAAAATTTTATTTGATTTGTGGTGCACATACCTACACACATTTTGTACAATTGATTACAGTACCTGCTATTACTACATCATCACCATCCATCTAAGTACTGAGCAGATTTAATGCTGCTTAACTACAATGGTCTGGCACAAACTGATGTGTGTGTAACTGATCCTTGGCAGAGGGCTTAATACCATGCAGGGTGCATAGATGTTCTAATTCTAGGCAGGAGTGCTAGGTTATAGATGAATGATCCCACCATTTTGAATGAGTACTATGATATTATAGATAATACCTAAATGTTTTTAATAAAATAATCAAATAAAACATTTCAAATGTAAAATATATTCAATGAAAAAGATTTTTTTAATTATTCCAAGTTAAAAATATAGATAGAAAAATGTGTACCAGCTTCTATAACTTGTGGGGAAAAAGTGGCCATTTTAACTGTATACTCATTATCATGGTGTAATAATTAGCAAGATTATCTCACGGATCCATTCTTGCTGAATAGTGAGTTTGATTTTCACTAGATACCCCATACTTGCGATTTTGTGTCACCTCCTACCTGCGGCAAACATGTTGGGTAAATACCTACTAATTAAATAGATTTTTCTTATTTCATGTATATAAAAATGTTTATTGTATTAAAATAATAAATAACAATATAACATAATACTATGTTAAAATGGTTAATAAAAAAGAAATTCTATTAAAATTAGAAAATAATAAAATATAACTAAAACTGTTGATGCAATATTCTATGAATAAATATGAATAAATAGAAAAAAAATAAATATAAGGCTGAATAAACACATGTAAATCAAATATTAGGAATTGATTTTGCAATAGTTATAGAATAATTTGCCTAAATATGTAGTCTCTTTGCCTGATATGAAATACTTTAAAAAATTATGATAATTATCAACACCAAAAGTGATTAATGGCTTTTAAATTTAAGTAAATTAAAATTTGATTTGATTTGTAGTACACAAACATATATATATATATATATATATATATATATATATATATATACACACACATATATACATATCATATATACACATATATACACATATCATACACACATTATATACATATCATATACACATATATATACCATATACACATTATAAATTATATACACATATATACACAAATTTTCTACAATTTATTTCGCAAATTAATAAGTGTATTATATATCTTATACTACTATGGGTAAAATATTAGGACAAACTGGGCTCTCTATGGTATGGCAACTTGTCTTCAAAATCTGAAAAATACTCAAAATATCTGTGGCACACTATTGAAATATCAGGAATTTTTTTAAAGCCATGTTTGAAGGCCTATAAAATAGTTTGCCTAAGTCTCTCACTGTGATGTAAATACTATAAAAAGATCATGATAATTATTATTACAACAAATTTAAGTAAAATTCTATCTAATTTGTAGTACACATATATACACACATTTTGTACAATTTATTTTTCAAACTAATGAATGTATTACATATCTTATGCCTAAGTCTGCACACTTGTAAACCACAGGAATTTTTTTGCATGGATTGACTTGACTACAGACTAACATAATCTGGGGAAAACATAGAAATATTCAAAACTATGGGCTCAAGAAAAAGAACAATCAGTATAGAAGAATGATCAAACGATCAAACAACGAACAAATTTTGAACTTTAAAAATCTAAGGTATTTTAACAAAATGTGCAGAAAACATTTTTAAAATGACATCAAACTTACT
The DNA here is from genome assembly GCA_023376005.1 of Doryteuthis pealeii. Classification (NCBI taxonomy): domain Eukaryota; kingdom Metazoa; phylum Mollusca; class Cephalopoda; order Myopsida; family Loliginidae; genus Doryteuthis; species Doryteuthis pealeii. The sequence continues at coordinate 934,692 of CM042154.1, forward strand.
TGAAATACTATAATGTACCATTATCAATATATTCTTTTTTAAGCAATTATTGTCTTTCTAATACATATACTATAAAATCATATTGTTTAAATAATTTGATGCAATTTATGGTCTTGTTGGGTGCTATAAAAAGCTTGATAGTAATACATGCTTAATTTAAATGTTCATGTACTGAAGGACATTAAAAATTAATATTCAACCATATAACTGTTAATTGTCATATTCACCGATGAAAATATATTTCAATGTTCTAGGTACCTCCATGTACTTTCAAAATAAAAATTTAAAATAAAAAAAAATAAAAATCTGATGGTGGGGGCAGAACTTATATAATGGTTAATTTTATTATAACCTCTATGACATTATTAAGAACATATTGAGAAAATTCTGCTATAAAAATTATCTATATTAACTACACAGAACAGGATATATTTGTGTTAAAAAGAACAATAAGCAACTATTCAAATCAAACCACAAAATCTACCTGATGTTATATTTATGTTTTAAACTTTTATATTAATTTACCAACCCCTCTGCACATGTAGGATGTGACACATGGTCAGTTTCTGAAGCAGAATTTAACAGGTTTGAATTCAGTTTTCCTTCTAGACTGGTTGCTATAGCAAGGTTAGTGTTCAGTCTGCCCTACTATTTACCCATAGCTGGAGGGAGAATAGTTGGATGCATACCTCTCCCATGGGCATTAGCGCTATGTGAAATGCAAACAGCTTTGTCCAGGATTTGAACTTGGGTCAACAAATCCATTTCCTATGATAATAACCATTACACCACACACCTCCAACTTAAAACTTTTACTTATAAAAAAAAACAAAGCTTCATTAACATTTCAGACATTTTTAAAAAGTCTACATTATAAAAATTATTTTTCTTATGATTTTTTCATTATGCATTTTAAATTACAGATGTGCATTTTAACAATACTTATGGACAAAAAAAAATTAAACATAAAAATAATACCATATTAAGAGTTAAAATTAAGGTCTTTAAATATAAAAAAATATTTATTAGAAAAATAGAAAAACCCTGTTAGGTTCCTGTTTTAACAGTGGTCCAAGATTATACTGGTGCTTCTATTTAGGAAGGAGCTAAAGATTCTAATTAGCATTTCATAGTTATCATTGTTATATTGAGAAATTAGATGATTAAAATTCAACATCCAGCAAAAACACAAGACCTCACAAAATCATCATTCAGCTGCAAATTGGACTGGAATTTGCCTTATTTTCTAAGAGCATTTTAAGTATGTTGCTCTAATAAAAATTTGCTATTTTTGCCAAGTCATATTTATTATATACACATACATGAGAATTTCAATAATATATAAATACCAAGAAAATAGAAACCACATGGAATTTACCTTCAAGTTTATTCATTCTTATTTGACTGCTTACAATCAAGTTTACTGTTGTTGTTTTTTTACCAAAGTGAAATATAGATAAAGAAATCATTTATTTGTAATGATATACTAGCAAGCAAGTCTCATAAATCCATTATTTTCTAATAGTGGGTTTGATCCTCGCTAGATGCCCCATATTTGGAATCTTGTGTCACATCCTACAACTAACTTGGAGAATATTAAAACTTTAATTCATAAAATAATTATATTCTATGCTAGCTTATTCTAATTTATATAATTAGCACTAATCAAGGCTGACAATTGTTAAAACAACTCTGCTGCTACAACCTTAGTAGGTATTGAAGTTCTAAAAGAATATTTCCTTCATTCTAGTTCTGTATTGAATTTTTTCAATCAAACATAAAAGGATTGTCACTTTAGAAAAAGTACACATCAGCCATCCATGATCATTTCAAATTAATACAAAACTTGTTTTATAACAATAACACTGAGGTCATTGAAAATATAGGAATATAAATTGTTAGAATATAACTTCTTTTTTTTTTTATCTAAAATTTTCTTTACATCAGGAAATGAAAATAAACAAAGTATTGTTTTCTGCTTTCTATTTACAAAAAGAGTAAAATGGATACCAAATGGTGGAGCAGCTAGACTAGAAAAACATTAGTAATGAGGGATTCTCAGTGTCCAATATTTGTGGCTTTGTATTAAACTAAGCTTAGTAAAATATTATTAAGAGTAAAAACAGTATTTGACTGTACTGATATTCAGATTGAAATAAATAATTGCAGATGATCAAATATATATATATATATATATATATATATAAAAACTTTGGATTCAAACACGAATAATTAAAATAAGTATCAAAACAAAATAACATTAAATCTTTCCTAAATAAAGGCATCATGTACCAATATTAAAACAGAAACTCAATGGGTTCACAAGTCATCTCATAATTTCGTAATTTAAAAAAAAAAAAAAAAAAACTACTTTGGTTTCTAAAACGAAATCAAAACCATTTTTAGTTAGTGACTAAAAAGGTATTTTGAAGTAAAAGTTTAATCTAAAAAATAAAAATATTTAAAGAATAAGATAAACATGAATAATCATAGGATTTCAAAATTTCAAATCAATAACCATATAAATTGAATATGAAATTTTCTAAATTCCAAAATAGTTTCTTTACTTGAGAAGCATCATTAAATGGTGAAAATTAAATTTTCATGGATTTCTTATTTGTATCTTTAAGACTGATTAGCAAATTAGATTTCCACAAACATGATAATTCCGCTATTTGAAAATCACAATAAATTTAAAGTGGTTTCTGCCCCAAGGGTTTTATGTCAGCTACCATCATCTTCAGTGGAAGATTGATATCACATATCTATTTCTCTTGCAGTCACAGTAGGGATCCTCATTGCTTTATGATGGACGTACTAAAGTTTTTTGGTTTTGTTTTTTCAATTTTATGATGCTATGATTGGAATGAATAATCATTAGACAATTTTGTTGTTTTGTAGTTTTACAGGCCGAGTAATTCTGTAAAAATGCCGAGATAAAGTAGCAGAATTAATTCCACCTCCAGTCTCATTACCAATCACAAACATCAAAATCTCTCAGTGTTTAACTTCAGATTATAGTTTTTGTTTTGTTTGTTTTTGTTAAAGTATTTTCAAAGCCCATTACAATGTCTGCCAGATACCAGCTTGTATTAGGGGGGAAAATAAAGAGAAAAGGAAAACCTTGGAGAGAGAGAGAGAGAAAAAAGATAATATTTCAGGTAGAGTCATTTTCAACATGAACTTTTTCAACTTACAACAAGCCCATCAGAACATAACCCTATCATAAATAAAGGAGTATCTATATATTCATGGGTGCATATAATATAATCTGATAGCTATGATTGATTGATGTCAAATAGTGGCATGTCAAATTTTCTGGTGTTATTTTATACCTAAAGGTTAGGGAATCATGTACATTGTACATTTACGTTTTTTTTTAAGTTTTTGGTACAGTATTCCTAACTAATACAATTAATTCATGCACAATTATATGGTTTCAAGTAACCACTTCAATCTAATAATAATACATGATTTCAAGTAACTAGTAATAATAAACCTTATTAAACAATTATAGCTTCAAGTAACTATTCTTAATGCAATTCACATTCAGTTATATGGCATCAAGTATTCCTATCTAATACAAATAATTTTCAAACAGATCAAGTCAGAGTGGATCTTGTTGGAGTAATTGCAATAAAGGATCACTCTCCCCAGAGCTCTGGAGCCTTATCATAAGATGCAGTTTAGTGTCAATGACAGGACACACCCTTTTTTGAAGTGGATGGTAGCAACCCTTTGCAGGGGATACAGTCAGCATATTCTAAGCCCCACCGATAGGACAGAATATGCTAGCAAGGGTACCTGGCAGAAATATATATATAAAAAGGGATAACAGCAAAGAGTATTCAGATAGAATGAGAAAAGAATTTCTAATGTTGATAATATCTCTTGATAAACATTATCCAGTCTTTCATTTTGGGACAAGAAAACAGAGAGGGGGGATGGAGAAAGGGGAGACCCTACTCTTGAACAAGCTATTCCATAGTAAATATATCTCATTCCATTTAGTTGTAAATACTAATTTGATTTTAAATGGACTTGTGGCAGCTACTGGTGATCTCAGAGGTCAACCCCACCTAACCCATGTTCATCAGTCAAGTCACCCTCAGATTTATTTTCAGACCCCAGAGTCCAATAATCCATTTTGTTACTCATAAGACACAACCAATGGATAGTTTTACTAGGGTGAGTCAAAAGTTTTGCAATATTTTTGTACATGCTAGTTTACAGTATGTATATCACATGACCAAAGCAGTTTAAGACTTGGTAGGTACCCACTGTGATTGGTAGTATTGTGGTAGTTGGTGCTCTGACATGTACATAGCTTCCATGTAAGATTTGAAAGCTGCATAGATGAACGTGCAGTGTCGTCTAATTAAGGAATTCATGCTTTACAAGTTCAAACTGGGCCATATTGTCAGTCACAACCAAAAACATTTTTTGCATGAAAGGTGGAAGAACAGTACAGTAACAAGATGGGTCAAGATTTCACTCAGGTTTCAAGAATCTTGATGATCAAGCAAGCTCAGATAAGCCTGAAACAGTGGATTCTAAGGCCATGCTCCAAGCCATTTAGGCACACCCAGTGAGTAGCACTTGGAGAGTATCAGGTGAGGTAGGTATCTAGCTCACTGGATAGTGCCACACATTACCAAAATATTGCAAAACTTTTGACACCCTAATATTAGTATAGATAACAAAGATACAGCAAACTTAATTATAAAGAGTGTAGATTCTCATTTGACAAATACTGCTTTTTTAGCCTAAGACTAAACAAGTTTTTTGTCTAATGAAGATCAGCACTTTTCTCTCACCTACATTCTGCCTTGATTTGAAGTTAAAAGACATCCATCATTATTCTATCTCTTTTAATCTTCTTTATATACATAGACAGCAAAGAGATATAGATAATTATTTCATTAAAAATTCAATTCTAAAATGTCAAGACATAAAAATCAGCCTTCATTCTGTATTAGGCATATGAACAGGTCATCTTTTTTAAAAATGAAAGTGCTTGTGGTGTATTCATTGTCTTTGTAGGAAATGGACTCAGCTACCCAAGTTCAAACCCTGAACAAAACTGTTTGCATTACAAGTAGTGCTAATACTCTTGGGTAAGGCTATGTTCAGATTCTTCCGAGGTGACAAGAGTGATGCATACAAAATTTCCTTCAAGTGCCATAGTCTTCTTGGTGTTGTTCACAAGGAAGGACATGTTATGCCTCCACACTTTTTCCCCCACAAGGTCTTAGAGTAAATGCTGCTGCTTACATTGAGGTTTTAGATAAAGTTGTCAAGCCTTGGATCAACAGTGTATGCAATACATCTTCCAAAAGAACACAAAAATAGATGGCTGACAATCTGTACCATGACATCACCCCAACATTTGGCCCCACTACTTTCTAGATTTCAATCCATTGGACTACTATGCATGGAGCATTGTTAAGAAGTTAATGAACATTCCCATAACACTAAAGACTCTTTAAAAACTGCCATACTTCAAGTAATGTCTGACATGAACAAGGATCAGTTAATCAGAGCAACCGATTTCGACCTCGTATTGAGGCAGTTATTGATACTACTGTTGAATTCATTGAATAAAATTTCTCAATTTTTAATGAACTTCTATATTTGTTATTTTTGTTCAAATACAGTTATTTCCTGTTCGTATATAGAATTTTTTTTTTCTAAAATAAAATCTGTCCTCAAATACTGTCCACACCTTGGGTGTGTGTGTATGTATGTATGTATATATATATACACACACACACACACACACACACACACAGTGATGCCAATAGCTTTTTAATTTAGTACATTCTGAGATGCACAGATTTGATTGTAGGGTTTATATTTATGAACTAGGGAAAAGGAATGGGAATGTTTTCTTTGATGAAATAACTAAAGCCATCTAACGCCTACCTTGTACCCCATCCTATGTAATTCATTTCTAAGAAAAGGTATTTACAGTTAGCCTGAAATGGTGGGGAAAGGAAAATAAAAATATCAACAAAATAAAATAAAACAAGAGTATTTACAGCAGGGCTCCAAGCAATAGTCAAGTTAGGCAAAAGGTTATCATGAGGTTAGCAGTGAAAATTTCATGTTTAAAAAAAAAAAAAAAGCTACTTTCTACCAATTAGTGGAGAACTCACATCCCTGAACTGTTGTGTGCAATGTATCAGGATTTTTTATAGAATAATTGCATCTCTAGGTTTGTCTCTGGAATGCATGGATAAGATTTTACTGTCCTTTTTTTATTTTCATGCATCAGGGACGCATGACACATGCCTATCAGTGTGTGTGTGTGTATATATAATATATATATATATATATATATAGATAGATAGATAGATAGATAGATATAGATAAAGTCACTAACAATGGTCTGCTAGTTTAGCTCACTCACTATTACACCACACAAGGTGTCAAATTAGTTGCCATGCAGTCAATTTGCTTAGCTTAGTTTGACACAATGCCAGAAGTATAGGCCAGTTAGTGAGAATTGAATTCATTAACAATGATCTTTGAACCATGAAATTCATCTCAAAAACCTAAGCATAGCTCAAATTTGGCACAAAGCTTGGGAAACTTAGTGAAGATTGAACTCACTATTCTTTTGTAATTGATTTTTGAGACTAGTTTCGTAATCATTGTACCACAATGAGGTGCTCAAATCATTGATACAGTAAATCATTAATGTATGATGATCAGTCTTTCATGATATATCTTGGAGCAATCGGGGTTACTTAAACAATATTTACTTCCTCTCAAAGAGACAAATTGTAATGGGTTTGATGGCACCAGTAATAAGTAGTAACACATAACTCAATAAGTTCCAGGCCTGATATAGATGATGCCACTAATAAAAAAAAAGTCCATATGATTTTTTTATAAAGTACTAACCTTCAAATGGCATGTGTCAAAATTTGAGCCTAATCGGATTATTAGTTTACAAATTACAGTTATTTAAGTGAAGCTACTGTTGCAAATTTTCAAAACAATGGAAAAATCTGAATTTCCTGTGTTGATAAAGCATTGCTTTCTGATAGGAAAAAATACTGTTCAAGCAAAGCAATGGCTTGATGAGTGTTATTCAGACTGCTCCGTCAGAAACAATGGTTAAGAGGTGGTATGCTGACTTTAAACGCAATCGTAGACACAAATGATGCTGAATGCTCAGGTCGCCCAAATTCGGCAGTTGTCCGGGAAAACACCAAAAAAATTCACAAACTCATTTTGGCGGATCGTAAATTGAAGTTGAATGAGATAGCAGAGGAGTTGAAGATATCAGAAGGCAGTGTATTCACCATTTTGCATGAACATTTGTCAATGAGAAAGCCGTGTTCAAAGTGGGTGCCTCGTTTGCTCACAGTCGATCAAAAATGTCTCAACAATTCAGAGCGTTGTTTGCAACTGTTTTAATGCAACAAAAAGGAGTTTTTGCATAAATATGTGACAATGGTTGAAACATGGATCCACCACTTCTCTCCAGAGTCAAATCAGCAGTCAGCTGAGTAGACAGCAGCAGGTGAAAGTCGTCCAAAGCGACCAGACACAAACATTGGCAGGCAAGGTTTTGGCCTCCATATTTTGGGATGTACAAGGTATTTTGTTCATTGATTACCTTGAGAAAGGAAGAACCATCAATAGCTAATATTATATAGCATTATTGGTGTGTTTGAAGGAAGAAATCACAAAAAAAAACCGGCCACAAATGAAGAAGAAAAAAGTGTTCTTTCACCATGACAACACACGGTGTCACGAGTTGATCGCAATGATGGTAAAACTACATGAATTGCACTTCGGATTGCTTCCACACCCATCCTATTCTCCAGATCGGGCCCCCAGCGACTACTGGCTGTTTGCAGACCTAAAAAAAATGCTCCAGGGAAAGAGATTTGGCTCCAATGAAGAAGTGATATCAGTAATTGAGGCGTATTCTGAGGCCAAAGACAAATCATTCTACAAAAAAAACATTGCATTGTTAGAGAAGCGTTGAAATCAGTGTATCACCCTAGAAGAAGACTATGTTAATGAAATAAGTTGAATTTTGCCTGAAAGTTGTTTTATTAGTTAGGCCCAGGACTTATTGAGTAATGTGTTAGTCCCCAAAATAACTGATTGAAGGAGTTAAGATTCATACCTTTCCAAATTGAACACAAATTACCTCAGTCAGAATTTAACTCAATTCTCTGGGCTGTTAACACCAAACCTCCCTAGAAACAATTAACAATAATAAATATTGATAGAGTTCATATGATTGAGAATATTTTTTCTAAGAGAATCTATAATTTTCATTTAAATGCTCAAAGTGCGATCTTCAGACCATTAGCTTTTAAAATATTTGAACTCTTAGCCCTAGAATAATCTGAGAGAAGGTGGGGGCACAAAACAAATTTTACTCCAGAATACCAATATCTTCGTTTAATTTGTAACATCCTATAAAGAATGATTAAAATAAGGATTTTTGAGAATGAACACAAAAATAAATGGATCATTTAAAACTGTATAATTTGATAATAATAAAAACTGTATAAGGCCATTATTATTAACAGGAATTTTTAGGATGAAGACAAAAATGGATTATTTAAAACTGTATAAGGCCATTTTAATTATTAATCACTTTTAAAGTTATCAATATTTAAATAGTTTAATCATGTTTACTTACAAAATGACTTTACATTGAATGAAGTGCTTTACAGGAAGCTAACAGTTAAATCTATCCATTAAAGGAATGGATGGTCCAGATAAGCTTTATTATTATGACATGGATCTCACTAGACAAAATTATTGGGCTTAATATTCACATTAACAGCAGAGGCTATTGGTTTTGTTCTGCTGGACCTGGATTGCTCAAAAACAGCATGTGGAAGAGCATGGCTAACCAGATTCTTAGATACGCTTAATGAAGAAAGAGACCTGTATGGATGCATAAGCCTTGTACAACAGATAGAACCAAAAGCAGTACAAATCATGAGGTTATCAAGGAAGAGGAAGAAAAAGAAATGGCAACTTGTTTCAATTATCTTTTTGCTGCTTCAATTAGATCCCTTTCACATCTAGCATAGAGTAAATAGTAAAATAATACTCAACATAAAATATTTGGCTTATAAGTTCAAAGGGTTAAATGTTTAATTCACTATTTTAAAGTGTAAAAGAAAGAGGAGTGTGGTTCTTAGCTAAAAGTTTCCCTTGTTTTGATAAGTTATTAACTAAAAATAGCTTAGTTGTGGCATAAAGCCAGAAGTATTGGGCACCCAGTGAGAATCAAATTCACTAACAATGGTCTGCTAATGCCAGCTTGCTAACCATTACACCATGTGAGGTGTCCTCCTGGTTTTGAGGTCTTTCACACTGGATGCTAATTTCATTCCATACATTCAAAATGATCCTTAGGTATTTATATCTCCGGGATACAAAGACTAACTTTTATCTCCATAATCAAATACCAAGAATAGAAGAAAAAAAAAAATCACAATGGGTTTTATTTTTGCATAAGAAAATTATCTGTAATAACAAATGGAATTTACTAAAAATAAACTATGAAAATATATTCACACATTTTTATATTACAAATTGTAGTGACCAAGAAATTGTTCTGAAGCAACAAAGAAAGAAAAATAGAAACACTTATGAATACCTCTATAAAGAAAATGGATGACTATCTGATTTCCAGTCTTTTGCAGATTGATCTATGTATCTACCCAACCCCTCCGCATAAGCAGTCAAGGTCAATTTTTAAGCAGCCCTACTATTTACCCATATCTAGAGGGAGTATAATTGGATTCATATATTTCCCAGGGGTATGAGGACTAGGAGAAATGCTAACAACCTCGTCCAGGATTTGAACTCCAGTTGTAGTGTCAATTTCCAAACGACAATAACCATTATACCACAATCGCGGATTGATATGTAAAATAATCAAAACAACGGTGTCACCATAGATCTTTTTTTTTTTAGTCAAGGTCTACCCTACCTATTATCAACAACTCTATTTGGTACACTTATACATGGCTTGTTCCAAAAGTAATGTCTCCTATTTATTTCCATAGAGGAATACAATACAACCAAGTTTTTCAACTATAAAAAAAAAACAACTATTTTTCCAGTCACCATCATTGAGTTTACATTTTCACCAGTAATGAATAAGAGTCTGCAGACTCTTTCTAACCGTATTAATGTGCTCATGTATTTGTTGTAATGTCTGTAGAAAAAAAAAATAGGAGTCATTAGTTTCAGATCCTCCCTTGTATATCTACTTAAGAATAAATCAATTAGTCATTTAATTAAGTTGTTTTGTGATTATGTAGCTACCTATTCATCTAATTTACTATTAATACAAAACTTTGTCAATAAGTCTATACCCATGTGATGAAATAAAGCTCTCATATAACAAATATTTATTTTTTAATAAAACTCCCTTGCTTAGCAATGCATCTAATGTATTTCTCCATTAAACAAAAAGCTTGCACATTATACAGTGAACATTTTAGAGCAAAATACAGATAACTATCAGACTTATTGATTCACCCATATATATAAGTGAGGGTAGCATGGACATGAAGTCAATGGGACTTAGTTACTGACAATTTCTCACCTATGCAATTTTCAAACCAACTTGGTTTGAAAATTGTATAAGCGAGTAACTGTCAGTAACCAAGCACTATTGTCTTCATGTCCATGCTACCCTAACTTCAATATACATGCTCTATCAACAATATTGAACACTATTTACTAACAAATACAACCCTATATATATATATATATATATATATATAGCAAAGTTGTCAATTGGTGTACAAACTTTTTATTGTTATAGGTCTAATCAATTATCAGCAAATTTTGTTTGGTCTGTTTCATGACATGCCAACCCTTGGTTAATTAATGCCAAAGTAAGACCTTCTTTTTTTTTAAGTAAATATATGGTTTCCTGTTCCTATTTAATAACAATCATTTGTTTGAACACAGGTATATAGTTTCAATTATTTCTATCTAATACTAATAATTTTCTAACAAGTCACTTTGGCCCACAGTTAGAACCCTAGTAATGGCAACAAAGCTCCAGAATTGGAGTATCACTTTTTAAAAAAGCAAAAATGTAAAGTCAGTGGAGTGGCCTATTGTCATATCAGCCGGACAATGAGGGAGTCTATCTCCTTTTTGCTAGCACTAAACAAGGGAACTTTTTTTTTTTTGGCTAATGTGGAGTGTCACACCGACTGTCATCTCCCCACTTTACTGCACAGATCAGATTACCCAAGCTGTGCTACTTATGCAATGAGTTGGCAAAGACCGATATAGAACTTTAAATCAAACAGTTCTTGTTACTTAAAAGTCAAGAGAAATAAATGCAAGGACAAGAAAGATTTCAAATAAATATATAACAATGTATGTTTGAATCTATACTTATGCAAAGGTCTGTGTATATATCTATGAATCAAGGCAAAGATATTCATTTTTGCATCAATGACTCAATCTCAGGCTCCAACAGAATATTTTAGGTTTATTTCCTAGGTCACAGAAGGTCATCAAATGATAAAATATGTGATTTTAGCCCAAATATAGTGGGATCTCTGTCTCACTGGTCCCGTAACCCGATTTGGCAGGAATATCCCGTCAGAGCCAACCCCTCTTCAAGTCTACAACTGGTTTGAATTAAAGTTTCCCTTCTAGACTAATTACCATACCAAGGTTAGAGATCCCAATCTGCCCTACTATTTTATCCAAAGTTGGAAGGAGAATAGTTGGATTCATACCTTTCCCAAGGGTATCGGCATTATGTGAAATGCAAACAGCTTCACTCAGGATTTGAAGTGTTAGCCAAGTCTACTTCCTACAATAATAACCATTACACAACAAGCACCTCCTTAATGAGATAAAGACTGATATAAAATGCAAAAATGTTTCCTGGACCTTATAAATAACGAGATGAATGAGATCAAGTCTATATTTTTCACATAGTCAGCTATATGTAGGATGTACACAATTAATGAAAAAGGATTCTACAAATTTACAAAAGAAGGAGGAACAAAAGATCCAAAGTCATTCTCAGAAAATGAATTTTTTTAGGACTTTTTTTTTGTATTTATATGTCATGTTCACAGTTCTGTATTCATAGAATTATTTCATAAAAAATATTTTGTCTCTTACCCTTCTCCATACTAGTAATGCAGTTAGTCCTACTGTCTTTCTATAACTATAACGTTTATAACTTTTGTAAAAGAAATTTTTTATTCTTCCAAATTTAAATAAACTAATAAAAAAATAAATAAATAAAAAGCACTCCTGGCGATGTAAAAATTAATTTTTGAAAGATATTGCCTGAGGGGGTTGGGAGTTAAAAATTCATTGTTAAAGGGTTTGTATCATAAGTAAATAAAATCATTAAGTTAATTAAAGGAGTAAAAAATAAAACAATTTGAAATAGAAACTTAGTTCTGATAATTCTAAATATATATTAAAATAAAACAAACTATATATAAATATATAAAACTGGGCATGTATTTATCAAAATTTGTTTTAAAAAACAATGAGGACCATCTAAGGTTGCATGCTCAAATTTTCAGTGTATTTATTTTACGTTATGACAATTTTGGGTAAAATGACATAAGCAGTGACATAGTTTCAGTTACAGACAAATAGAGACCTAATCTCCATTATTAATAGATTAGAATAATCATAAATCTATAAAGTCTATCAACACTCATTTCAAATACTATCAAAATTACAAGCTAATTTGGTCATCATATTGGTAAGTGCTGAAAATGCTGTTTTGCATAAATTAAAATTTAAAATCTCTTATATTGCATAATGAACAAAGTTTCTATATTGACCATCCTAGCTCCCAACTTAAAAGCAAAATAGAATAATAATTCTAAAGAAAAATAAATGTTGCAGCATTTAAAAAGTTTCTTAATATTTTATTAATTTTATGTTTTTCTAAATGGGACATATGACCTAGTAGATAAAAGCATTTTAACCCAACAATTGCAGGTTCAATCCCTGGGATGGCATTGCATGAGGTGTATAAAGTATAAAGACAAAATCTTTTTCTTTTCTTTTCTTTTTTTTTTTTTTAATTTTAAAATTCAAATGTGCATAGAGTGAGGTCTGGTGAGTATGATACTCTCCAAACATCACTCCACACAACTTAAAATTCATCTCAAGAGTAAGATTTGCAGATTCAAACTATATGAAAAGAAGAGCTTTATCCCAAAATGTAATTTCAAGCTAATCTTCAGAATACTGGTTTAACAAAAAACTTTAATACATTTTCTTGACTAGATAATTAAAAAGAACATTTTTTTAAGATAACAACAATAAGTTTTATTTATCCAAGAGTTATTTACATCTAATTTTATCCAATACAAAATACCCTTGAGACTTGCATGTATTTTATCAAATTTGTTTCATTTATTGGAGCTATTTCTATCTCAGGTTACTGATATACAACATAAAAGAACCACTCTTTCCTTATAGTCAAATTAAAAATCTTAAATAGAAAACTCAAAATAACCTATTTGATAAAACCATCTTTCAAAGCAACTTGCTTTATACATTATTCAAAAATGATCAAAACAACATCTTTTACAATTTACAGATAGTGAAAGATTAAATTAGGAAATTTAATGTTTTACTGACATTCTAACAATTCCACTTGATTGTTATTAACAACTTTGGTTATAAAGGTTGACCTAGCTTTCAGACAGAAAAGAGCATTATATACTGTATAAGACTGATATTCAATGTAATCTCAATTTTTAAGGCTTTAGAAATATCAGCTACAAAAGGGTTTCACTCTTTCTATCTCTCTGTGTTTATGTGTGTGTGTGTGTGTGTTTTGTGTGTGTGATGGTTATACAGGTGGGAAAGTGATAGTCACCAAACAGAGATCTACATATGCTCTATCACCAATATTGAGCACTTCTCTTTATAAATATAGCAAACCATTATAATAATTATATGAGGTAATCATAACCCATCAAAAAAAAAAAATGGTACATCATAGTGAGATTTTTTTTTATTTATTCAAGTTATGCACTTAAAATGACCCATTTTAGAAAATTAAGTGATTTCCAGTCCAATTTGAGACTAAATGATTTGGAGAGAGGTCTGCATTCACGCTTAATTATAATTTTTAATTATATAAATTCTCAGTATAAGAAAGATAACAATGAAAAAAATAAGAATCCTTGACTTAAGTGTATAACTAATAAAAAAAATCTCACTATGTGTTATTTTCACTGATGGTTATATACAAACATAATGAGATTTTTAGTAATACATCCAAATTGTAAACTCATCAAAAACAATCAAGTTGTGCCTCTTACTCATCATCTATATATTAATAATCTTGTTCCTTAATCTGCTGATCGTTATCATCTTGCAACACCCTCTGATTAAAAATGAGACTGTCCAAATCATCCAAGTTGAAATGTAAAAATGTAAATCCTGATTATCTGGTATTGCTTATCTCCCATATTCGTATTTCATATGAGTATTGTCGCCTCAGATAAATGGAATATTCTGTTTTTATTATAAAGAAAGGTAGGAAAAAAAATATGCTACACAGAAAAAATATAATAAGAAAAAGAAAGAGAGTAGGGGAAAGATAGAAAAATGGAGTAAGTGCACAGAAGCAATAAAGCTAATCTGTTTCAATTGAACATAAAAGAAAGAAAGAAAAAAAAAAGTAAGAGTTAAATCAAGATTATTATACTTTTTACATATTGTACTATATTGCTATAGCTCTTAAGTAAACATATCAAACATTGTAATAATTAATCATACTGTGGTATATCCACAGGTCCTGCTAATAAATAGCTATTTCAATTAATTTACATACACAAAAATAAATGTAACAAATATTATGAGACAGAAGTTGTATTATTTTATACCTAAAAGCAAATATATCAGATAAACAAATCTTAAGGAGTAGAATAAGCACCAAATATATCATTTTTTTTATATTAATTATTTTACCACTTTGATTTAATCTTTTAATTTTGGAAATTACTTCAACACTGCTAAAAATTATTTAAATTCATTTAACTATAATTAATGAATTAAAAATATAAGCAAAACATTTTGTACAAGTTATTTTTTACTGTTGATAAAATGCTAAAACAATGTTCTCATAAAATAAAACTTAGAAAAGATTTTTACCTTTAAACAATAATATAACAGTTAAATGCAATAATTTTTTCCTTTGGTTTGTATGACTGATAAAATGAAAATAGGATTAATTATATGAAAGAACTGACAAACAGTTTAAAAAATAAAATCTGTTCTTGATATGTAAATAATCAAGCAAATACAGCATTCAAATGATAAAAGACAAACTATGTTTATGGAACTTGTGTAGATATGAAAATAAATTTTTGATATGCCACTTGCTTTCAGACTAATTTAAGTCAGGTGACTGTACTTTTATGTCTTCAAAGAAGTAAAGTTCACCCCCTACACTATTTATCTATGGGAGTAACTATTAGCTTTCAATCATTTTGATCGTCTGCTTGCAATAATGTGTTAAGTTGACTAGAGTATATATATATATATATATATATATATATATATATACACACACACACACACACACACACACACACACAGATGTTTATAGGTACGTGTCCTGCAGCCCTGATGTACAAAAATCTAAAAGGGCGCAGTAAAATCGTATCCATGCATTCCAGTGTTTTTCTTTTTTCTTCCCTCACCATTTCAAGCTAACTGTAAATACATTTCAATAGTTTCTTAGAAACGAATTACACAGGATAGGTTACAAGGTAGGAGTTCGATAGCTTTAGTTGGGACCCATAAATTTTCCCAAGGACTCATTCAAAGCAAAAAAGCTATCAGCATCACTGTATATATATATGCGTATGTATGCATGTGTGTGGGGAAAAAAAGTATTCAGAGAGTGATTTTATCATAGAGGTATTAGCCAATGTTAAACGTTTCAATTTTTTTATTAAACCATCATCAGGGCATTTTTAATGAGATGTAACTTCTGAATAAGATTCAATATAAATATAGAAAGAAAAAAAAGACAAATCTTAGCATTCTATAGCGATTAGTACCATCCTATTTCAAATCTAATATATAAGTAGCATCATTCATGAGTATCCATTGCACATGTGTGCATATAGAAGAGAGAGAAATAAAATAAAAATTGCAACACCCTAAACAACAATGCCAATTTTGACTTGAGTACAATATGTGCATAGCCTCTGAGCACTGCGAATACACCCCCTTTATTTTGATACCTCTGTGCATGTATTGATTTGTCTATGTATAACCCACCTATATTACTTGTACATTTAATATTGATTAAATCAAAACATTCAGGGTAATGCTATTTTGTTTTCCATTAAAAAATAAGACCCTTTAAAGGATCTTAAAAAATAAAAATTTTAAAAAAGATTTACTTCAATGTGTCCCCTTGTTTTTTTAAGTGAATTAAATCCAATAGTTTATACCACCAATTAAAAGTCCTATGCTATAATGTCTGTAAACTCTGTAGCAGGTCCCAGAAATTATGAATTGATCAGGACAAGATGTAGTCAGGAATGTGATTGGACACTGGCCAAAGTAGCCATTCAACTTGTTTGACCACAAACAATTAATGAATAATTTAGTAAAACGTCTGGGAAAACTACAAAAATCTCAGGAATCACAATAATAATACACCAGAATTTGCCAACATAAAGAACAAAAAAAAAAATTAACATCCAAGTGAAAGAACCTAATTTACTTTTGGAATAATCCCAAGATATCCAATAACATTTTTCCCCCCTTTTTTCTTCAATATACAGATTTATAGTCCAAATCAATTTCCTGTTAATATGTGGTATGAAGAGAAGAACTATTAAAGATGGCCATAAGATTTACTTTCAACACACAATTCAAGCAATTTATCTCAATTAGATTATCATATAAACATAATAGCATTTTGCTGCAGTTGATTTAGATGTATATAATAATATCAAAAAGACAATTGGAGAAATAAAGATTGTTTGGAGTAGCCATTGCTATTATACTATCGTAAAAAAAAAAAAAAAAGATATCTTAATATTTTCTGCAGCTGTGAAAAAATAATCAACAGAATTAAATTATACTAGATGACCCAACAACCTATTGGATTACCGTTGCAACACTGGTATATGATGATATTGATGCTTATATTTAGGAAGGAGCTAAGGATTCTAAATAGCATCTAATACTTATCACCATTATATCAAGCACTTGGATGATAATAAATTATGTTTAACACATATGAAGACCTTACTGAATTATTCAGTTGCAAATTGCTTTATTAAAGTATATCGCTCTAATAAACACCTCACTATCAGGTTTCATTTTTTTTAATGCTTACATACATACATTATACAAATAGAATGAGAATTTTAATAATATATATATGTGATAGATAGATAGATTCTATATTTACTAGATAGGAAATTAAAATTATGCACATTTTCATTTCACTGAGCTTAAAAATCAAAAAGGAAATGAATGTTGCAAGAGCATATTTTAAATACAATTAATATAAGAAAAATAGAATATCTGTCATCAACAAGAATTATTATACATAATGAAATAATATATTTATTTTTTTAGGAGCTATCTGCAAAACCTAGTAACCCTTTTAAAACCAAGATGATATCAATACCTGGAAAGAAAACTAATCAGACATAAACTTTGAAGTGGGGTATCTTTTAATTATAGGTTTACTACTTTCTTTAATGGCATATCAACCTTTATAGGTCATTTAATGCCAAAGCCATCCTTGCAGAATAACAGTAGTAGTACCATTTAACCCATAGCTGAGCTTTTAATTATAAAGAACAAAAAATATCTAATTCACAATGTTTTTTTCCATATAGGGGATCGTGATAGTTTTTAGCAAGAATCTTAGTCAAGAAAAAATACTACTAAAAGTATATTCTTAATTTTTTAAATGGTTACCAAATATACAAGCATATAGGTTAATTTTAAAGACCTAATTTTTATATAAAATCATCAACCTAGGAGTAATAACTTTGAAAGATTGAAATTTAAACATCATGGAAAAAACGAGAAGTAGCCCATGACATAATAAATTAGGATTTCCTGACTATAAATCAAGGGTTGACTTGTACATGTGCATCTATGGTAATTCTTATCAAAACTTGGATGATTTTCCTAAGAAAATGAAAGTTGTTTTCAAATAGCTACATCAGAAAAGTACATATTCACTTCCCTACAAAAAGGCACTAATTTGTTTAACAGATTTTATAAATTTTACAGTTGTAGTTCATTGATTATAGTAGATCTATATGATAGTGATTTTTTTAGCAGATAAATTTAATCATATACTACCTTTCTTATAATAATCGTTGGATTTTTTTTTTTTTTCAAATATTGAAAACCTATTTTTAGGCAAAAATTTGGTGTTGACTTTATACACTAGTAATAATTTTGTAGAGGTGAAATTCAAACATAATGAAGACTAGGAACAATCCTTGGTTTCAAAATGAATTCCATAAATTAAGGATTTTGTGACTCTAAACAAAGAGGCACTTTATACACCAATAAATAATTTTGTAAAGTTGAAATTCAAACAACAAGAACAAGAGGCAATCCTTGGCTTCAAAAATTAATTCTATAAAATTATGATTTTGTGACCATTAATCTAGAGTCAATCTATTCATATGTTATTTAAAAATCTAATTCATAACTTAAAATACCATTAATACATCCTAACAGTGCCTTTAAGTAGAGATCCTAAATTTCAGCTGAAGCTGATTATGCTAAGGTGAACAAAAAGATACTGTATATATTTGTGTATCGTATGACTTTCTGGGATCTAAATTTTGGCATTAAATAACCCATGAAGATTGATATGCTATTAAATAAAGAAACCAAAACCTAATATTAGAGAATTGCACCATATGCAAGATACAAATCAAGCCTAGCCTATTATTAACACACCAAAAGTTTGTATTTCATGTATGGTAGGACCCCTAATATTAGGCTAAAATTTAGGTCTTAGAAAGCCACATAATACACGAATATATACAATAACAAAAAAAAATTGCGAATTCCAGTTCATTTTGACAAATCTACAAGGTAAATGTGAATTTTATCTAATTGATATCTTTAAGGGGAAAGCAATTTTTTAAGTTCATATAGGTGGTTATATATCAACCATTCTGACAAATATTTATATATACTAGCAAAAATACGCACCCTCTGGGCGTAAGTATTTAATTTTTGATGTAATGAAATATATTAAATTAGAAAGACTAACAAAATTAAATAAAAATCTCATAAAAAGATTACACTTATTTTAATTTATTTCTATATGAAATCATTCATAGGATTGATTTTAATAAATAGGAGAATAAAACAATATTAGAGATCAATAATGCCAAGTAATTATTTATCAAACCAAGTTTTGTTAAGACCAGTATGCAAATTAATCACACAATATATTATGTAAACCTTTATTTCTTAGGGATATATAAGACACATTGTGGGATTTTAAACACACTAATAACATGGGCTGGTTTGAGGCAAATCTAACTCACATTTACATAGAGACATCATCAATAAGATTTTTTCTATGTATCAATGATTTTGACTATAGATTATATACTTATTGATAAACTTACACAATTCCTAAGGGTATTGTGACATAAGCAGTGACATAGTTTAGGTTACAGATAGACACCGAATGTCCATTATAATAAGATTACAATCTATTAATTTTGAAGTGTTTATCTGAATATAAGAGAGAAGAGTTTCTAATTTTCCATCTAAAAAATAAAAGACAAGAGAGAATTACCTTCCAAAATCAATGATTTTTGTGAAGGATTATTTGAATATGTAACAAATTATCAAAATAATATTCCTATAACAATGAAAAAATGATTGTATATATGTTTGAATAAATTACCTATGACCAGGTTTGATTCATGTT
Source organism: Doryteuthis pealeii (assembly GCA_023376005.1). Taxonomy (NCBI): domain Eukaryota; kingdom Metazoa; phylum Mollusca; class Cephalopoda; order Myopsida; family Loliginidae; genus Doryteuthis; species Doryteuthis pealeii. The sequence goes on from CM042154.1 coordinate 954,661, forward strand.
ATGATAATAATATGAATGTTTCTATTTAGGAAAGAATGAAGGATTCTCATTGGCATTTCATTGTTATTTCTATTATATCAAGAATTTGAATAATTAACCAAATAATGTACAACATGAATACAGACCCCACAAAATCATTGCAAATTGGACAGAAAAATACTTTATTCTCTAAGAGTATTTTAAGCATATTGCTCTAATTATATATATATATATATATATATATATATATATATATATATATATATATATCACAAGTAAATTGTTTAAAAAAAACTTTTTTTTAAATCAGAAAGTACTTAAATTTTGCCTATCAGAGCAGGATAAAACAAAGAAATTAATATCTCACTTCTTTATGTTAATTTCATGACTAAAGCTTCATTTATTAAAGATACAATCATCAGTCAGTAGTAAATGGAGAAAAAAAATTAAATACTGATTATTCCCCACATAATGCAATGAATGACTGCATGGCCCAAAAGTAGAAATAGGAAGGGGAAAAAATGTTATTGCAAAATACCAAAATGAGTAAAAAATAAATTGGTCCCAGTATAAGGAGCAGGACCTACTAACTGCACTAAATTAATTGCTGCACTATGCAAGAATAATGGAGCATTGTTGGAATTTTCTAAAAAATTCAGCAAAAAGACACATTTCTTTACCATATTGAAACTGAAAGGAAATAGTGCTAAACAAAACTGTAAAACAGATTTAAAAATGCATTGGCAAAGAATTTTACATAAATTACATAAAATTCATAAATAAATGGACTAAAAGATTATGGATAAAGTAAATCAAAAGATTGTATAATTTCAAACAAAATAATGTGACTAAATTTTGTTTAATGCTGGTTGAATAAACGTTTTTAATGACAAACTCAAATGTAAGGATTTTATAATTTAATCAGCTTCAGTTTTTATATGTAGAAATAAGTTTGGTGTTTTTGTTTAAGTAGAACAAAAGTCTAAACCAGTATTTACAAAAACAGATTTTGCAATTCTACAAGGTAAAGCATCTTTTGATAAAGTTTAATAAAAAATTTATAGAAATAATATTTTCATGTAATATCTTATAAAAATTCATGCGGTTGAGGGTAACTGTACATGGTAGCTACAGGTTCCTAAATTTTTAGAAAATTGTATCAGGGTCTGACAACAAAATAAATTTGGGAACTACTGGTCAAAAATTATCTGAGTATTGCATCCTGCTTGTGCGAAGAGTTTGAGTACATGTAATTATATATATATATATATATATATATATATATATATATATATATATACACACACACACACACACACACTGTGATGATATGCTTCAGGAAAAATTCTCTAAAGAGTACTAAGACTAAGCATTTTTCCTGATAGATATAAAATGTTGATTTAAATATAAACTAGACAATACTTGAAACGGTAGGTTTCTTGGAACAGTGGTCTATAATACTGATGCTTATATCTAGGAAGGAGTGAAGAATTCTCACAAGCATTTCATACTTATCTTTGTTATATTGAGAATTTGGATGGCTTAAAAAAATTACATTTAACACAAAATCATACGACTGCAAATTACTTTATTCTCTAAGTTAGAGCATTTTAAGTGTATTGCTTTAAGAAAAGTCTTAAGATATGGCATTTTTGCTTGACTACAATTTCGGATACCATAGACATAAAGTCAACAGTGCTTGGTGATTCAGTTTCTCACTTCTGTGATCATCAAAGAACTATTCTACCCTATCCTAACTTAAATCTACTTATGCTCTATCGCCAATTGAACACTATTTATAAATATAGCAAACTACATTAAAAATATATGTAGGTTTCTTTGTTTAATGGTATATCAACCTTTATGGATTATTCTATGCTAAATTCATCCTTGTAGAACAGCAAGGGTAGTATTTAACCCATAGCTGAAGGGATAAGGGGGTTCATACCCTTTCCGAAGTGTATTAGTCGGAAAGTGAGCATAATAGCATGACTAGAGTTCAAACTCACTTACTTCAATGTCACAGTCCAGCATCTTAGCCATTACATCACAGGGACTACCCGCTCTTTATATATATATATATATATATATATCCCACACTGAAAAGGTAATACACATATCTTATTTTGCCTCTATCACAAATAATCAGCTTTAGAATTTGATTAATTCTCTAAGTATAAGCTATACAAATTTTAGAATAGTACAAAAAATTAAATTAAATTCCAATATTTTCCTCTCAATTTTTCAGAATCTATGACAATTTTTTTTAAATCACCAAGAAATTATCCAAGGTAAATAAAATCAGTAATTAATTAATTTTAAGTTGTGCTTAGTATAATGTTTATTGTTATAGGTAATGGAATCAGTGACCAGAGTTCAAATCCTGGACTAGACTGCATTTCACATCATGCTAATGCCCTTGGCAATGGCATGAATCCATCTCCTCTCCCTCCCCAGGTATGGATAAATAGACTGGGATTTTTGTTTAGCCTTGGTATGGCAACTGGTCTAGGAAGAGGAAAACTTATTTCAAACTAGATTGACCTCGTGTCACATCCTGCTAGTTGTGGAGGGCTTGTGTAAAGATATAAATTTATAATGTTTAAAAAAATCATCACAAAAAGAATGTCATGGTAATGAAAAATAAGTCTACAGTATTAGACAAAAAAAAAAAAAAAGAAAAACAACTTAAGTTTTCTTTTTGCCATAAATTTTAATGAAACTTCAATGATTTAGATTCACAGTAATTACTTTCCTTGATTGTTAAAGTAGCCTTTTTATTGTAGTGAAAAGTCATTAGCAAAAGACTAATCACAAAGTAGGATATCAAATCAAGATGGAAAACTTTTAGAAAATTTGATATTTTTTGGTATTTCTGAGAATTTTCTTTTTAGAAATTATGACTTTTCAATACAACTAAATGAACTTTGACAACAATAATCAACGAAAATAATCACTTCCTATATGTGTTTAAGCCATTGACGTTTCATTAAAATTTATGGGAATAATAAAAAACAGTTCAGTTATTTTAGGTTTTTTGGCAGGGAAAGGGTGCCAATACTGTATTTTTTTTTACATCTTCCAGATGACAAATTGTTTTTATTACTTGCAAGTAATGATCTTTATGCAAAAGTTGTCTTTTTGGGACAATAAATAATATGCAAGTTGTTGTCAGGATAATAAGGAAAAACAAGTGGCCAAAAAAGAGAGAGAGGGAGGGGGGGTAAGAATCAATAGAGAATCTCCTAAGAGAATATTGTTTTGCTAAAGAGAGAAACAAGAGAGAAACCCACAGGTGCTTATCAGAAGCAGTGATTGTTTTACTTTTACAGATTTACAAGAAAGAGTAAAAAGAGAGATTCAAAAATAGATCTCAGATTCCCAAGAGAAACAAAGAATTAGGGGAAAAAAATTAGGAAAACAAAAATCCCTGAAAACCAAAACCTCAAGAGAGCAATACAATTCCTGGTGACATTGAATATCAGAGATTTTAAAATATGACAACCATCTACTCAAAACTGGAATAGTAACTGACAGATAAGTCTTATAAGCAAATGGTTTTTAACACTTGAAATCATTTCTTGAATCGATCAAAGTAGGCTTAGAATAGAGTAAGCCTCAGGCAATAATCTCAAGAATTCTCAAGAGATATACAGTGTAGGTCAATACACATTTCAATTTCAATAACTGGGAAATAACATGAACTGTTTATCAATAGAGTTTTTAGATATGCTTCAAATACAAAAATGGTACCAACTATAAACAAACCAAAAGCAAAAGAGAAAATATAAAAAAGATTTGTTTTTTTTTTTATCAAAACCAAAGTGAACAGTTTCTCAAAAGAAAGCTAATGATTCTCTATAGAGATAAAAAAAAAAAAAAGCCGGAAGAGATTCAGTTCTTTTGTTTGTCTTTTTAAAGAAGGTTAAAAACTAAAATCTGAGCTTTAAGAAATATGACATGTAATGAAATATAAGCATTGAAATAGATTCTTCAGATGATGTTCAATGAATATACTCTACAGATGATAATCATCCAATAAACTGAATTTTATTGCTTTTATAAGATAAACACAAAAATTCTGTTTTTTTATAACATTTTATTCCATTATATATATATATATATATATATATATATAGGGTATTTCAGAAAAATTGATATAATTTCATAATCAAATAACTTGACCAATTCCCATTCAAATGATCTCAACTTTTAACAGCATATGTAAAAACACAAAATTCTATGTTTAATGTTTTGTTCTTTTCTGATATACAAATGCAATTCACTGGAAAAGAAAAGGTATTTAAAAATTAAACATGGAATTTTTAGTTATTTCTACATATGCTGTTAAAATTTGAGATCAAGTTATTTGATTATGAAATCATAACAATTTTTCTGAAACACTCTTTGTGTGTGTATATATATATATATATATAACAAAACAAGAACCAAACATTTAAAAAAAAACAAATTTATTGTCTAACTTACAATTTAACAAAAACTCCCCTCTCAACAAACCCCCACCAAGAATGAATAGTGTATAAACAGTAGAGGGTAATATTTCAAAAGAGGACATGTAGATAAAGTTATAAGTTTGTTTTTCAACAAGTTTCGTCTCTTTCTAGATTCTAAATATATTAGTTGTAGAAAAAAAATTATCTCTCTACCAAAGTTTCGATGTTCAAGATATCTCTTCAGGAGGTATCTTTAGTCTCCTGAAGAGGTGTCTTGAATCCCAAAACCCCAGTAGAGAGATAATTTTTTTTTCTACAGCTATTATGCTCTATGTTTGAAAAATATTGAGCACTTTTTTAAAGAACTACTAATACTACTACCACGAAAACGTTTTAAGGGCAATTGAACTCTATATATAGTTTAGCTCAGTTGGTAGAGCATCTGCCAAGGAATCTCCAGGTTTCAGGTTCGATACTGGTCCCTGCTATTTCAACACATGAGTAGCACAAATTGAGTAATCTGATCTGTGCTGTAAAGTGAGGAACTGACGGTAGGTGTGGTGCTCCACCTCAGAAAAAAATCTCCCTGGTCTAGTGCTAACAAAAAGGGGATAGACTCCCTCACTGTTTGGCTGATACTGACAATAGGCCATTCCACCAACTTTACTTTTTTTTTTTTTTTACTTCATCGTATACATATATATATGTATGTATGTATGTATATATATATATATATAATATATATATATATATATATATATATATATATAAGTATGCCTAGTGTAACAGTTATGGTCATAGAAATGGGATGAACAACCCATGTTTAAATCCTAGACAAAGCTATTTACATTTAACCTTGTGCTTATACCCAGAAGAAAGGCATGAAACCATCCAGCTATAGGTAAATACTAATGCAGACTGGGTTTCTTTAGCCTTGGTTAGTCTAGAGAAGGAAAATTCTGAATTCAGACCAGCTTTACTCTGCTTAAGAATTGAACTTGTGTCATATCCTGCCAGCAGCAGAGGGGTTGGGTAAATACAAACTCTTCATATATATCCTAGTAAGAGCAAACTTTAAAATTTCAACAATATACACAAAATGCATTTTCAATTGATGAGATGATGATATGTAAACTACCATAATAATTAAAAGAAGAAAACAAATAGATAAAAAATAATGTTTTTTCTATTCAACAAAGCTAAAATAATATTCTCAAATTGATAGTTTTAAAAAATACCTGCAAGAATAGTAGATTTCAATTGCATTAACTGGAAACAGAATTTTCTGTATAAACCTCGCCATTTATTAACGACAGGTGCTGAGAATTGGTTCAGCTTAGAGAATAAGTAAAAAACATACAATGGAAAATTTGAGGAAATTGAATAGTGCATATCAAAAAGATATTTTACGAAAGATTCAGACGAGGCTCAAAATAAAAAGAATGGAGAGATTGAATAAAGAGGGAGGGGAGAAAAAAAAAAAGATGTTTTTACACTATCTGGATTTTCTGCCAAAAGTAAAATTTATATGGACACTAGATGACCTGTGCACCTGTTGAGTTCTTGTTATAACAGCAATTCATGATTATATTGATGAATCTATTTAAGAAGAATTCTAATTAGCATTTCATAGTTATACTATTAATTTGAATGTTTAAATAAATAAATAAATAAAATTCAGTACAAAGATCCCACAAAAATCTCTTTCAACTGGAAATTAATTTATTCTCTTAGAGCGTTTTAGTTTATTGCTCTAATATATATCTCCCTATGATGTACCATTTTTGCTGAGTCTCGGTCACACACAGAATTATATATATATATATATATATATAAATATATACATACAAGGTGTGTCAAAAAGTACTGTATTTTGTAATTTTTGACACCTTATCTTCTGAAAAAATTAACGTTCCATTTGTTGTTCATTTCTATCTTGGTAAATACAGCTTCAATCACAATACGTTTATGACACACCTTATATATATATATATATATATATATATATATTATATATATATATATGGAAGTTGAAGAATAGGATAGATAGGTTATAGTAGTCTAAATCATTACTTTTAACTACTGCTCAAATAAAATAAGATTGAATAGATTTACATTCTTTGAGGTGCGTAAATACCTATTTGTATTAGTATCGATCATAAAATCATAGTAGCAAAATGTTAAAAAGTATCAACCATGATAAACTGTAAAAGCAATAAGAAAGCTGTCGTCCAATATGACAAAGGATACAGACTGAGTGAGCAGTCAGTAAAATTGACAAATTACTATTGGGAGAGATTCATCACCAAGATAAAATATCTTCTTATTAAATACTATTGAGATAGATATAGATTTATTTTTTTCTTTGCTCTTCAAAATGACAATCTATTGTGCTTAGATATTCTGAGGTCCAAGAAGAGCTGCAGGCCTGAAGGGGGGGGGGGGGCAGAAAAATAAAATGTCATCTCCAGAATTCATCATATCAGCAGATTTATACAAACAAACGAAAATAAATAAATAAAAAATCAAAGGAACCAATAAACACCCACCACCCAACAAAATGAAAATAAGAGATCTTTCAAGTGATCAAGGATTTTAGAAATAACTTGGGAATAAAGTTTAGTAGCTTTATATATATATGTATCTTTGAAAGGAAGGAAAAACTCAACACCGTTATTCCATAATAAATGTATTTTGACCAAAATTGGGGCCTTTATAAATCTAAGTTGATTTAACAAAGCTCCCCAGAATTCAGTCTCATCAGATGGTAAATGAATGGCAAATTATTGAATTCAAATCATTTTGATTTACCATCTGATGAGACTGAATTCTGGGGAGCTTTGTTAAATCAACTTAGATTTATAAAGGCCCCAATTTTGGTCGAAATACATTTATTATGGAATAACGGTGTTGAGTTTTTCCTTCCTTTCAAAGATAAATATTGCTCTGTATATAATCTAAAAAGTTTATTATACATTGAGCTCTCTTTAGTGATTTAAAGATTCACAGTATTTATACATATTGGATCATACAATAATAATACAGTGTGTCTTAGAAATCACATATAGAATCATCCCTTACTACCAAGTTTTGGATACCTCTCATATATATATATATATATATATATATATATATATATATATATAAAATATACACATACATGCACTTTAATATTTTCACATATATGTTGGTAGGAGTGGTGCTCCACCTCAAATGCCAAAACAATCTCCTTGGTCTAGCGCTAGTGAAAAGGGGATAGAGTTCCTTGTTGTCTGGCTGATACTCACTTTAGGCCACCCCAACAACTTTACTACTAATCATCCCTATTTTTAATATCATGGAGATAACTGTAAAATTCTAATTAGAATTAATAACTCCAGAAATAGAAATATCAACATAATCATGGACACTTTTTATAACATCTAGTAACATCTAATTCTATATTAACCTTAATCAGTAATAAAATTTAGTTCTTGTGAGAAAAAAAATATTTTGTAAACTTTATAAATTACTAATATAAATGTTTTAACCCTGCATCTTTCCCATAATAGTTATTAAATTTACAGAAATATTTCATCCATTAAATCTAGCAAATCATGGAACAGGTAGAAATGTAAATATCAAACTAACTGACCAAAAAGAAATGAGAAACAAAAACTTAACTTTTTTTTTTGAATACATTTCCCAGGTGCAACTAATCATGGTGTAATGGTCAAAGAGTTATGCTAACAGACAATTACTAGGGAGTTTGATTCTCACTGGTTGTCCTATACTTCTGGCTTTGTGCTGCAACAAAACTAGCTTAGTAAATAACCATATTACAATGAAGAGGGCTTCTCTTAAGCTAAGTGTTTAGCAAGGTAGTTTTTCGTTAGACATTATTACTAATGTGTTGTGTAGTAGGATCAGTCACCAATGGGTGCTCACACACTTGTGGCCTTGTGCCAAAACTATTCTTAGATTATTTAACACGATAAAAAGTAAAATTGCTGACAAATTTACTGGCAGTAATGGATAGTCAAAATAATGAAAATTAAGGCAATCTTAATTTATTTTAAATTTTATCTTCAGCAGTTATCTTTAATTCAATTCATTATAATAACACTTATGTTTTATTCAAATATTTTACTTTTAGCAAATCACTTGTTGTGTGTGTGTGTGTGTGTGTGTGTATATATATATATGGGGGTGGAGCATGGATGTATGTAAATACCACATCATAGTGATATTTTTATTAGAGCAACACATTTAAAATGTTCAAGAATACACCCATTTTCAGTCAAATTTTCAACTGAATGATAATTTTATGGGATCTGCATTTACATTATGTGTGTGCATATATATATATATATATATATATATATATAACCATAACCAAGCCAGAATGCCCCATTTTAGCAAAGTTTTATGAAAACAATACACTTAAAACTGGTGAATAAAACAATTTAGAGTTCAATTTTGAATGGTACAATAGTTTTGTTGAGTCAATGAATGTCATTTTTTTTTAATCATGCAAATTCTTGATATAATAGAGATACTTATGAAATAATTATTATAATTAGAACCCATCACTCCTTCCTAAATAGAAGTATCCATATAATTGTGGACCACTGTTACAATGAGAAACCAAATGGGACGATAAGTCATTTAGTTTTACTTTGAAGTTTCTTGGATCTATTTAAAAATAATTAATACACGAGTCTATCAACCCCACCCCAAGTTCTATATCATTGATCTTATATTTGAGTAGTTTATAAATTTAATTATGAACCATTTTCAAGAGAAAAACTGTGCTGTACTTTTAGAAATTACAGATGACCCAAGAAAAAAAAAAGATAAATGCAAGTTACTTTTTCTTAAAGACCATTTTTATATCTTGTATTTTAAATTTATCTTCTATTTTATCGTTTCTAATTTTTAAACAATAGAAAATACTCGAGTAAAAAACATTTTAAACAATTACTGTATACACTCATATATATATATATATATATATCAACCCATTATTTATAGTGATGAAATCATTAATTTATACAATTATTTTTTGAAGCCAAAAGGTTGTTCCTAGTCAATTCTATAATGCTTGAACTCATTCATTGATTACTTATCAATAGGATAATGACATTTTTTTTTTTTCAAAATGTAATGTAAACTTTCTAAAATATATGACATCAACTATTTCAATTATTTACCTTTACTATGTTGTGAAAAGAGGAATATCATTTTTGGTCAAATACACAATGTTGTCAAAAGTAGGACTGAATGCCAAATCAATTTATTCTTCAACCATTGGGCACCTCATGTGGTGTAATGGTTTGCAAGCTAGACTAACAAACCATTACAGGTGAGTTTCACTCTCACTGGGTACCACATACACCCACAGCCTTGTGGCACAACTAAGCAAAGCTGAGTAAAAAGAAAAAACTATTTTTCAACCATTACAAGGAGTAAAAATCTAAACAGTGACATCTAAATCCCATCAATTTACAACAGTAAAAAAGATATAAGAATATTAATGTTAAGTTATTTAATGGGAGATATGTATAAGAGACTGAATATTAAAGATTTTATAAACAAATTAGATTTTAGGAGTTTTGTGGCATTCATTATTTGAATCTCTATTTTTGTCTTAATTTGAATGAAGAGGAATAAAATTAAACAAAAAGATTAAAAAACAAAAACAAGACCCCTAAAAGACTTCAGACCCATAAACCGGTTTTTAATCATCTGACATTTTAATCATTTGTGATGAAATTAATATATAATTTTAAAGTCTGAACAATGTAGTTTAAGATAAAAATTATTTTTCTTGGACATAAAAGTAGATTACATAATACCAAATTCTCTCCTGCATGACGAATAAACCACCATGTATTTTTTTGCATTGAAGATATACATAAGCCTTATATGGAATTATATACAAACTATTAGTATTATCAAGAAATATTTTTATTAAATCAATTTCCTAATAATCTCTCGTTGTATTTCAGAAGAATTTTCTTAAGTATTAAACATCAAATGTAGAAATATTTTCAATGAAGAATCAATCGTTCTCCTTTCCTTTTTTTGTCTCTTCCAATGTAATCAGATTCCTATCAAATTCAAGCCAAATTAGGTAATATTCAACATCCACAAAACCAGACGATTTTATGAATAAATAAAGAGGACATTCGTCTAACCCCAAACAATAAACAAAGATTTTTTTTTTAAATAAACATAATTCTAGAACATCTTTCTTTATCATAGAAAATTAAAATGGATGCCACATTAAAAGTAAATGTTGCATCATCAAATTCCCTCGGAAATAACCAAATATCTGAGTGATTAGAGTTTGAGAAAAGAAATTATATCTATTCTAATTCTAATTGTTATTATTCAATAATTTTTATGTAAATCCCTCTTCTATTAATGTTGCTACAATAACACTATCATAATTTTACAAAAGATCATCTGTCATTTGCAAAAAAAGCAATTTATAATTCAAACTAAAGTCTCAAATTAAATTTTTATCAAATTTATCAATATTCAAGTGCAGGAAAAATAAGTTTTTACAAGAATATGTAACTAAAAAAAAAAAAAAAAAAAAAAAAAAAAAAAAAAAAAAGGTAACTGACTTGTAGACTAGAGATGTTACTTTTCATTAATTTTCATAAAATCAAACTGAAAAATTGAGGAAAAACAATGTAGCAGATTATAAAAATAAAATTAAATAAACATTTCAAATTAATTAAATTCAATTTAAAACGGTTAAAACTAAGAGATTATCACTATAAACATTTATTAATTTATTAACAAATGTCTAAAATAAATCTGGAACTGGATTTTGGAAATGTCTCTCTCTAAGGTGAAACTAAAAAGAAATTTCCTTCTTGTTGATAATTTTTTTTTAAAGAAAACAAGTTTTAAAAAATAAATTTATATCAGAAAATAAAACTGAATTTATACCTTACTTACACAATCTATCCATTAAATCTGACGTTACTACATAGGATTATTATTAAATAAAGCATTAATTTTTCATTTAAGAAAAGGGAAGCTTTTCTTTTAATCCTCATTAAAATAAACACATCAAATCACTAATTAACCTTTATCAGGACAAATTTCAAGATTATAATCAATTCAAGAAATGGGTGATTATTCTAATCGTCCACCCATACAACTTTTAGATATATTAAAATAAATTTACAAGTTAATTATCCTAAGATATGGAAATAGTTTGTTTGTTTTTTGTTTTTTTAATATGAATTATCTTTGATTAAACGCTTTTAAGAGAATCTAAAAATGGTTAATACCAAATGAGTGGACGAAAAGGACTAATATTGAATTTAGGTAACCATTAACCAATGAATTGAATAGATTATATTGCTTGGCTGATTATTGTGGGTTATTAGAAGAGAGAATGGGGAAAAAATTCTAAGGAAAGCGACAGGATGGATTTTTAAAGAGTCTTAAAAGGAAAAAATAATTATTTAGAGAAGTGGAGATATGTATAAAGCAAAGTTAAGTATGTTAAAATGAAACAATTTTTTTTCTCTTTTCTCCCAGAATTGAAGCTTTAATAAAATGAAACCCAACAGGCTTATTGTCATTTAAAAAGAAAGAATAAAAGAAATGAGGGATTTATATATATAATATATATAATATATATATATATATATTCAATACTGGCTTCGATTTTTAAATGGAAAAAAAGGACTCAAATATTCGTTAACAATGATTGAATAGACAAGTATTATGTTCTAGCAAGTTTAATAAATAAAATGTAACAAGTTTGTCTAGCCTTCAGCAACGAGGAATTTTAGAATGGAAAAATTGATGAGGATGATAATGGAAGAGAAAGAAAGATGGACATGAAGGAAAAACTTAACAAGAATGGAAGAAAGCGAAGAGTGAATTGTGAATGGATGGAACAAGTGGTTGAAGGAGAAGAAGAAAGATGAATAAAGAAGAATGAAGAGTGGTGGAACATATAATTACATCATTTTTCAAAGACAACTATATATCTCTCTCTATTCACACAAAACATGAGCTTTGCATATAGAAAGAAATAATCGAAAAAATAAACTAGTCAAAAAAAAAATACAAACTAATGAATGGTGGGATAGCGTTTTTAAAAATAATTTTTTTTTAAATTGTAAAAAAGCGGAAAAAATGAACACTAGGAATGACTTGGGTAGCAAAAAGAAAGAGTTGGATTCTTGAACAAGAACGAGTGGGAGGAAAATGAAAGACGGTCAGATTATATTGAATAATTAAGCAAAGATTTTCATAAAACTATTTACTAAAAGAATTAAGTCTGTTGTCCCATCTTCCTTTTTCGTTAACTTCTAAGGTTTTTTTTATAAAGCCAGTAATGTAGCTTAAAATAAAACAATTGTTTTTTAAAATTTTCAAAATTATCTAATTGAAAAATATTCTCATAATTTTGCTATTCACTATCAAAGTAAAAAAAAAAAAAATGTGTAGGGCAAATTAATTTCTACTGATAAGATTTTACTGGTAATAATGGTAGTGTATTTTTTAAAATTTGCATCATAAATTCATTCATTAATTAAAAAGCAAAGATATTGCCTATTTAAATATTTGTTATTCTTAATGTATAAAAAAAAAAAATTTAAAAAAAGGTTATAGGGTGACAACAAATTCCTTGAGAAATTGCACCCAACTTTCCATCTTTGAATTAAAGTCTCAATTCACAATGAACAGGTTTCATAAAAAGTGTCGTCTGCCTAAAAAGATAACACCGCAAAAAAAAATGATTAAATTATCCATTTCCAGATTGAACAGTAACACCAAAGAATCGAAATATTTTCTCGTTTTAAAGAGCATGTCACCATTACTAACTATTTTTCTTTATCATTGTAGATAGGAATCAAGTGATATATAAATAAAATAAACTGAGGATCTAATTTTGAGGCAAGAAAATGAGGGTCGCTTATACACGGATAATAATTTCTAAGGTTGGAATGGCAAACTTATAAAGAAGGAAGGAAAGAAAGAAAATGAAAAATATAAAATAATGATTTCGTGACCATAAATCAAAGGTCGACTGAGTATGACACTAACAATAAATTCGATGTTTGAATCAGAGATAAACACAGTTAATGAATACATTGAGTTGTAATTTTTGTAGAGAAGTTGTTTTTTTTTATCCATTATTATTGACGTGTTGTGTAAATAACACGAAAGTGTCATTCGTCTCCTCCGCTTCAAGTGAAACAAATATGACATTAAAAAAAAGGGAAGAAAAACGTATCAGAAAATAAAGTAAATCAATTTGCTTTTTCGCTAGTTTATCGATTATTTTTAAACAAGCAAGACTTACATCAAAAAACTACAGATTATTTACCTAATAAAATCCTCGTAAAAAGAAATAGCGTAAAGAAATATTTTCTCTTCTTTTTTAAATTAAAATATATCTTCAAGTTAAAAATTTAAATAAATCAAATTAAAACGCTGTACAAACTGAATTTATAGATTTTTTTTACAGTTTAAAAGAGACTATAATTCTAAATTATCTATAGCTGTCATCAATTTCTCTAAATTTTACCGATTTTTTTTAATGAAAATAAGCGCTTAGGTTGAGCCAATTTGTATCGAGAGAAAAAAATGAGTAATGAAGAAAAAGTCGAATGATTGCAGGCAACCGATGGATTAATAATTTAGATTATAGTCTCTTTTAAATGTAAAAAATTATAAATTCAGTTTGGTACAGCGTTTTAATTTGATTTATTTAAATTTTAACTTGAAGATATAGTTTTAATTTTAAAAAAGAAGAGAAAATATTTTCTTTTCGCTATTTTTCTTTTTAGCGAGTGATTTTATTAGTAATAATGTTCTGTAGTTTTTGTATGTAAGTCTTGCTTGTTTTAAAAATAATCGATAAACTAGCGAAACAGTAACAAACTTGATTTTACTTTTTTTCTGATACGTTTTTCTTCCCTTTTTTTTTTAATGTCATATTTTGTTTTCACTTGAAGGCGAGGAGACGAATGACAACTTTCGTGTTATGTGTAGCACGACACGTCATAATAATGGATAAAAAAAAACAACTTCTCTACAAAAATTACAACTCAATGTATTCATTAACTGTGTTTTATCTCTGATTCAAACATCGAATTTATTGTTAGTGTCATAGCTCAGGTCGACCTTGTGAATTTATGGTCAGAAAATCATTAATTTATATTTTCATTTATCTTTCTTTCTTCCTTCTTTATAAGTTTGCCATTCCAACCTTAGGAAAATTTATTATCCGTGTATAAGTCGACCCTCATTTTCTTGCCTCAAAATTAGCATCGCTCGTTATATGTTATTTATCTATTCACTTTTGAATTCCTATCTACAATGATAAGAAAAATAGTTTAGTAATGGTGACATGCTCTTTAAACGAGAATATTTCGATATCTTTGGGTGTTTTACTGTTCAATCTGGAAATGGATAATTTATCATTTTTTTTTTTGCGGTGTTTATCTTTTTTTAGGCAGACGACACTTTTTATGAACTGTTTCATTGTAATTGAGAACTTTAATTCAAAAGATGGAAAGTTGGGTGCAATTTCTGCACGAATTTGTTGTCGACGCCTATAACTTTTTTAATTTTTTTTTTAATACATTAAGAATAACCAATATTTAAATAGGCAATTATCTTTGCTTTTTTAATTAATGAATGAATTTATGATCGCAAATTTTAAAAAATACACTACCATTATTCCAGTAAATCTTTATCAGTAGAAATTAATTTGCCCTACACATTTTTTTTTTTTTTTACTTTGATAGTGAATTAGCAAACTTATGCAGAATATTTTTTTCAATTAGATAAATTTTGACAAATTTTAAAAACAATATGTTTTTTTTAAAGCTACATTACTGGCTTTATAAAAAAAAAACCCTTAGAAAGTTAACGAAAACGGAAGATGGGGACAACAACTTAATTCTTTTAGTAAATAGTTTTATGAAAATCTTTGTTAATTATTCATATAATCTGACCGTCTTTCATTTTCCTCCACTCGTTCTTGGTTCAAGAATCCAACTCTTCTTTTTTGCTACCAAGTCATTCTAGTGTTTCATTTTTTTCCGCTTTTTTACATTTAAAAAAATTATTTTTAAAAACGCTATCCCCACATTCATTAGTTTTGTATTTTTTTTTTGACTAGTTTATTTTTTCGATTATTTCTTTCTATATGCAAGCTCATGTTTTGTGTGAATAGAGAGGATTATAGTTGTCTTTGAAATGATGTAATTATATTTCCAGCCACTCTTCATTCTTCTTTATTCATCTTCTCTTTCTCCTTCAACGCACTTGGTTCCATCCATTTCACAATTCACTCTTCAGCTTTCTTCATTCTTGTTAAGTTTTTCCTTCATGTCCATCTTCTTTCTCTTCCATCTATCATCTCGTCCATTTTTTCCATTCTAAAATTCCTCGTTGCTGAAGGCTAGACAAACTTGTTACATTTTATTTATTAAACTTGCTAGAAACATATACTTGTCTATTCAATCATTGTTAACGATATTTGAGTCCTTTTTTTTCGCATTTAAAAATCGAAGCCAGTATTGACATATATATATATATATATATATATTATATATATAATCCTCTTTCTTTTAATTCTTTTTTTTTAATGACAATAAGCCTGTTGGTTTCATTTTATTAAAGTTCAATTCTGGGAGAAAAGAGAAAAAAATTGTTTCATTTTTAACATACTTAACTTTGCCTTTATACATATTCCACTTCTCTAAATAATTATTTTTTCCTTTTTAAGACTCTTTAAAAATCCATCCTGTCGCTTTCCTTAGAATTTTTTCCGATTCTCTGTTCTAATAACCCACAATAATCAGCCAAGCAATATAATCTATTCATTCATTGTTAATGGTTACCTAAATTCAATATTAGTCCTTTTCGTCACTCATTTTGGTATTAACTTTTTAGATTCTCTTTAAAAGCGTTTAATCAAAGATAATTCATATTAAAAACAAAAACCAAACAAACTATTTTCCATATCTTTAGGATAATTAACTTGTAAATTTATGTTTTAATATATCTAAAAGTTGTATGGGTGCGATTAGATAACTCACCATTTCTTGATTGATTATAATCTTGAAATTTGTCTGATAAAGGTTAATTAGTGATTGATGTGTTATTTTAATGAGGATTAAAAGAAAAGCTTTCCCTTTTCTTAAATGAAAAAATTAATGCTTTATTTAATATAATCCTATGTAGTACGTCGATTTAATGATAGATTGTGGTAAGTAAGGTATAAATTCAGTTTATTTTTCTGATATAAATTTATTTTTTAAAAACTTGTTTTTCTTTAAAAAAATTTTATCAACAAGAGGAAATTTCTTTTTAGTTTCACTTAGAGAGAGACATTTCCAAAATCTAGTTCCAGATTTATTTAGACATTTTGTTAATAAATTAATAAATGTTTATAGTGATAACTCTTAGTTTTAACGCGTTTTAATTGAATTTAATTAATTTGACATGTTTATTTATTTTATTTTATAATCTGCTACATTGTTTTTCCTCAATTTTTCAGTTTGATTTTTATGAAAATTAATGACAGTATCATCTCTGTCTACAAGTCAGTTACCTTTTTTTTTTTTTTTTTTTTTTTTTTTTTTTTTTTTTTTTTAGTTACATATTCTTGTAAAAACTATTTTTCTGCACTTGAATATTGATACATTTGATAAAAATTTAATTTGAGACTTTAGTTTGAATTATAAATTGCTTTTTTTTGCAATGAACAGATGATCTTTTGTAAAATTATGATAGTGTTATTGTAGCAACATTAATAGACAGAGGGATTTACATAAAAATTATGAATAATAACTTAGAATTAGAATAGATATAATTTTTTTCTCAAACTCTAATCACTCAGATATTTGGTTATTTCCGAGGGAATTTGAGATGCAACATTTACTTTTAATGTGGCATCCATTTTATTTTCTATGATAAAGAAAGATGTTCTAGAATTATGTTTATTTAAAAAAAAATCTTTGTTTATTGTTTGGGGTTAGACGAATGTCTCTTTTTTATTCATAAAATCGTCTGGTTTTGTGGATGTTGAATATTACTAATTTGGCTTGATTTGATAGGAATCTGATTCATTGGAAGAGACAAAAAAAGGAAAGAGACGATTGATTCTTCATTGAAAATATTCTACATTTGTGTTTAATACTTAAGAAATTCTTCTGAATACAACGAGAGATTATTAGGAAATTGATTTAATAAAATATTTCTTGATAATACTAATAGTTTGTATATATTCCATATAAGCTTATGTATTCTCAATGCAAAAATACATGGTGGTTTATTCGTCATGCAGGAGAGATTTGGTATTATGTAATCTACTTTTATGTCCAGAAAATAATTTTCATCTACTACATTGTTCAGACTTTAAAATTATATATTATTTCATCACAAATGATTAAATGTCAGATGATTAAACGGTTTATGGTCTGATCTTTTAGGGTCTTGTTTTTGTTTTAATCTTTTGTTTAATTTATTCCTCTTCATTCAATAGACAATAGAGATTCAAATATGATGCCACAAAACTCCTAAAATCTAATTTGTTTATAAATCTTTAATATTCAGTCTCTTATACATATCTCCCATTAATAACTTACATTATTTCTTATATCTTTTTTACTGTTGTAAATTGATGGTTTAGATGTCACTGTTTGATTTTTCTCTTGTAATGGTTGAAAATAGTTTTTTCTTTTTACTCAGCTTGCTTAGTTGTGCCACAAGGCTGGGTGTATGTGGTACCAGTGAGAGTGAAACTCACCTGAATGGTTTGTTAGTCTAGCTTGCAACCATTACCACATGAGGTGCCATGGTTGAAGAATAAATTGATTGGCATTCAGTCCTACTTTGAAACATTGTGTTTTGACCAAAAATGATATTCCTTTTTCACAACATAGTAAAGTAATATTGAAATAGTTGATGTCATAATTTTAGAAATTACATTATTTTGAAAAAAAAAAATGTCATTTCCTATTGTAAGTAATCAATGAATGAGTTCAAGCATTATAGAATTGACTAGGAAAACCTTTTGGCTTCAAAACTAATTGTATAATTAAGATTTCATCACTATAAATAATGGGTTGATATATATATATATATATATATGAGGTATACAGTAATTGTTTAAAATGTTTTTTTACTCGAGTATTTTTATTTTTAAATTAGAAACGATAAAGAAGATAAATTTAAATACAAGATATAAAAATGGTCTTTAAGAAAAAGTAACTTGCATTTATCTTTTTTTTTCTTGGGTCATCTGTAATTCTAAAGTACAGCACAGTTTTTCTCTGAAAAGGTTCATAATTAATTTATAAACTACTCAATATAAGATCAATGTATAGAACTTGGGGTGGGGTTTGATAGACTCGTGTATTAATTATTTTTAATAGATCCAGAACTCAAAGTAAACTAATGACTTATCGTCCATTTGGTTTCTCATTGTAACAGTGGTCACATTATATGGATACTTCTATTAGGAAGGAGTGATGTTTAATTAATCTAATTATTCATAAGTATCTATTATCAAGAATTTGCATGATAAAAAAAAAATGACATTCTTGATTCACAATCTATTGTAAATTCAAATGAACTCTAATTGTTTATTCACAGTTTTAAGTGTTTGTTTTCATAAAACTTGCTAAAATGGGGCATTCTGGCTTGGTATGGTTATATATATATTATATATATATTATGACACACACAAATGTAAATGCAGATCCATAAATTATATTAAGTTGAAAATTTGACTGAAATGGGTGTATTCTTGACTTAAATGTTTGCTCTAATAAAATATCAATATGATGTGGTATTTAAACATCATCTCCACCACATAATATATAATACAACACACAACAAGTGATTTGCTAAAAGTATATTGAATAAAAATAATGTTATTTAATGAATTGATTAAGATATGCTGAAGATGAAATTTAAATAATTAAGATTGCCTTTTCTTATTTTGACATCCATTTGCAGTAAATTTTCAGCAATTTTACTTTTATCGGTAAATAATCTAAGAATAGTTTTGGCAAAGGCCACAAGTTGTGAGCACATTGGTGACTGAACTACTACACAACACATTAGTAATATGTCTAACGAAAAACTACCTTGTACACTTAGCTTAAGAGAAAGCCTCTTCATTGTAATATGGTTATTTACTAAGCTAGTTTTGTTGCAGCCAAAAGCCAGAAGTATAGACAACCGTGAGAATCAAACTCCTAGTAATTGTCTGTTAGCATAACCTTTGACCTTACACATGTTGTTGCCCCTGGGAAATGTATTCAAAAGAAAAATATTAATTTTTTGTTTCTCATTTCTTTTGGTCAGTTAGTTGATATTTAATTTCTACCTGTTCCATGATTTGCTAGACTTGGATGAAATATTTCTGTAATTTACTACTTTAGGGAAAGAGCAGGGTTAAAACATTTATATTAATTTTAAAGTTTACAAACTATTTTTTTTCTCACAAGAATAAATTTATACTGATTAGGTTAATAAGATTAGATCTTATAGATTTATAAATGTCCATGATTATGTTGATTTCTATTCTGGAGTTATTAATTCAATTGTTTTACAGTATTCCATGATATTAAAAAATAGGATGTTAGTAGTAAAGTTGTTGGTGGCTAAAGTGAGTATCCAGCAGACAGCAAGGAACTCTCTCCCTTTTCACTAGCGCTCGACCAAGGAGATTGTTTTGGCATTGGGTGGAGCAACCACTCCTACCAACATATATATGAATATATAAAAGTGCATGTATGTGTATATTTCTATATATATATATATATATATATATATTAGTATATATAGATGAAGAGGATCCAAAACTTGGTAGTAAGGATGATTTCATATGTGATTTCTAAGACTACACTATATTATTGTATGATCCACTATGTAAAAATACTGTGAATCTTCTTTAACTCACTAAAGAGAGCTAATGTATAATAACTTTTTAGATTATATACAAGCAATATTTATCTTAGAAAGGAAGGAAAAACTCAACAAACGTTTGCATAATAAATGTATTCGACCAAAATTGGGCCTTTATAAATTAAGTTTGATTTAAACAAAGCTCCCAAGAATTCAGTCTGCATCAGATGGTAAATCAAAATGATTTGAATCAATAATTTGCCAACTTCGATGAGACTGAATCTGGGGAGCTTTGTTAATCAACTTAGATTTATAACAGCCCTTGTGTGTCACAACCCAAGACTACATTTTGGTCAATACATTTATTATGAAATAACGGTGTTGAGTTTTTCCTTCCTTCAAGATACATATATATATATATATATATATATATATATATATATTATATAGCTACTAACTTTATTCCCATTATTTCTAAAATCTTGATCCTGAAAGATCTCTTATTTTCATTTGTGGGTGGTGGGTGTTTTATTGGTTCCTTTGATTTTTATTTTATTTATTTATTTTGTTTGTTTTGTTTTCTAAATCGCTGATATGATGAAATTCTGATTATGAAATTTTATTTTTCTGGTTGCCCCCCCCCCCTTCAGGCTGCAGCCTTCTTGGACCTCAGAATGATCTAAGCACAATAGATTGCCATTTGAAGAGCAAAGAAAAAGATAAATATATATCTATCTCAAAAGTATTTAATAAGAATATTTTATCTGGTGATGAATCTCCAATAGTATTGTCATTTTACTGACTGCTCACTCAGTTCTGTATCCTTGTCATATTGGAACACAAGCTTTCTTATTGCTTTTACAGTTATCAGGTTTGATACTTTTTAAATTTTGCTACTATGATTTTATGATCGATAATACAAATAGGTATTTAACGCACCTCAAAGAATGTATCCTATTCATCTTATTTATTTTGGAGCAAGTAGTTAAAAGTAATGATTTAGACTACTATACACCTATCTATCCTATTCTTCACTTCCTAATATATAATATATATATTTATAGGTGTGTCATAAAGTTTGTATTGAGCGTATTTACAAGATCAGAATGAACAACAAATGGAAACGTTAAGTTTTCAGAAGATAAGGGTGTCAAACAATTACAAAATACAGTACTTTTTGAACGAACCCCTTTTTGGTAATGATATTTTTATATATATATATATATAATCTGTGTGTGAACCGAGACTCAGCAAAATGGTAGCATTCATAGGGAGATATATTAGGCAATAAACTAAAAGGCTCTAAGAGAAAATTAATTCCAGTTGAAAGAGATTTGTGGGATCTTTGTACTGAATTTAATTTATTTATTATTTATTTAAACATTCAAATTAATATATAATAGGAAATGCTAATTAAGAATTCTTTTAATAATTCATCAATATAATCATGAATTGCTGTTAATAACAAAGAACTCCACAGGTGCAACAGGTCACTAGTGCGTCCATATAAAAATTTTACTTTTGGCAGAACATCAGATAGTGTAAAACATCTTTTTTTTTCTCCGGGCCCCCCCCGCCCCCTCCCTCTTTATTCATCTCTCATATCTTTATTTTGAGCTCGTCCTGAATCTTTCGTAAAATATCTTTTGATATGCCTATCAATTTCCTCAATTTTCATTGGTATGTTTTTACTTGATTCTTAAGCTGAACCAATTCTCGCACCTGTCGTTAATAAATGCGCGAGGTTATACAGAAATTCTGTTTCCACGTTAATGCATTGATAATCTACTATCTGCAGGTATTTTTAAAACTATCAATTTGAGAATATTATTTTAGTCTTGTTGATAGAAAAACACATTATTTTATCTATTTGTTTTCTCTTTTAATTATTATGGTAGTTTACATATCATCAATTCATCAATTGAAATTCACTTTGTGTATATTGTTGAAATTTTAAGTTTGCTCTTACTAGGATAATATATGAAGAGTTTGTATTTACCACCCCTCTGCGCTGGCAGGATATGACACAAGTTCATTCTTAAGCAGAGTAAAAGCTGGTCTGAATTCAGAATTTTTTCCTTCTCTAGACTACCAAGCTAAAGAACCAGTCTGCATAGTATTTATCCTATAGCTGGATGGTTCATGCCTTCTCTGGTATAAGCACAAGGTTAAAATGTAAATAGGTTGTCTAGGATTTAAACTGGGTTGTTTCATCCATTTCTTATAACCATAACTGTTACACTAGGCATACTTTATATATATCACATATGATATATATTATATATATATATATATAACATCATACATGACATACATTTGTAGTACGATGAAGTAAAAAAAAAAAAAAAAGTAAGTTGGTGAATGCCTCATTTCAGTATCAGCCAACGTGAGGGAGTCCTAATCCCTTTTTTTGGTTAGCACTAGACCAGGAGATTTTTTTCTGAGGTGGAGCACCACACCTACCGTCAGTTCCTCATTTACAGCAACAGATCAGATTGACTCATTTGTGGCTACTCATGTGTTGAAATAGCAGGGACCAGTATGAAACATGAAACCTGGAATTCCTTGGCAGATGCTCTCACCACTGAGCCTAAACTATATATAGAGTTAATTGCCCTTAACGTTTCGTGGTAGTAGTATTAGTTAGTTCTTTAAAAAAATCGCTCATATTTTTCAACAAGAGCTGTAGAAAAAAATTATCTCTCTACTGGTGTTTGGGATTCAAAGACACCTCTTCAGGAGACTAAGATACGCTCATGAGAGATATCTTGAACATCGAACTTTGGTAGAGAGATAATTTTTTTTACAACTAATATATTTAGAATCTAGAAAGAGACGAAACTTGTTGAAAAACAACTATAACTTTAATCTACATGTTCTTTTGACATATACCCTCTACTGTTTATACACTATTCATTCTTGGTGGGGTTTGTTGAGAGGGGAGTTTTTGTTAAATGTAAGTTAGACAATAAATTTGTTTTTTCTAAATGTTTGGTTCTTGTTTTGTTATATATATACTATATATACAACACAAAGAGTGTTTCCAGAAAATTGCTTATGATTTATAATCAAATACTTGATCTCAAATTTTAACAGCATATGTTAGAAATAACTAAAAATTCATGTTTAATTTTTAATACTTTTCTTTTCCAGTGAATTGCATTTGTATATCAGAAAGAACAAAACATAACTAGAATTTTGTGTTTTTACATATGCTGTTAAAATTGAATCATTTGAAAGGGAATGGTCAAGTTATTGATTAATGAAATTATATTCAATTTTCTGAAATACCTAGTATATTATATATATATATATTATATATAATATATATATATCTATATATATATATATGGAATAAAATGTTATAAAAAAAACAGAATTTTTTGTTTTATCTTATAAAAGCATAAAATTCAGTTTATTGGATGATTATCATCGTAGAGTATATTCATTGAACATCTCTGAAAGTCTATTTCAATCTTATATTTCATACTTCATATTCTTAAGCCAGATTTTAGTTTTTAACCTTCTTTAAAAAGACAACAAAAGAACTGAATCTCTCGGTTTTTTTTTTTTTTATCTTCATAGAGAATCATTAGCTTCTTTGAGAAACTGTTCACGTTTGGTTTGATAAAAAAAGAAACAAATCTTTTTTATATTTTCTTTCTTGCTTGGTGTTTATAGTTGGTACCAATTTTGTATTTGAAGCATATCTAAAAATCTATTGAATAACCGTTCTGTATTTCCGCAGTTATTGAATTGAAATGTTATTGACCTACACTGTATATATCTTGAGAATTCTTGAGATTATGCTGAGGGCTTACTCTATCCTTAAGCCTACTTTGATCGATCAAAATATGATTCAGTGTTAAAAACCAATTTGCTTACTAGACTTATCTGTCAGTACTATTCCAGTTTGAGTAGAATGTTGTGCATATTTAAAATCTCTGATATTCAATGCAAGGAATTGTATTGGCTCTAGGTTTTGGTTTTCAGGGATTTTGTTTTCCTAATTTTTTCCCCTATTCTTTGTTTCTCTTGGAATCTGAGATCTATTTTAATCTCTCTTTTACTCTTTCTTGTAATCTGTAAAAGTAAAACAATCATGCTTCTGATAAGCACCTTGTTCGTGGGTTTCTCTCTGTTTCTCCTTCTAGCAAAAAATATTCTCTTAGGAGATTCTCTATTGATTCTTATCCCCCCTCTCTCTTTTTTGGCCAGCTTGTTTTTTCCTATCTGAAACAACTGCCATATTTTTATTGTCCCAAAAGACAACTTTGGCTAAAGATCATTACTTGCAAGTAATAAAACAATTTGTCATCTGAAGATGTAAAAAAAATACAGTTTGGCACCCACATTTCCTGCCAAAAAACCTAAAATAACTGAACTGTTGTTTATTATTCCAATAAATTTAAATGAACAAAATCAATGATTAAACACAATAGGAGTGATATTTTCGTTGATTATGTTGTCAAGTTCATTTAGTTGTATTGAAAGTCATATTTCTAAAAAAGAAAATTCTCAGAATAAAAATACAAATTTTCCTAAAAGTTTTCATCTGATTGATATCCTACTTTGTGATTGTCTTTTGCTAATGAACTTTTCACTACAATAAAAGGCTCTTTAACATCAAGAAGTAATTACTGTGATCTAAATCATTGAAGTTTCATTAAAATTTATGGCAAAAGAAAACTTAAAGTTGTTTTTCTTTTTTTTTTTTTTGTCTAATACTGTAGACTTATTCTTTCATTACATAGACATTCTTTTTGTGATGATTTTTTTAAACATATTAAATTTTATCTTTACACAAGGCCTCCACAACTAGCGGCAATTGAACGAGGTCAACTTAGTTTGAAAAAGTTTCTCTTCTAGACCAGTTGCCATACCAGGCTAAACAAAAATCCCAGTCTATTTATCCAACCTTGGGGAGGGGAGAGAGATGGATCATGCCATTGCAGGGCCATTAGCTGATGTTGAAATGCAGTCTAGTCAGGATTGAACTCTGGTCACGATTCCATTCATAACAATAACATTATACTAAGCACCACTTTAAATTATTAATTATGATTTTATTACGCATGGATAATTTTGGTGATTTAAAAAAATTGTTCATAGTTCTGAAAAAAATTGAGAGGAAATTTAATTTAATTAATTTTTTGTATTAATTCTAAATTGTATAGATTTATCTTAGAGAATTAATCAATTCAAAGCTGATTATTTGTGATAGGCAAATAGATATGTGTATTACTTTTCAGTGTGGGATATATAATATATATTATATATATATAATATATATATCTTATATATATAGAGCGGGTAGTCCCTGTGATGTAATGGCTTAAGATAGCTGGTTCTGTGACATTGAAGTAGTGAATTTGAACTCTAGTCATGCTATTATGCTCACTTTCCGACAATACAACTTCGGAAAGGGTTGAACCCTCAATCCCTTCAGCTATGGGTTAAATATACCTGCTTTCTACCAAGGATGAATTTAGCATAGATACAAAAGGTTGATAACATTAACAAAGAAACCTACATAATTTTAATGTAGTTTGCTATATTTATAAATAGTGTTCAATCGCATAGAGCATAGTAGATTTAAGTTAGGATAGGGTAGAAAGTTCTTTGATGATCCAGAAGTGAGAAACGAATTCACCAGGCACTGTTGACTTATGTCTATGGTATCGAATTGTAGTCGCAAAATGCCATATCTTAAGACTTTCTAAGAATACACTTAAAATGCTCTAATTAGAGAATAAAGTTAATTTGCAGTCGTATGATTTGTGTAATGTATTTTTTAAAGGCCATCCAGAATTCTCATATACAAAGATAGTATGAAATCTTGTGAGATTCTTCACTCCTTCTAGATATAAGCATAGTATTATAGACACTGTTCCAAGAAACCTACCGTTTCAAGTATTGTTAGTTTATTTTAAATAACATTTTATATCTATCAGGAAAAATGCTATCTTAGTACTCTTTAGAGAATTTTTTACCTGAAGCATATCATCACGGTGTGTGTGTATGTGTGTGTGTGAGTGATATACATATTATATTATATATATATATATATATAATATTATTATTTTATATATATAAATTACATTATCACCTTCGCACAAGCAGGAATGCAATACTCAGAATAATTTTGACGGAAGTTATTCCAATTTATTTTGTTGTCAACCCTGATACAATTTTCTAAAAATTTAGACCTTAGCTACATGTACAGTTAACCCTTAACTGCATAAATTTATAAGATATTACTGAAAAAATTATTTTTATAAATTTTTTATTAAACTTTTCAAAGATGCTTACTGTGGAATTGAAAATCTGTTTTGTATACTGGTTAGACTTTTGTTCTAATTAAACAAAAAATACGCAAACTTATTTCTACATATAAAAACTGAAGCTGATTAAATTATAAAATCTTACATTGAGTTTGTCATAAAAGGTTTATTCAACCAGCATTAACAAATTAGTCAGATTTTTTGTTGAATTTACAATCTTTTGATATTTACTTTATTCATAACTTTTAGTCCATTTAATTTATGAATTTTTGTAATTTATGTAAATTCTTGCCAATGCATTTAAATTCTGTTTTACAGTTTTCGGTTTAGCATATTTCCTTTCAGTTTCATATGGTAAAGAAATGTGTCTTTTTGCTGAATTTTTAGAAATTCCAACATGCTCCATTTTCTTGCATAGTGCAGCTTTTTAGTGCAGTTAGTAGGTCCTGTCTTATACTGGGACCATTTTTTTTTACTCATTTTGGTATTTGCGATAACTTTTTCCCTCCTATTTCTACTTTTGGGCATGCAGTCATTCATTGCATTATGTGGGATAATAATCAGTATTTAATTTTTTTCTCCTTACTACTGATGATGATTCTATCTTAAATAAATGAGTTTAATCATGAATTAACATAGAAGTGAGATATTAATTTCTTTGTTTTATCTGCTCTGATATGCAAATTAAGTACTTTCTGATTAAAAAAAAGTTTTTTGAAACAATTTCTTGTGATTATATATATATTATATATATATATATTATATATATATTATTATAGAGCAATATCTTAAATACTCTTGAGAGAATAAGTATTTTCTGTCCAATTTGCCAATGATTTTGTGGGTCTGTATTCATGTTGTACAATTATTTGTTAATATTCAATTCTTGATATAATAGAATAACAATGAATGCCAATGAAACCTCTTCTTTCCTAAATAGAAAATTCATATTATTCATCATAATATGAATCAACCTGTCTAGGTAATTTATCAAATATATCAATATTTTTTCATTGTTATAGAATATTATTTGATTTGTTACATATTCAATAATCCTTCACAAATCATTGATTTGGAAGGTAATTCTCTCTGTTCTTTATTTTTATGATGGGAAATAGAAACTTTCTCTCTATATTCAGATAAAACACTTCAAATTAATAGATTGAATCTTATTATAATGGACATTCGGTGTCTTATTCTGGTAAGCTAAACTATGTCATGCTTATGTCACAATACCTTAAGAATTGTAAGTTTATCAATAAGTATATAATCTATAGTCAAAATTTCATTGATACATCGAAAAAATCTTATTGATGATGTCTCTATGTAAATGTGGAGTTAGATTGCCTCAAACCAGCCCATTATTAGTGTGTTTAAAAATCCACAATGTAGGTTAATCCCTAAGAATAAAGGTTTACATATAATATTGTGTGATTATTTGCATACTGGTTTAAAAAACTTGGTTTGATATTAATTACTTGGCATTATTGATCTCTAATATTGTTTTATTCCTATTTATTAACTCATCTATGAATGATTTCATAATAGAATAATAAAAATAAGTTAATCTTTTTAAGAAGATTTTTTATTAATTTTGTTAGTCTTTCTAATTTAAATATATTCATTACATCAAAATTAAATACTCGCCCTGAGGTGCGTATTTTTGCTAGTAATATAAATTTTTGTCAGAAATGGTTGATATATAACCACCTATATGACTTAAAAATTGCTTTCCCTTAAAGATATCAATAATAAATCCATTCCCCCCCCCCACC
>CM042154.1:983146-1126068 GCA_023376005.1 Doryteuthis pealeii
CCACCCTGTAAAAAAAGGAAAAAGAAGAGATTAAATTAAAGAGGATCTTTTCAAGTGATTCAAGGATTTTTTTTAGAAAATAACTTGGGAAATAAGTTTTAGTAGCTTTATATATAATGTATCCTTGTGAAAGGAAGGAAAAACTCACACCGTTTATTTCCATAATAAATGTATTTTTGACCAAAATTGGGGCCTTTAATAAATTCTAAGTTGATTTGAACAAAGCCTTCCCCAGAATTCTAGTCTCATCAGAATGGTAATCAAAATAATTTTGAATGGCAATTATTGAATTCAATATTTTGATTTAACATCTGATGAGACTTGAATTCGGGGAGCTTTTGTTAAATCAACTTAGATTTATAAAGGCCCGCAATTTTTGGTCGAATACATTTATTATGTGAATAAAGGTGTTTGAGTTTTTCCTTCTTTCAAGATAAATATTGCTCTGTATATAATCTAAAAAAGTTTATATATGATTGAAGCTCTCTTTAGTGATTTAAAGATTCACAGTAATTTATAATATGGATCATACAATAATAATACAGTGTGTCTTAGAAACTCACATATAGAATCATCCTTACTACGCAAGTTTTTGGATCCTCCTCATATATATATATATATTATTTATATATATATATATATATTAATATACACATACATGCACTTTAATTATTTTCACATAATATGTTGGTAGGAGTGGTGCTCCACCTCAAAATGCCAAACACAATCTCTTGGGTCCTAAGGCGCTTAGTGAAAAAGGGCGATAGAGTTCTTGATTGTCTGGCTGATACTCACTTAGTGCCACGCCAACAACTTTACTACTAATCATCCTATTTTATATCATGGAGATAACTGTAAAATTCTAATTAGAAGTAATACTCCAGAAATAGAAATATCAACATAATGCATGGACACTGTTATAACATCTAGTAATCATCTAATTCTTATATTAACCTTAATCAGTATTAAAATTTAGTTCTTGTGAGAAAAAAAAATATTTTGTACACTTTATTAAATTCTAATATAATGTTTTAACCCTGGCATCTTTCCCATAATAGTTATTAAATTTACAGAAATATTTCATCCATTAAACTAGCAAATCATGGAAAGCAGGTAGAATGTTAATATCAAACTATACTGACAAAAAAGATAATGAGAAACAAAAACTTAACTTTTCTTTTGAATACATTTCCAGGTGCAACTAATCATGGTGTAATGGTCAAAGGATTATGCTAACAGACAATTAATAGGGGAGTTTGATTCTCACCAGGTTGTCTATACTTCTGGCTTTGGTGCTGCAAACAATCTGGCTTTAGTAATAACGGCATTTACAATGAGAGGGCTTCTCTCAAGCTAAGTGTTTAGCAAAAGGTAGTTTTCCGTTAGACATTATTATAATGTGTTGTGGTGTTAGGATAGTCACCAATGGGTTGCTCCAACACTTGTGGCCTTGTGCAAAACTTTCTTAGATTATTTAACCAACGATAAAAGTAAACCTTGCTGGAAAAAACAAAAAATTTTTTAACCTTGGCAAAAGTTTAACAATTTTTGGGATAGTCAAATAATGACAATAATGGCAATCTTACTTTTATTTTAAATTTTATCTTCAGCAGTTATCTTTAATTCTAATTCATTCATAATAACCTTATGTATTTTATTCAAATAATTTGATTTTAGGCAAATCGACTTGTTGTGTGTGTCGTGGTGTGTGTGTGTGTATAATATATATATGGGGGTGGAGCATGGATGTACTGTTAATATACCACATCATAGTGATATTTTTATTAGAGCAACACATTTAAAATGTTCAAGGAATACCGCATTTTCAGTCAAATTTTTTGCAACTGAATGATAATTTTTATGGGCTCTGCATTGTACATCTATGTGTGTGCATAAATATATATATATATATATATAACCATAACCAAGGCCAGAAATGCCCATTTTAGCAAAGTTTTATGAAAACAATACACTTAAAACTGGTGAATAAAACAATTAGAGTTCAATTTTGAATGGTACAAAGTTTTGTTGAGTCTGAATGTCATTTTTTTTTAATCATGCAAATTCTTGATATAATAGAGATATTATGAAATAATTTATATCATATAGAACCCATCACTCCTTCCTAATAGAAGATATACAATATTGTGGACACATGTTACATGAGAAACCAAATGGGACGATAAGTCATTTAGTTTTACTTTGAAGTTTCTTGGATCTATTTAAAATAATTACATAGAGATCTATCAACCCCCACAAGTTCTATATCATTGATCTTATATTTGAGTAGTTTATAAATTTAATTATGAACATTTTCAATGAGAAAACTGTGCTGTACTTTTAGAAATTACAGATGACCCAAGAAAAAAAAAAGAATAAATGCAAGTTACTTTTTTCTAAAGACCATTTTATATCTTGTATTTTAAATTTATCTTCTATTTATCGTTTTATATTTTTTAACAAAATAAATATAGACCAGTAAAAACATTTTAAACAATTACTCGTATATATACACTCATATAATATATATATATATAATTCACATTATTTATAGTGATGAATCATTAATTTATACAATTATTTTTTGAAGCCAAAAGGTTGTTCCTAGTCAATTCTATAATGCCTTGAACTCATTCATTTGATTACTTATCAATAGGATAATGAACTTTTTTTTTTTCAAATGTATGTAAACTTTCTAAATATATGATCATTTTACATATCATTATCCTTTACTATGTTGTGAAAAGAGGAATATCATTTTTTGGTCAAATACACAATGTTGTCAAAAGTAGGAAATGCCAATCAATTATTATTCACACCATGGCACCTCATGTGGTGTAATGGTTTGCAAGCTAAGACTAACAACCATTACAGGTGAGTTCAACTCTCACTGGGTACCACATACACCCAAGCCCTTGTGGCACAACTAAGCAAAGCTGAGTAAAAAGAAAAAACTATTTTTTTCAACCATTACAAGGAGTAAATCTAAACAGTGACATCTAAATCCCATCAATTTACAACAGTAAAAAAGAATATAAGAATATTAATGTTAAGGTTATTTTAATGGAGATATGTATCAAGAGACGAATATTAAAGATTTTATAACAAATTAGATTTTAGGAGTTTTGTGGCATTCATTATTTGAATCTCTATTTTGTCTTAATTTGAATGAAGAGGAATAAAATTAAACAAAAAGATTAAAAAACAAAAACAAGACCCTAAAAGACTTCAGACCCAATAAAAACCGGTTTTTAATCTCTGACATTTTAATCATTTGTGATGAATTAATATATAATTTTTAAAGTCTGAACAATGTAGTTTAAGATAAAAATTATTTTTCTTGGACATAAAAGTAGATTACATAATACCAAATTCTCTCCTGCAATGACGAATAAACCACCATGTATTTTTTTGCATTGAAGATATACATAAGCCTTATATGGAATTATATACAAACTATTAGTATTATCAAGAATATTTTTATAAATCAATTTCCTAATAATCTCTCGTTGTATTTCAGAAGAATTTTCTTAAGTATTAACACTCAAATGTAGAAATATTTTCAATGAAGAATCAATCGTTCTCCTTTCCTTTTTTTGTCTCTTCCAATGTAATCAGATTCCTATCAAAATTCAAGCCAAATTAGGTAATATTCAACATCCACAAAACCAGACGATTTTATGAATAAATAAAGAGGACATTCGTCTAACCCCAAACAATAACAAAGATTTTTTTTAAATAAATAATTCTAGAACATCTTTCTTTATCATAGAAAATTAAAATGGATGCACATTAAAGTAAATGTTGCATCATCAAATTCCCTCGGAAATAACCAAATATCTGAGTGATTAGAGTTTGAGAAAAGAAATTATATCTATTCTAATTCTAATTGTTATTATTCAATAATTTTTATGTAAATCCCTCTTCTATTAATGTTTGCTACAATAACACTATCATAATTTTACAAAAGATCATCTGTCATTTGCAAAAAAAGCAATTTATAATTCAAACTAAAGTCTCAAATTAAATTTTATCAAATTTATCAATATTCAAGTGGCAGGAAAAATAAGTTTTTACAAGAATATGTAACTAAAAAAAAAAAAAAAAAAAAAAAAAAAAAAAAAAAAAAAAAGGTAACTGACTTGTAGACTAGAGATGTTACTTTTCATTAATTTTCATAAAATCAAACTGAAAAATTGAGGAAAAACAATGTAGCAGATTATAAAAATAAAATTAAATAAACATTTCAAATTAATTAAATTCAATTTAAAACGGTTAAACTAAGAGATTATCACTATAAACATTTATTAATTTATTAACAATGTCTAAAATAAATCTGGAACTGGATTTTGGAAATGTCTCTCTCTAAGGTGAACTAAAAAGAAATTTCCTTCTTGTTGATAATTTTTTTTAAAGAAAACAAGTTTTAAAAAATAAATTTATATCAGAAAATAAAACTGAATTTATACCTTACTTACACAATCTATCCATTAAATCTGACGTTACTACATAGGATTATTATTAAATAAAGCATTAATTTTTCATTTAAGAAAAGGGAAGCTTTTCTTTTAATCCTCATTAAAATAAACACATCAAATCACTAATTAACCTTTATCAGGACAAATTTCAAGATTATAATCAATTCAAGAAATGGGTGATTATTCTAATCGTCCACCCATACAACTTTTAGATATATTAAAACATAAATTTACAAGTTAATTATCCTAAGATATGGAAATAGTTTGTTTGTTTTTTGTTTTTTTAATATGAATTATCTTTGATTAAACGCTTTTAAAGAGAATCTAAAAATGGTTAATACCAAAATGAGTGGACGAAAAGGACTAATATTGAATTTAGGTAACCATTAACCAATGAATTGAATAGATTATATTGCTTGGCTGATTATTGTGGGTTATTAGAAGAGAGAATGGGGAAAAAATTCTAAGGAAAGCGACAGGATGGATTTTTAAAGAGTCTTAAAAAGGAAAAAATAATTATTTAGAGAAGTGGAGATATGTATAAAGCAAAGTTAAGTATGTTAAAATGAAACAATTTTTTTTCTCTTTTCTCCCAGAATTGAAGCTTTAATAAAATGAAACCCAACAGGCTTATTGTCATTTAAAAAGAAAGAATAAAAGAAATGAGGGATTTATATATATATATATATATATATATATATATATATATTCAATACTGGCTTCGATTTTTAAATGGAAAAAAAGGACTCAAATATTCGTTAACAATGATTGAATAGACAAGTATTATGTTTCTAGCAAGTTTAATAAATAAAATGTAACAAGTTTGTCTAGCCTTCAGCAACGAGGAATTTTAGAATGGAAAAATTGATGAGGATGATAATGGAAGAGAAAGAAAGATGGACATGAAGGAAAAACTTAACAAGAATGGAAGAAAGCGAAGAGTGAATTGTGAATGGATGGAACAAGTGGTTGAAGGAGAAGAAGAAAGATGAATAAAGAAGAATGAAGAGTGGTGGAACATATAATTACATCATTTTTCAAAGACAACTATATATCTCTCTCTATTCACACAAAACATGAGCTTTGCATATAGAAAGAAATAATCGAAAAAATAAACTAGTCAAAAAAAAAATACAAACTAATGAATGGTGGGGATAGCGTTTTTAAAATAATTTTTTTTAAATTGTAAAAAAGCGGAAAAAAATGAACACTAGGAATGACTTGGGTAGCAAAAAGAAAGAGTTGGATTCTTGAACAAGAACGAGTGGGAGGAAAATGAAAGACGGTCAGATTATATTGAATAATTAAGCAAAGATTTTCATAAAACTATTTACTAAAAGAATTAAGTCTGTTGTCCCCATCTTCCTTTTTCGTTAACTTCTAAGGGTTTTTTTTTATAAAGCCCAGTAATGTAGCTTAAAATAAAACAATTGTTTTTTAAAATTTCAAAATTATCTAATTGAAAAAAATATTCTCATAATTTTGCTATTCACTATCAAAAGTAAAAAAAAAAATGTGTAGGGCAAATTAATTTCTACTGATAAGATTTTACTGGTAATAATGGTAGTGTATTTTTTTAAAATTTGCATCATAAATTCATTCATTAATTAAAAAGCAAAGATATTGCCTATTTAAATATTTGTTATTCTTAATGTATAAAAAAAAAATTTAAAAAAAGGTTATAGGGTGACAACAAATTCCTTGAGAAATTGCACCCAACTTTCCATCTTTTGAATTAAAGTCTCAATTCACAATGAACAGGTTTCATAAAAAGTGTCGTCTGCCTAAAAAGATAACACCGCAAAAAAAAAATGATTAAATTATCCATTTCCAGATTGAACAGTAAACACCAAAGAATCGAAATATTTCTCGTTTTAAAGAGCATGTCACCATTACTAACTATTTTTCTTTATCATTGTAGATAGGAATCAAGTGAATATATAAATAAATATAACTGAGGATCTAATTTTGAGGCAAGAAAATGAGGGTCGACTTATACACGGATAATAATTTCCTAAGGTTGGAATGGCAAACTTATAAAGAAGGAAGGAAAGAAAGAAAATGAAAAATATAAATTAATG
Organism: Doryteuthis pealeii; assembly: GCA_023376005.1. Lineage (NCBI taxonomy): Eukaryota > Metazoa > Mollusca > Cephalopoda > Myopsida > Loliginidae > Doryteuthis > Doryteuthis pealeii. The sequence continues at coordinate 989,706 of CM042154.1, forward strand.
ATTTCGTGACCATAAATCAAAAGGTCGACCTGAGTATGACACTAACAATAAATTCGATGTTTGAATCAGAGATAAAACACAGTTAATGAATACATTGAGTTGTAATTTTTGTAGAGAAGTTGTTTTTTTTTATCCATTATTATTGACGTGTCGTGTACACATAACACGAAAGTGTCATTCGTCTCCTCCGCTTCAAGTGAAACAAATATGACATTAAAAAAAAAAGGGAAGAAAAACGTATCAGAAAATAAAGTAAATCAATTTGCTTTTTCGCTAGTTTATCGATTATTTTTAAACAAGCAAGACTTACATACAAAAACTACAGAACATTATTTACCTAATAAAATCACTCGTAAAAAGAAAATAGCGTAAAAGAAATATTTTCTCTTCTTTTTTAAATTAAAATATATCTTCAAGTTAAAAATTTAAATAAATCAAATTAAAACGCTGTACAAACTGAATTTATAGATTTTTTTTACAGTTTAAAGAGACTATAATTCTAAATTATTATAGCTGTCATCAATTTCTTCTAAATTTAACCGATTTTTTTTAATGAAAATAAGCGGCTTAGGTTGAAAGCCAATTTGTATCGAGAGAAAAAAATGAGTAATGAAGAAAAAGTCGAATGATTGCAGCAGACGATGGATAATAATACAAAACCAATTGCTCCTTATCTTCATAAGGTTATATTTGGGGATGATCTAAACAACAACAAACAAAATTGGATAAATTTTGTCGATTATATAAAAGATTAGCTTCAGTTTAAATAGAGAATTGGTTGATTCATAAGATTCGAAACTTGAACCACAATAATCAGCCATGTTTTCCATAAAACTAGTTGTCTTGAGTTCAAGGAAGGAAAGAAGAAAAAAGACTGAAAAGTGTCATAATATTGAAATGGGCTCATTTTTTATTATTAACATATTCTACGCATTTCTGGTCACAAAATAATGGGGAAGAGAAAAGATCAGATATTTTGTGATGTTGGTAAAAATCCTTAAATCATTCATCATGGCAGTGAACAGGTGTTTTAACAAATACTGATAAACCAAACTTTATGAATGAATGAATAAATAAATAAAATGATGTGAAGGCGTTATTTTGAGGGGGTGGAGAAATTAAATACCTTTTTTCTTTCTTTTTCTTTTTTTTTTTTTTTTTTGCGGGGTGGAATTGGAGAAGGAAAAAAAAGACGTTTCTGCTACCCAGGGTAACCAAACGAAAGCGTCTCAAATTCAACCGGAAAAAGGTTTCAAAAACTAGAGAGAAAAAAAAAACATTATTAATAGAGAGAGAGAGAGAGAGAGAAGAAAAGAGAGGGGGGGACGCTTGCAGCAACACGGTCACGTGACCCAACGCACCTCTTCAGCCCATGATTAATGTTTCACAACTACTGAAACGCTGTTCGGGATTTAGAAAAAGTATATCTCTACCAAGTGATTGTCGTGAATGATTCCAATGATCAATTAATTGCCATTAGAATTATTGGATATTTTAATTTTAGATCCTTAAAAATTGGGTTTTTTTAAATGACTTACTAGCACTTTCATTTTAAGTTAAATTGTTTTTTGTCTTCAACCTGAGCTCAAATATGATTGAATAAAAATCGTTTCGAATATATCGTGTAGATAGTGAAAGTAAAAAAGAAGTGTCAAAATGAAAGTATGAAGATTATTGGACAGATCTTTTTAGACCCTTGTGATTGGGGGGAATGGGTTTGATCAAGGGGTAAAAAACAAACAAACAATTATTTTACGGGGAGAAAAAAAAAGGACAATTTGCTATGAAATGTTTGGAAATAAAAAGCAAGATATTTTTTTTTAAATAATATACCAATTCAGATCTTTTTAAAAACAGGGGAGAAACAAAATGAAAGTATGAGTATTGAATATTGAACAAACCGATTCTTTTTTAGACCCTTATGATTAGAAAAGAAAGAATACAATTATTTTTATTTTTTTAATTTTTTTTTTTAGACTTTAAAAAATTTTTTCTTGCTACAGGGAAAAGAGAATTTGCTGTGAATTGTTTGGGAATAAAAGCGAGATAAAAAAAATGTTTTAAATAGTACACCAGATTTTTCTTTTTCTTTAATAAAGGAGAAAATATTTTCCAAAATCTATTTTTAATTTCTTTTGATACCTTGATTTATAGAAAAGTTGTTTTAAAAAGGCACATTTCAAATATCCTTTTTTTGGGGGGTCATTTTTTTAAGCAAGAATTCCTTTAATTGAGGGTTACACCTTAATTGGATCTATTTGGTCATCATATCAACCCTGAATTATTTAAAGCAAGGGGAAATATAATTTTTTTTTAATCAAAATATTTGTAATGTCATCAGCTTGATATTATTCACGTTTTGTAACCTTTCAAGCAAAACTTCCTGTGATATTTTTTTTTAATAAAAAAATAAAAAATTAAAAAACCCAAAAGGTACACTTTAGTTGGATCTCTATGGCAAATTGTGAGAATGATATTTTTAAATGAAGCAAAATTAATAAATAAAATAATATAAAGGGAATAAGAAAAAAAAAGAAGGATACATCCTGAGCGATCCGCCCTTAGTCCCGATTGCCAGAATATGTTGTACTGGGTCGTAAGCAACCGATGTGGGTTGGAAAGGAAATCCGTGACGCACGGTCTGCAAAGAAGACAGACAAGCACAAACACAAGATAGAGACAAAAAATATCAGCATTTAAAAGCAATATAGAAACAAAAAGAAGTATATTACATAAACAGAGAAGGAGAAAAAAAAAGACATTTAACAGGTGATACGGACAAACATAAACGACTAAAAAGCAGATAACAATATAGAATTTCCAATGGAAGAGTCCATTAAATTTTTTGGAAGGAAAAAGTATATATAAGTATTATATAATTTGGACATTCTTGTTATAAACAAAGATTATAGTGCCATTAAAGACAATATTTAAAAAAATAAAATCATTGATAATCAAGGTGAATAAGCTTTCATTGTTGACGGACGACTTATTTTTCCAGTTGTTAGTTTAGGGTTATTTTAGGGTTGGATAAGGTTCTAAATGAACACAGTTTAAGTAATTGTCAAAAAAGAATCTAAAAAAGACGAATATCTTAAATATTTGGTTAAACAATATTTACGATGTTTTGAATTAATTTGATTTTTCCCCCAATTTATGAAAATTAAGTATTTTCAGAATAAGATTTGTTAAAATAGAGGAAGTAGATGAAAAATACATAAATGCATAAAAAATAAGTTGCAAGAAACGAAACATTTATATTAGAAAATTTTAAAATCTCAAATTTAATGTTTCCTCCACTTCTCAGTTTAAAAATGTAAATGAATGAATAAAAACAACATTTTCTTATGTAACATCTTAAGAAGAAAAAAAATGAATATTTTCCAATTTTATCAATATATTTAAGATTGTGTTATGTCGACAAAAATCAACATTTTCTTTCCATTCAATAAACAAATGCATTGATAATTTTTGTACATTAAATTTAAAACTTGACAATTGACAAAACGTTAAAATCGCAGATTTATTTGGAGGAATTCCGTCTTAAAATATTTTTCTACTTTTCAACAAAAGAAAAATAATTAGGGTTTTAATTTTTCAAGAAAAAAAAAACAACAAAATAAAATAAAGAATTGTCATAATTAACAAAAAATGATAATTTAAACCTTTATATTTAACTATTAAGATTAAATTCTAAAATAATATCAAATAAAAAAAAATCAAACTAGCTAGGCAAAAATACATATAAAAAAACCAAGTAAATGAGGGAAAAGGGGTTCAAATTAAATTATGCATTTTTTAATTTTAAATACATCAAGGCTTAACAGGTGACTAAATACCTACGTTAATAGGATCAAATAAATCGTGATTAAACCATTGTTTTAAAATATTTAAAAATAGAAATTAATCGAAAAACATATAATTTTTGTGTTGTTCTTAGCTTATAGATAAACTAAACATATTTTTATAAAAATAAACAGAAGGGAAAAAAACAACAATTGATTGTGACATTATTGTGGGTGGATATGCAAGTTAGTTGTTTAATGTTACCATATGATGGGGGCGGTCGCTTTTTTTTTGTGTTTTTTGTATGTTTAAAATTATAAAGAAATTATTAAATTAAAGACAGAATTTATTCAAGTCCAGTGACATAAATAACAATTTTTGTTATCATTTATAATAAATAAATAAATAAAATAAAAAATAAACAAAGAAAGCGTAAAACAAATCCACCAATGCCAGGAGTAAATAAATAACATCTTTAAAAAATCCGGAAATAAAAAGAAAAACAGAGGATTTTTTTTTCCAAAAATACTAAATATATAAATAAATAAAGACTAAAGATTAATTGTAAACTCATTATTATATATTTATCAACGAATCGGACGGTATCATTATTATTATCATCGCCAGGTGTTATTATTATTACTAATATTATTATTATTATTGTCATCAATAGTAGTGGTAGTAGTAGTAGTACTATTATTATTATTATCATTATTATTATATTTCTCGACCATTTTTCCTACCTTGCAGACTTCGAAGTGTTCAGAACGTAAAGTCTCAGTAATGTCCAACTCGGTCTTAGCTTGAGTGTTTACGGATGACCTGAGGCCATCCAACACTCCTTTTATTTTGAATTTTTTCATTTTATCCATCACCGTTGACATGTCAAATGTCGTTTGTGTTGTGCGAGAGGTAACAACATTTCCATGAGAGGCCAGGCGCAATTCACCATTGCCTCCTCAGACCGCCGTGCTACTACTGAGATATCAGCAGCAGCAGCAGTAATAGCAGTAGCAGCAGCAGCGGAGACGATATAGACAGCAGCAGCAGCAGCGGAAGAGAAGAAGAAGAAGAAAAGAAAAATAACTAGAAGGAGAAGCATTGGTCCTATAAACGTGAAATAGTGGCACTATTACCACTAAACCTACAAAACAACTACCACAGTAGCACCGCTACAAGCAACAGGGTGACACTTGTAGCTGCACAAACAATTCATGCTTATGAACAATATGATAAAAAAAAACAGCCATCAGGTGACACTAGTAACCAAGTGATTGGGCTATCTCCACTACTACTAACTAAAAACATAACCATATACTAGCAATGACTAAAAAAACATTAAAAAACAAAACAACCTATGTAGCTGACATTGCATTTTCTATCTTTATTTTAGCGCCAAGCTGTAATGTACAGTAATGGTTAATGAGTTTGTCTTACATAGCATTTACTACTTTTATATTTTTAATCAAAAGATAAAAGTAGTAAATGCGATTACTTGCCAAAAGTTTAGTATAAGGTTAGGTTATTAATGAATAACGGGTACTTTAAGGATAAAAACTAAGTATACCCAATTCGTCGAAAAATCCGTGTTTTTTCAATACAATTTCTCCATCCCCCCCCCCCCGGTTGAAAAAAAATTACCAAAATCAGGGAATTATTCGATTTTAATGAAATTTTCAGTGTTGATTTTTAGTAATGAATGAATTTTATGATGCATCAGTTATTTTATTTCAGAACTTTCTGATTTTTTTCAGGTCACTTAAGTTTGACCCCTCCCCCTTTGTGGGGCGCAAAATATCGGTGTGGTATATATGTGATTGATACTATTTTCTGCATAAATAAAAAGACAAAAGACCGAAGGTGTGAATAGAAGAAAAAAAATTAAAGTATCTTCTCAGGTAGTAAATAAGTACCGAAAATCGGAAAATAAAATGAAAATAAAAACTAAAAAAATAATTTTTGGAGATTTTTTTTACTCATTTCGATAATTATTTAATTGGCTATTAATTATCCTATAAAAGAAAAAATATACATCAATATTTGTTCCGTTTAAAGGGGGGGGCGCTAAATTTCCAATACAGTTTTCGACCAAAAAATATGGGTGTTTGATACTAAAGTAAAGTAATTATAAAAATATTTTTTTAGAATCTAATAATATGATATTTTAAACTTAAACGTTTGCTGTTTATATTTTAAATGAATTTTATATATTGATTTATCACAGCAGAAATACTTAATTAAAGTTTTGAAATAAAATAACTGATGCATTATAAAAATCATTAATTGATAAATCAATACTGAAAATTTAATTAAAATCGGATAATTCCCTGATTTTTGGTAAATCTTTTTGCAATCGCGAATGTTACATTAATTTTGTAAACAAGCCATTTTTAATCAGCGTCTCAGACCGAACTCGATCGAAATTGACCGAAAAAAATTGTTTTAAATGTATTTAAAATAAATTACAAGTGTAATATTATTTTGCTTTTTTAACTAATGCTCATTATGTTACTACTTTTCGACTTAGACAAAAATTTGACCTTAAATAATCGATTTGATTAATTTTAATTCGTAGCAGCCGAATTTGTGGGTATACCTAATAAAAAACTTTTTATCCTTAAAGTACCATTTATTCATTTATAACCTTATACCAAACTTTTAGCAAATACTAGTCTTCTAGGGATATGTTTAGCAAGCTAATATCTGTGTAGTTGTTATTTACTAAGCTTAGCTTAGTTTGGCACAAGGACAGAGAAATATGGGACACCCAGTGAGACTCGTACTCACTAACAGCAAGAGTCTGCCCAAACTCGCTCACCTTTACATCACCTTTACATCATTTAAAAAAAAAAAAACTTGTAGTCAGTCATTTACAAACTTTGGCACAAGGCCAGAAATATGGGGCACCCAGTGAGAGTCTAACTCACAAAAAGTAATGGTCTCTACTCTAGCCAAACTTGCTAACTTTTACATCACGCAAGGCACCCTCCCTCTTAAAAAAACGTACTAAACGTTGTCGGTCATTTACCAAGTTTGGCACAAGACCAGAAGTATGAGGCACCCGGTGAGAATCGAACTCACAAGCAATGATCTGCTTGCTAACTTAGCTCGTTGACGACTGTGACACTACAAGATGACTCTCCACCCCTAATGGCAGATTAGATTTGGTACAAGGTTGCGAATACGGAGCAACTAGTAGGGATCGAACTACTGAATTATACTATAATTCAGTTTACTATAATTATTATAGTAAGTTGGTCTGCGAGACGAGCTTACCGTGACACCACGTTAGGAGGCAACCCTAGTAATTCACTAAGTTTAGCTTAGTTCGACACAAGGCTAAGAAGAACTATTGGACACATAAATGAGAATCTAACTCACAAGTAATGGTCTGATAACTTACTAACCATGTGATATTTACAACGTATCCCACGTATATTGGTCAGGCAGAAGGCCCTATTACTGTGGGACCACCCACGAACCGAAGATCATGGGAGGCGGGTGCAAAAAATACGTTGATCCCGTAGGCATTCCTCACTCAAGGAGGCGCCTCAGGCACTGGGCAATAAACCCAGCCCTACCCCTTTTAAATCGAGGGGTCAGGTGTTGCCTGGGGGATGGGCCCCTGGGATCAACGCTGTTAATTCTATCAACGGTCCAGGGCCGAACATGTGTGTTTAATTAATATTTCGATCTTTATTGAGTACTCCACATTCGTGACCTTCTGCCAGACTTGGCTACGTTTTACTCAATGACCATGCCATGGGATTAATGCTTGTTAGCAAGCTAATCTGTTGTAGTAAGTTTGATTGACTGTTGAGTCGTGAGTGAGTACCCCACCCACACTAGTGGCCCTGTGCCAGACGAAACTGAGCTTAACTGGGCGCCTGTCCATGGAAAATGGTTCTTTTTCTCTGAAAACCATTATTGTGTAAATTCAATCCTGGTTTTGTGGTCATGTGCCAGACTGAAGTGAGCTTAACAAATATCTATAATGGGCACCTCGCCATGAGGTAATGGTTGTTACCGAGTTAATACGGCAAAACTCACTGTGGAGTGAGTTCGCTCTTTATTATTTGGGTATCCAACCCTTACTTGTGGCCTTGTGCCAGACTAAGGTAAGCTTTCATTGTGAGTACATTGCATTACATTACATTACATTAGTAGGTATGGCGCTCCACCTCAGCAAAAGCAATCCCCCTGGTCTAACGCTAGCGAAAAAGGGATACACTTCCTCGCTGTCCGGCTGATACCGACAATAAGCCACTTTATTTTTTACATTGTGATTGCTTCAGCGTTGAGGAATAGTTTTCGAATTCGTTACTAATGCAGAATAGTTCGCAAGAGATAATATCATTAGATTACGTATAAAATTTGTATACGTAATCTAATGATATTATCTCTTGCGAACTATTCTACATTAGTATCGAATTATTAGGGATACCCAATTTTGTCGTCTGCTAGGTTTTTAAAAACAAATTAAACTTAATTAAATCTATTATTTAAGGTCAAACTTTTGTCTAAAATGATAAGTAGTAACATAATGACCATCGTTAAAAAAAATATATCATTACATATGCAGTTTATTTTTAATAGATTTAAAACGATTTGTTTTGGTCAATTTCGACGCGATCCGCCATTTTGTCACTTTTCAATGGTTTTAGGCGCTTGTTTATAATTTTAACGTAACATTCGCGATTGCAAAATTTTTTTACCAAAAACCAGATAATTATCCGATTTTAATGAAATTTTCAGTATTGATTTATCAATTAATGAATTTTATAATGCATTAGTTATTTTATTTCAAAACTTTAATTTAGTATTTTTGCTATGAAAAATTAATATATAAATTCATTTAAAATATAAAAAGCCTGATGTTAAATTTAAAATCTTATATTTTTAGATTCTAAAAATAAATATCTATTTAATGCAAACCTTTTTTTATTACATCAAAGTATACTGTACCCCCCTACTTTTTAAGCAGAAAAAATATCGATGTATAATTTTTTCTTTCATAATTATAATAGCCAATTAAATAATTATCAAAATGAGTAAAAAAAAAATCTCCAAAAAATTAATTATTTATTATTTTTTTACATTTTATTTTTCGATTTTCGGTACTTATTTTCTCATAGAAAAGCCACCGTAACATTTTTTGTTTGTTTCTATTCATAACTTCGGTCTTTTATCTCTTTATTTATACTGTAATTAGAAACCTATAAGACCAACTTGAAAAAAAGTGACCTGAAAAAATGAGAAAGTTTTGAAATAAATCATGCATTATAAAGATCATTCATTGATAAATAAACACTGAAAATTTCATTAAAATCCGATAATTTCCTGACTTTTGGTAAATTATTTTCGGGGGGGGGGTCATTTTGTCAGAAACGCATTTTAGTTCCATTTTGGGTATAGCTATAAAAAGCATTACATTTCACGGAAATACCCAAAACCTTAGAGATGCTAGGGTTAGAGATAGGGTCAGTGTTGTGTTAGAGTAAGATTAGGCTACTTCGGGAGTTTCCGTAATCTAATGCTATGTATATGTAAAATACAATTCTAACGATCTCTTGCGCGCTATTCTACATTTGTACCACGAATTCATCTCACAGATTAGTGTGTGTGTGTGTGTGTGTGTGTGTGTGTGTGTGTGTGTGAATTCAATTTGAATTCTAGTTAGGTACCCCATAGTTTTGGCCTTGGTCCAGACTGGGTGCTTCGCCTTACCGTAGTATATGGTAAGTAAATACGTTATCTAATCTAACAGACCTGACATGCTATAATGAATTCAATTTTCATTCATTGGGCACCCCACAAAATCGTGACCCTGTGTCAAATCAAAACTAAAACTGAGCTTTTGTGAGGTGTGATAACCGAGTCATTAAGTGAGTGACACTAAAGGGTAACATATACTTTCTTAATTGTATCAGCCAATAAGTCGTTTTAAACGTAAATATTTAAAAACATAAACCACCAAATACTAAAAAAAGCGAAAGCAAATACTATGAGAACACGTTTTTTTATGTGATAAGAATGACACTACTAATTTTAAGCCGATATACAAACAACCCAGTGATGTTTGTAGTACGAGTTAACAAACTGACTGTACTATACTTGCACAATAACACTAGTGTTTGGTTTGTGAGTGAATATCACCATTAATTCTTCTTTTTTTTAGTCTAATAAATGACATTTGAATCAGACTCAAGCGAGCAACAAGCCTATTTTTATTGTAGTTGTTGCAGTGTTCATAGAAGTTAAATATCACTATTTGTGAAGTAGTCAATTAACAGTTAGTTAAAATAATACTGACAGAAATAGTAGTATGCTTGTGTTAGTAACAATCACTAATAGTAGCAAGATGGTGACTTGCAAAATCTGACAATCTTTACTAGCAACAACATCTGATTGCTTATAGCAGTATTATCGACGGCATTCATTCATTCAAAGACAAGTTACGTTTAGATTTCCATGGATATCTTTAAATCAGAATGATACTGTCGTACCATAATAGTTGTTACACTTAGTGTATATGGAATTTATATGCAAATATGTGATAAATAGGAAAGAAGTAGTTTTAAAAAAGGAATTCATTGATTTATTTTTGGTTTAAAATTAAAAATAAGTTTGTTTTTTCTTGGCTTAATTTGCTTTACTGAAGAAGATTAAGTGATATCCGTTTTTTAAATTCTAACATGGAAGCTGACCGTTTTTTGTTTTATTCTTAGAAAAACAAACGCTCGTTATATTTAATTTATTGTTTTTAAAAAATGGATTTTTTTTTCTTCTTTTTTTGTTTGTTTGTTTGTTTTGTTTGTTTTTTGTTTTTGTTTTTTAGTGTGTGTATATATCAATGCAAATAAATCGAGTTTAGTAAGCACTTGCAGACATATAAATGGACAAAAACAAACAAAACAACAAAAAAAAACAACTTAAAAACGCACAGCTGAAGAAGTGTAAACTTTTAATGTAGAAATGCCACAGAAAAATAATAAGAGTATTAATGGAACTACTGAATTATATAGACAGCTGCTTAAAGCAACAGGTTGGCGCATACAGCAAATTTAAAACATTAAAAGCAAGAAGAAGAAAAAAAGGGAGGGAAAAAATAGAGCCTTGCAGTGCAATGCTGCTTATTTTCTTATATTAAATTTACCTTTTAATGCAAAACAGACCAAGCAACAACAAAAAATAATAAATAAATAAAAGATAGGAGAATTTAATCATTGATCGATACTGCTAAGTTGGATTAAAATCCATTTAAACAATAATTATTTAAGTAATTTTACAAACACCGACATCGCACTGATTTGCAATAGCCTCCTTTTCGTTTCATTCATTCAATTTTAAAGCTTGCATTTAGGGCAATTATTTATTATTCGCAGAAAATACGGGGAGTGTTTCAAAAGTAACGCCTCCTATTTATTCCCACAGAAACTACAACTGATATATAGGTTTTATGTTCCAGACCTCCCACGGGGCCAGATTAACATAAAGTATTTTTAACTTGGGGAGCCACATATAAACTGAAGCTCATACGATGACCACTGCAACCAAAAATGCATGGTTCCGTCGGCATTCCCCTTAAGGATCGCCTCAGACAATGGGTAATAAACCCGGCCCTTACCCCTTTTTGACCAAGGGACAGGTGCTGCTTGTGTGGATAGGCCCATGGGACCACGCGATTGATTTTAGCTCGCTTAAATATAACAGATAACACAACGCTTTTTTTCTTTATTCTTCTCTTTTTGGGGGGAGGGGGATAGTACAAATGTTCAACTATAAAACACCATTTTTTTACATTTTTTTTTTTACAGTCACCAGAATTATTGGTTATATATTCATTTTCGCCAGAACAAGAAGAGCCTGCATGCCGCACTCATAAAAATGGACACCAGCGCAGGCGACCTACTTTTTCTACTACAGTGACATCCGTGTAGTCCATCTTTTATCGGCCCAATTCGAGTAGATGGGCTGATCTAGGCACTTTTCATTTCATTTTGTTGACGGCTGTGTTGAACATGGCTTGTCACACACACTAATGTTGCTACTGCTTAAACGCACTACCCATCACCGAACTGTGCTCAAATCCACAGTTTGATCTCTGTAAACGTTCACAAACGTCATGAATGTAAATGGGTACCTTTTTTTTCCACATGGAGGAATTCAATGTCACACTGCTACTTCACACACACTAAGATTCTTGTGGCCATTTTTAGGCTGCAGGTGAGAGCACTTTACAGTGGAGATCCCTTGTGGCACTAAGCTTGATCCATTTTGGGTGGAATCCTTGTGTTCCTCAGTGTTAAGCAGAATCATTGATTGTTGATCCGTTCATCCGTGTTAAGCACAAGCAACTGAACGCCTTTCAAGATTGGCCATTAAATAGTTAACCAACCACGTATTTAAGCATGTTGATTGGCTGATAGAATCCACGCGGCCACGAAGAGTCTATAGATTTGAATTGTGGCCTACAACACACCTTATATACCCAAATAATCTAACAACTGTATCTGGTGGTGAGGCTCCAGTTCTAGAACTGTGAGATGTGTGGAATACCCTTTTATTGCCATTACTCCAAGGTCTACTCTAATCCAGAATCATAGTACCTGCTAGGGTCTCAGCTATAGATCTAATTGAAAATTATTAGTATTAGATAGGAATTCTTGAAACCATATAACTGTGTACAAACAAATTATTATTAAATAAAAATAGTTACTTGAAACCATATGATTGTGTATAAATTGTCTTATGAACACTTGAAAAATTATGGTGGTGCCTATGAAGTAATGGTTATCATTGTAGGAACAGGACACGGCAACATGAGTTCAAATCCTGGACGAGGTTGATAGCCTTTCAGATAGTGCTTATACCTTTAGGAAAAGGTGTGAATCCAACTATTCTCCTTCCATCTATGGGCAAATAGTAAACTGGGCTCTTTAACCTTGGTATGGCAATTGGCCTAGGAAAAGGAAAACTCTGAATCTAAACTTGTTAAACTCCACTTAAAAATAGACCTTGTGTCACATCCTGTTTGAATGAAGGAGTTGGTAAGTACATTAAAATACTTGAAACCATACAATTGTCTGCAAATTACTTGTATTAGGAATATTTGATATAAGTAAAAGTAAAGTCGTCAGGGTGGCCTAGGCGGATGCTCTACTGACTGAGCTAAACCGGCCCTAACTGTGAGTAAATAAATGATTATAGACAAATCAAAAGAATCGTAATGGAACATTGAAAATATAGTTATGGCTAGGATCAGACATTTACAGATGAATCAAATTTTACCATTAACAAATGCATAAGAAGTTGATATGTCAATAGTAAAATGGGTTATTTCCTATAAGTCCAACATAAACAAAGGGGAACCACCCTTGACTGATAAATTATTTATTGATCTACTAGGAAAAAAAGTAAACGGGGTTAGGGTTAGTTTAATGTGAAAATAAATAATTTATCAGTCAAGAGTGGTTCCTCTTTGTTTATGTTGGACTTATAGGAATAACCGACAAATGAATCATTAGCTGTTATCTATAAAAAGGGAAAAAAAGTTATTAGCAAGAAAGTTCAACCCCTACTGCCCTACCATCAACACATCTCAATATAATAAATAGGAGACATAGGAGAACTATGACGGTAGAAGTCAGATTAAGAGAAGCAGTGGAATTTTTGACAGAGCAGAAACAAATAAGTATATTAATAAACAGAACAATAGTGTTTAGTCCTGGAGCATCCAATATTCATATAGATTGACTATGAAAAATACATTGTAAATGATTTTACTTAAAAAAAAAAAAACATTGCAAATGATTTTACGATAAAAATGTACTACAAAAAATTTACTATAAAGATTTACGGCAAACAATTTTGCTATAAAATTGAATTGGAAATGATTTTACTATTAAAATGCATCACAAATACATTGCTTATAATGCCCAGGATATTGGAATTCTATAATGTAGACTACAACTCTCAGAATATTGGATTTCTATAATACAGTCTACAGTCACCAGGATATTCGATTTCTATAATATTGACTACAGTCCTCAGAATATTGGATTTCTGTAATAGAGACTACGATACCCACGTTATTAGATTTCTATAATACATTTTACAGTACCCAGGATAGTGGACTTCTATAATAAACAATATAGTACCTAGGATATTAAATTTCTATAATACTGATTACAGTAAACAGGATATTGGATTTATATTATACTACACAAAATGTGACCTGTTGGGTCACCCATTGAGCTCTCTGTAGATAATTGTGATTAGGTAAAACAGAGTTTGCAAAGTGATTTAAATTAGAAAAAAGAAAAAAATACTTCCAGAAAGTTTTAAAAAATAAAAAAAACATTAAAATTATTTTGTAAGATTTTTAAGAAAGGAAACGTATGACCTCATTTAAATTGAAATGGATCATGGAATTTTATTAAGCTGCGGGCTCGTTGCTGAATCTTAACATACAAATAAAGTGAGTAGTTAAATATTTCTATCACAATTACTCTACCATCTCTCTGTTAATCACAAAGAGAAACTAACATATATAACCAAGATATACATAGAGAGGGTTAAAGTGATAGGCAGAATGTGAGTTCGGGATGAGTCTATTTTTTACTTAATTGATAATTACTACTAGAACCAAATAAAAATGGAATTTTTTTCAAACATAACTCAATCCTAAAAGCAAGTAATATTTTGGTATGAATTTTGTGTCCTTATACTAAACTGGAAAAAAGCCTTTAGGAAATAAAATTTGATTTGCTCAGCTTTAGTATAATAATAGATACACACCAGAAAATCAGAAATCGGTTGTCTCAATATCTATTACTTGAGTTTTTACCAAAAAAAGACAAAAAAATGTGGCACAAGGCCAAAAGAAATGAAGGTGTGTGAGGAGTGTTATTACTCATCATTACTTACCTTAATCTTCGCTAGTCATGTTCACTGACCCAATAACTCACAATTCTTCTACACACAACAATATCACACATATGCCAATTAGAACTTTATAACCACAATGATCATATTAACACAGCTTCTCTGTGAAAAGCCAATTTAAGGTTTTAGTTTCTTGGTTTAATGGCATATCAACCTTCATGGGGTATTGTTGTCACTCCAGGTTATTTGGTTGGTTCTTGTGTATTCTACTTAGTCGCATCTTACACGCAGTGCAGTATATTCGAGTACACCTATATACCCCTGGTTGTACACAGGTGTTCTTGTCTTCTTTACTAAGATAATTATCTTGTATTTCTTTTAACTTAGATTGGTCTTCCATCTTACCTTGTATTTCTTCTCTCTCTGGGCTGGTATCTTCTTAGCTGCTGGATCTGTCTGTCTTTGGATCAGGTGTTCCTTAAGCTTCTGTATTTGTGTTGTTTGTTTGTTCTTAGTAACAACACAAGACATTACTTTGTTTTTGAGCGCGTGAAACACGTGTCTGTGGATTACTTATTTATTATATATATACTCCCATTGACTAATGGTTGAGTTCTCTGAATAGGGACTTAATTGCAGATTCACCGTTACGGCGTATAGCTAACCCTCGCGTTTGTTTACATAAACGTTTGAGGACTCTAGTGAATTTCATTTCCGCTTAGAAATGTAGCGATTATTTATTCTCCTATATTTGACAGCTGCCTCTGGCCGTACGGGTTAAAGGTTTGGCGAACGAAAGTTCATTCGGGTCTCGAACCCGGCCAGAGGTAGCTGTTATGGTATAGCCACACTGATGAAAGGTGATACCTTGAAACACGTGTCTGTGGATTACTTATTTATTATATATATATATATATATATATATATATATATATATATATGCTTCCCACTCCCATGATAAAGCATTGTGCGGGGGGTGACATTAATTGAAATTTCACCGTTTGGCGTAAGCCGTTACTCACCTGTTGCTGTTTACAGACTTGAGTTCTCTGGTGATTGTAAAAACATACCCCATAAGTATGTGTCAATTAATTGTTCATCCCAGACTGACAGCCGCTGATGGCCCCAAGGGTAAAGAACTTGGCAGACGAAAATTCTGTCAGGTTTCGATCCCGGCTAGAGGTAGCTGTTAAAAAGTCGAGCTGCACTGATGAGAAGTAAACTTCGAAACATGTGTCTGTAGAAGACTGATATATTTATATATATATATATATATATATATATATATATATAACCGTGTTGCTTGTGCGACATGATGATGATGATGATGATATATATATATATATTATATATATATATTATTAGTTGGTTGGTTGGTTGGATTTTATAGTATGTCAACTCTTGTTGGGTTATTTTATGCTGAAGACATTTTGTTTTATTCATTCTTAATGGGTATTCAACTTCTTTTTTTTAAATCCTTAGATGGGACCCTAACAACTACTACTACTCCATGTCAGAGCTGACCTGGAAGTAATGGCAATGAAAGGGTACCCCCACACTCCCCAGAGCTCAAAAATTGAAACTTCACCAACAGACAGATGGATGATAAATAAAGTATTTGATTATGATATACAAGGCCTTACAGCCAAGGGAAAACACGTGTCAAGAAAAGAAGGAGGAAGAGAACTTGCCAGCATTTTGGAGGATTGTGTAGTGGCAACAAATCAGAGACTCAAAGAAAATGAAAAAAAAAAAAAAAAGAGAAAAGAAAAGAAAGAAAAATATCAACAGAATTGATTTAAGGAAAAACAAGAAAACAACAAACAAAAAAATATAGAAAAGAAAAAAGTGAAAGTAAAGCAATTATCTGGATATTTCAAGTGATAAACTAAGGAAATTGCTCACAAAATGACCAGGACAGGGCTGAGAAGAGGAGACCTGAAGAGAGAAACTGAATCATTTTTAATAGCAGCACATAATAATGCCATAAGAACTAATTAATTGGTCAATTTTAGGACCACACCACTTAGACGAATTTGTACGTCTCTGGTTGGAATATGAGCCTAAGGCAAAGTAAGGATTGTTACAGTAACAGTGACAGCAGTCTCCACAGAAATAACCAAAGAACAAATAAAACCACAAAATGTAGAAAATCAAAATGGGAAGAAAAACAGCTGTATGGATACTTCAAGTGACAAACTAAGGAAATTGCACACAAGATGACAGGGACATGGTTAAGAAGAGGAAACCTGAAGAGAGAAACTGAATCATTTTTAATAGCAGCAAATAATAATGCCATAAGAACCAATTATGTAAAAGCAAAAATTGATAACATGCAGAAGACTAGCAAGTGTAGGTTATGTGGTGAAACATTTAATCACATAAACCCTTGGAACATTCCATATTAAAAGGTTTGGAAAATAGACTGGAGGAACTAGAGAACAGAGGAAGAATCAAGACCCTCTAAACTACAACACTGTTAAAAGCTCCTAGGATACACAGAAGAGTCCTGGAGACTCAAGTAGGCTTGCTGTTGGACAGACTCCAGTCAAATACCATCAGCTAATGCTGGTGTAAAAAACTCAGAAGGAGTGAAATAATGATAATAAGTTAGCGGGGTCAGTATCAAACCCAGAACATTTTGGTTCTTAGATGGATGCTCTACCGACTGAGCTAAATATATATATATATATTATATTATATTTAGCTCAGTCGAAATGGACAGCCACTAGCAACAACTTCAGTTTCGGAGATCTTCTGTAGAAGAGATTTTTATCTCGAAATATTAAGAATTATTTTTTTAAATTACAGGTTAACAAACAACACCATAGTTACCTTATTTTTCTTTACACTTGCATTGTGATAGCCTTCAAAACCAACCACCAAACCAATATATATATATATATGTGTGTGTGTGTGTATAAGTGTTTATTTGTGTGTGTTAAAATCTTTATTGTTATTCGTTTTGAAAGACAATTTAAATGAATCACATCGTGTTTCTGATGATTGAGGACACCTCCTGAAACTGGAAATAAAAGTTACTAAAAATTAGGACGATATGGTAAAAAAACTATAAACAAAGTGGCCTAACTTTAAGCTTCTGCAAAACAAAGCAATAAAAAAAGAAAGAGAACAAGAAGAAGAAAAAAGAGAGAAAGAGAGAGAGAGAGAGAGAGAGAGAGAGAGAGAGTGAGTAAATTGATGAGAATTGAAAAAAAAAAAAGGGTGTGAATTGAATGAAAGCTTGCCTCTTTTGCTTTCTGTCAGGTGTCAATGGAGTGACCACTATCAAAATGCTACAGTTGTGTGCAGATTGCTTTACAATTTGTTTCTTGGCTCCGACTGCTGATGGAACGACTCCAAAACTGACCAATCAAATACTCTCCCTTATTTTCGCTTTACTCATATGGCTGTACAATGCCAGCGTTGTAGAGACTGGTCCATAATTGAAGCAGACAGTCATCTTCACTTGCAGTTGATAATACCATTAATAGGAAAATTGTTTTCTTCGTCCTTTTGTGTATCCCCTGTCCAAACACTCAAATTCTATTTGAATTAAATAGGTTAATTAAATTAGACTGCTTTTCTGGTTTTTTTTTTGGTTTTTTTACCAAACTCCATCTTACTTTTTTCTTCATCTTATTGAATAACACATCACTCAATAAGTCCCGGGCCTGACACATAGATGGCGCCACTAATAAAAAAATCTGCATACATCAACTGGCAAGGTTTTGGCCTCCATATTTTGAGATGCACAAGGTATTTTGTTCATCAATTACCTTGAGAAAAGAAGAACCATCAATAGCAAATATTATATAGCATTATTGGTGCGTTTGAAGGAAGAAATCGACAAAAAACACCCACAAATCAAGAAGAAAAAAGTGCTCTTTCACCAAGAAAAATGTCACAAGTCGACCGCAATGATGGCAAAACTACATTGAAATCAGTGTATCACTCTAGAATGAGACTATTGATGAATAAAGTCGAATTTTGCCTAAAAGTTGTTTTATTAGTTAGGCCCCAGACTTATTGAGTGATGTGTTACATCCGTTCTATTCATAGTTAACTATGGATGAGCCAAGAGATATAAAGTGGTGTAATGATTCCTGCATTCCTAATGATTCAAAAAATATTCTTTTTTTTTTTTTTTTTTTCGAACATTTAAAATTCTGTTCTTGTCTCCAAAGATTTTTATATCTACTCAAAAAATAAAAAATTCACTCTGATGAAGGTCGTAAAAAATCTCTCTGTGTACGGAATATTTTATACATTTTTCCTATTATTATTATTATTATTATCATCATTTCAACTCCATCTGATTATTTTAATAATAATAATAATGTAAATCCGTATACATTTTGATAAACAGACCGAAACACATGTGTAAGTGATATCGATTAAAAGTGATATCAATAAAATTCATTTTTATCCAACTACATTTCTTTTCTTTACTCATTTTTTCCTCAAAGTGGTGTAAGTATTTACATAACCCATTTGATATGGATATCTTGGACCACCAAAGTAATTCTCAGCACAAAAGTACAATAATATATGTAAAGTAAGTAATTTTGTCGGTGTGGCCTAAAGTCGGTATCAACCAGACAGCAAAGGAGTCATCCCCTTTTCACTAGTGCTAGACCAAGAAGATTGTTTTTTGTATCTGAGGTGGAGTGCCACACCTACCATCAGCTCTTCACTTTACCGCACAGATCCCTGTGCTACTCATACACTTAGTTGGCATGGGCCGGTATCAAACCCAGAACCTTGTGGTTCCTAGTCAGGCACTCTACTGATTGAGCTAAATATCAAATAATCTGAAAGTGAATATATTCATATTTAACTATGGATTAGCAAAGAGATATAAAGTGCTATTGGTATTTACCCAACCCATTCGCTATGGATATCTTGGTTGTTTGGTTCGTTGGTTGGATTTTACGGCATGACAACCTTTGTTGGGTTATTTTATGCCGAAGAAGTTTTGCGTTTTTTCATTTTTGATGGGTATTCAACACTTCTTCAAAGTCAATTATCTTTTAAAAAACATATTTTTTTGAATTCAATTTTTCCTATTTATCCCGTAGATGGGACTCTAACAGGTACTACCATTCCATGCCTGAGTGGACCTGGGAGTAAGAGTGATGAAGGCATACCCACATTTCCCAGAGCTCCAGAACTGGAACTTCACCATCAGATGGTTTAATGTTATACCCAGGACATAAGGACCCCCAGAGGCCCTTCTAGCACATATATGATAAAAAGGGTTGGGTCTTGCCTTAAGGGCAATAGGGTTGGGACTAGAATATAGGTGCTAAGGTTTGACATGACCAACCTATTGATCAGAGGAGGCCTCTCCGACTGCCCATTTAGCCTAAGGGCCAAAGTGGAGTATTGCATGTCATTGTCTGCTCAGCCACTAGGATTCCATCCTTCAGCATCATGGGTTAAAACCCATGGATAAAAGGTAGAGGTGCTGTTGGTGTATTCTAAAGCTCCAGCTGACAACGCTGTTGATATCTTGGACCTCCAAATTAATTCTTTAGCACAAAAGTACTATAATATATAGTAAGTAAGTAAGTCGTCCGGGTGGCCTAAAGTCGGTATCAGCAAGGGAGTCTATCCCCTTTTCACTAGCGCTAGACCAAGGAGATTGTTTTGGCGTCTGAGGTGGAGCGCCACACTTACCATCAGCTCCTTACTTTACCGCACAGATCCCTGTGCTACTCATACGCTGAGTTGGCGAGAGCCGGTATCGAACTAGGAACCTTGTGGTTTCTAGCTGAACGCTTTACCGAGTGAGCTATCCTGAAGTACAATAAATATGAAAGTGAATATAAAATAAAAAATAAAATCAATTCATAAATGGAGGGGGAGCCCTAATGACGTAGTGACAAACTAATTTGCGACATTGTAGTAAGTAAGTTTGAACTCCAATCGTACTACTACATTCACTTTTGGATTAAGAAACTCAAGAAAGATATAAATCTCCTCATCCCTCCTCCCCCCAGCTATGTATTCAATAGTACCACTACTGTTCTTCTACTAGGATAGCTTTGGAATTAAATAACCCATGAAGGTTAATATGTCATTAAACAAAGAAGGCAAAGCAAATGTATATGTTACATAATTATTAGATACCTAATATTTATGTGCAATAGTGTAGAAATCAAAATGGCCATCATAAGCTGCAGCCCATGGCCTTGAAGGATTTGAATGACAAGGTTTGACCTGTCCTGATCCTTCCAGTGGATACCGTGAGAACCGGTAGAGAGGACCCTCTCTTCCGGTTTAGATAGTAAGTAAGTTTCAGTCAGTTAGAGACTAGCAGCCGAGCTCGACGGAAGGGTAAGTTGCATTACACACGCTCCCGTCTTAATCTGCGCAGATGTCTGGTTGGGGATTTTAAAATAAAGTAAGATCAAAGCAAATCGGAGTCTTGTGTTATTACCTCTAAAAACTAACAATGACACAGGGCTTCTGATAAAGAGAAATCCCCAATAGAAGACCAGACCGAAGTCCCCAAGAAAGTCCAGACCTTAGAAGATTTCAGACTAAGACAAGATGTTATAAGATTCCAAAGACGGACAGAAGAATAGAATAAGAAAGAAGTAGGTAAAGAAGGAGGGTATACAACATATAAATGTTTATAAAAAAAAGAAAGTTTTAAGGGGCTGAATTGTCATGTGATCTACAGAAATGTAATGTTGGATTCCATACCTACAATTTAAGGGAACTCAATTATTTTTGTCTCCCTACTTTACTACTCAACTCATTCTTTGTATTTGTGTCAAAAAGGACTTTTTGAGAATTGTGCGAAACTGTGTAGTATTTAGTCTACTCAGATATTCCAGGAAGCAAGATAAGATTGTTATTCATCAATCATGCTTTGAACTAAAGTCAAACAGTTAATATTTGTATCAATGCCAATGAAATTAATACAAGGTTTTAGTAAATATTGGCTGGATAAGTCATAAACATTAAAAGCAGACTTCAGGTCCCCATTTTTCCAACCATAAAATCTATAGGCTTTCATCTTGACACTTCTTTCAGTAATCTCATAAATCTTTCTGAATCATGATATCCACTCTTTATCCTGAATCTATTTATTATATCTACAACTTTTTACTCTTTAGTTAACAAATGTTGTAATTGTGGGTAAAAGATTATAATGAACTCTTCTCAGCACAGACTGGACATCACTTGATACTGTAACAAATAACCTTTGGTTACTTAACTCTTTGTCTACCAAATTTCCTATTTATGGTCAAGTCATGGTGAAAGCACCGGTCCTCTCTAGATCACCAAAGTTAGGCAGTGATGAGCCTGTTCAATACTTAGATGGATGACTGTTTAAGCAACTGTAAGTAAACCAAATATTGAAATGACTTGATTAGGCATTAAATGACCCAAAAAGGGTTGATATGCTGTAAAACAAAACAAATAAACAACCAACCAACCAACCAAATTTTCTTGGAATTTTTTATATGATGGGATATTTCAAAATTTCACCTCTCTACTCACCTCAGAATTCATTCTATTCAAAGTCCTATTATTTGATTTTTCTGGGTAAACAAGTGACAGGTATGAGAGTCGCCACCAGCAGTTTATGGTAGGATTGCAGTGGTGTGAGAACCGATGTGAGCAGCTTAAAGTAGGCGAAGAATTAATTTGCTTATAAATTTGATAAATTGGACACATGGCGATACGGATGTAAGAATTGAGTCGATACAGTTCTAAGTTCTATTCATATTCAAACTCATTCTATTCAAATAAATTCCTATTCTGAGTCCTTCTGCTCAATTATAATGAATTAACCATCAGCTTTTGTATATTGCTTGTATCTGGTATTTGTAGGATCGCAGTGGAGGGAGAACCACTGTGAGCAGCTTAAAGTAGGCAAAGATTTAAACTGTAACTCTTTGTTTGCCGCAATGTGCCTCTCACACCTGATATCACTCAACTGCCAAACATACGACCCATCAGTCCTTTATTGTCATTACTCTTAGGTTTACTCTGACCTAGAGTGATAGCACTTGTTAAGGTCCGATCTATGTGGTGGTGGTGGCGGGTGGGGGGTTCTTGTGGTGTAGTGGCTAACATGCTGAACTGTGACATTGTAGTGAGTGAGTTTGAACTCTAGTCATGCTATTACGCTCACTTTTGCACTAATACCCTTGGGAAAGGTGTTATGGTAATTTACCACGCACGCATGTACTCTTCCAACTATAAATAGCAGCAGGTTCTGCTCTTAAGCGAGAGTCAATATTCCAGCCTTATGCTCGGACAGTTGATAGACCACCGCCTTGCAAGTAACCTTCTCATTTGTATATGTTTGTACTACTGTTCTTTGTTAATATATTTGTTTAACTCATTTCTTCTCTTGTGTCTTTATTCTGGCCAACAATTACTTACTTTTATAAAACTACTACAATTTTGCTACCATTGGTTTCTTGCTGTGTAGCAGTCATCAGGCAACGAAATGTTTTGAAAATGATGCAAATGATATAAATATAGTCAAATGTGTGTTTGATTAACTGTATTCGCGTGTCACTTATTTGTTTACGTGTTTGCGTATGTAATATCGGATGCCCCTGTTCTGTTCGTACATGTGCGTATGTTGGCATGCATGCACGCATAAAAGTATGTAAGGATCGCGACGTCATGATCACATCCACGCGTGTGTGTGCGTGTGAATGTGTCTTTATTCTGACCCCTAACCAGGCCACAACAAAAGGTATGAACCCCTCTCATCCTTCCAGCTATGGGTTGAATTGTACTATTATTCTTCATCAAGGATGGCTTTGGCATTAAATAACCCATGACTTGTGCTTCACATTACCAAAATATTGCGAAACTTTTGATTCACTTTAGTATTTAGGATTGGTGATAGAGAACATTATACCTCTGCATAAGTAAAATTTTGTAGTTGGAGGCACATGGTGTAATGGTTATCATCTTTGGAAATTGAGTCGGCAACCTGAGTTCAAATCCTGGACTAGCCTATCCTCATACCCTTGGGAAAGGTATACATCCAACTATTCTTTCACCAGCTATGGGTAATTAGTAGGGGAGACTGAGTTCTTTATCCTTGATTAAGCAACCAGTCTAGAAGTGTATAAGTAGAATAGAGTGATCTGCCCCTGTGTTTAGTCGGAACAGAGTGATCTGCCCTTGTCAAAGAGAGTATGAATAAAAGCAGTAGAGGCGGCTATTTTGCAATTGGGCACTCAACATCTGAATACTGCTGAACACGTCTTTTGTACTTTATAAGGAGTAAGAAAATTTTGAATTCAAACCAGCTTTACTCCACTTAAAAATTGATGATGTCTTGCATCCTACTCATGGTGGAGGGTGTAGGGTAGCTTGGCTGGTTTGTTGGTTGGTTGGTTGGTTTGTTTGTTGTTGGTTGGTTGGTTGGTTGGTTTGAAGGTTGGGTAAATAAATACACTCGCCTTCTTCAAGTGTACAATTCATATGGAAGGTAACTTTGTATCATTCCAAAGTTAAGTTGATAAAGCCTTGAATTCATCTGTTCTTCCCTCAGCTATGGGTAAATAGTACGGTAGACTGGGTTCTTTAGTCTTAGTAAAACACACAGTCTAGGAGACAGTCTTTGCATTCTGGTATTCATTTGACTTTGTGCTTTCTCCACCGACTTACTGGTAGGCTTTTTAACCTTAGTTAGGCAACCACTCTAGGAGAAGTGTCACATCCTACTTGTGTAGAAGGGTTGATGAATAAATACAAATAAATTTTTGCTTAGTTTTTGGTGAGATTGCATTAGTGTGAACTATTTTGAGTTGCTATTCATCAATTTTGTGATTACTGCAGATATCTGTTGTTCGCAGTTTGAATGCTTCAACACTATTTTGAAGAATAAAAGATACCGTTTGATCAATTGCAAAGGTGTGGTATTCCATCATGATAATGTTGGACCCCAAATAGCAAAGATTAAATCTGAAAAGATTGAAGACTTCAGCTGGGAAAAAAAAAGAATTTTACACCTTCCTTATTCTCCAGATATACCACCTATTCTGGAATTTACAGAAAGATCTAAATGGTTGTTTAGCTGGTTGGTTGGTTGGCCGGTTGGTTTTGATTGTTTGGTTGGTTGGTTGGTTGATTAGCTGGCTGGTTTGTTTGTTGGTTTATTGGTTTGTTGGCTGGTTGGTTAGTTAGTTGTTTGGCTGGCTGGCTGGCTGGCTGGCTGGCTGGTTGGTTGGTTGGCTGGTTGGCTGGTTGGCTGGTTGAGTTTATAGCATGTAAAATCTTTTCATACTGAAGTCAGTTTAGTAATTATGACCTCCAATTATATACAGTACAAAAATATATCTTCACAATCATTTTAAACATACAAACACTTTATTATCTCAAATAGATCTATTTGACCCATAGATAGGACCCTAACAGGTACTACCACTCAATGAGTAATAGTAATGAAGGGGTGACTACACACTCTCCTAAGCTTCCTCATCTGTAGGAGATGCAGTCAGCATATTCTATGCTTTGTCAACAGGGCCTGCATCTAAATGGACTCGCTCTTAGAATACATGAATAGGTGTCAACTACACTCTATATATTCTTTTCATCAAAAACAACAACAAAATTATAAAAGTAATTATTACTAGCAGGACCAGTGGATATACCACAGTATGATAATTTGATTATTACAACATTTGATATGTTAACTTAAAAACTATAGCTAAATAGTTCAATATGTAAAAAATATGATAATCTTGATTTAACTCTCTCACTCTTTTTTTCATTCTTTCCTTCTTTTCATCTTTTCATTATATTTGATTGAAACAGATTAGCATTATCACTTCCGCATTCTCACCCCCTCTCTCTATCTTTCCCCTACTCTCTCTTTCTTTCTTTCTTATTATATTTTTTCTGTGTAGCATGTTTTTTTTTCTTCCCTTTCTTTCTTTATAATAAAAACGGAAAAGTTCATTATTTAACTGAAGTGACAGCACTCATAAGAAATAAGAATTCAGCAGATAAGCGACACCAGATAATCAGGATTTGTATTTTTGTATTTCATCTTGGATGATTTGGGCAGTCTGATTTTTAACCAGAGGTTGTTTGTTGCAAGATGATAAAGGTCAGAAGATTAAGGAACAAGAGTATTATTATATAAATGGAGTTTACCATTGTAAAGACAATATTTATTAATTTATTAATAAATTCATTTATCTATTTATTATAAAATTCTAATTATAAAAATATTCCATTAAATTGAACTTCAGCATGCTATTATGTTCACTTTCAGACTAATACCTTTTGGAATGGTATGAACCCCCCCACCATCATTAAATAGTACCATTATTGTTCTTCTACAAGGATTGGTTTGGCATCAGATAATCCATGAAGATTTATATGCCATTAAACAAAGAAACCAAAATAAACCATACAATGAAAGATAAAGCTAAAGAAATTTAAAATTCAATGAAAAGACATAAAAATGTATATACAGTACAATAAAATATTTACTACCCTTGAGAATGGTATAAAGCTCGTTTATACCCTTGGGAATGGTATGAACCCCCATGATCATCAGATAGTATCCCTATTGTTCTTCTTGAAGGATCGCTTGGCATTAGATAATCCATGAAGGTTGATATGCCATTAAACAAAGGAACTAAAATAAACCAAACAATAAAAGATGAAGCTAAAAAAATTTTTTTTTTAAATACAATAAAAAGAGATAAAAAAATGTATATATAGTACAATGAAATATTTACATTGAAAACTTGTAAACAAATGTATGACAGTGTTCATTATTCTTTTAAAAAATATGACTAGAATGTTTTTTTAGTTTTCTTTAAGGTACAGTATTTGTTCTCATTTTATTACATCATTATTACATGTGTTTTGTGTCAGAAACTGGGTTAGATGATGGTTTTTGGAAGCAACAAAATGATGTAGGGCAGAGTATGAATGTATTGTTATTCAGTGTTAGATGATATGACAGAAATGTGTTGCAGGATCACCAGACAAGTTTTAGAAGTTTATCTTAGTATGGCACAAGGTCAGAAATATCAAGCACACAGTGAGAATCAATGCTCTCCTAAAAATTATCTGCTAGCTTAACATAGTTTTTAAAGGGACGACTTTTTGTAAACATTTACTAAGTTTGGCTTAAAGTAAAAAATATGGAGTAAAGGCCGGTTTAGCTTAGTCGGTAGAGTGTTCGGCTCGGAATCACAAGGTTCTGGGTTCAATACCAGCCCTTGCCAACTCAGTGTATGAGTAGCACAGGGATCTGTGTGGTAAAGTGAGGAGCTGATGGTAGGTGTGGCGCTCCACCTCAGATGCTAAAAACAATCTCCTTGGTCTAGCACTATTGAAAAGAGGAGAGACTCCCTCGCTGTCTGGCTGATACCGACATTAGGCCGACGATGACCCAATGAGAATCAAATTCATTAAAAATGATCTGCTTTGTTAGCATATTTTTTTTTAGCAAATATGATCTATATATATCTGTCTGTATGTTTGTTTGTACAATGACCAAGTGGATCTTTATTAAGTTTAGCTTAAAGTGAAAAGTAAGGAGTACCCAGTGAGAATCAAATTCACTGAAAATTATCTGCTTTGTTAGCATGTTTTTAGGGGTTTTTTTTTAGCAAATATGATCTATATATATATATATATATATATATATATATATATATATATATATAAAAAGAAAGATTCTGTCTGTATGTTTGTTTGTAAAATGACCGAGTGCATCTCCTTTTATAAAGGAAAATTGGTGGAGAACAACAAAAACCAAAGTTCAATAAAATATATGCCCTATTTTTTCGTCCATAAGAAAAGCTAAATAAGAAATATAATGAGGGTATAAACCAACCGTATGTTAAAATTTTAAAAAATGATTAAAACAAATTAATACAGTATAAAACATAATACAAAGCAAATAAAAGAAAAAATACAAACAAGAAGATTAATAAAAACTAGCAGAACCTGTGGATATACCACAGTATGACAGTTTAGTTATTACAATGTTTGATGTTTACTTAAGAGCTATTGCTAAATAGTTCAATATGTAAAAAAGTATAATAATCTTGATTTAACTTTCACTCACTCTTTTTTTTCTTTGCTATTTTTCATCTTTTAATTATGTTTGATTGAAACAGATTAGCATTATCACTTCCACAACGCTCACTGCATCTTCTTTCTTTCTTTCTTTTTCTTTCTTTCTTTCTTTCTTATTATATTATTTTTGTGTAGAATGTCCTTTTTCTTCCCTTTCTTTTTTATAATAAATACGGAAGGGTCCATTATTTAGCTGAGGTAACGACACTTATAAGAAATAAGAATTCAGTGGATAAGCCACAGATAATCAGGATTTTTTTGCATTTCATCTTGGAGGTTTTGGACGGTTTCATTTTTAACCAGAGGGTATTGCAAGATGATAACGATCATACAATTAAGGAGCACGGGTATTAATATATATATAAACAACTTAAATGCAAGAAAACATAAAGAAAAAAATGATAAAACTATATAAAAATAAATATAGCAAAAAAAAAACCTAACAGAAAATGTCTAAAACTGAAGGTTAGATAGATTGGAGAAATATACCATAGTCATTAACAATTCCTGTCTAAATAATAACTTGGTGCCAAAATACACAATATATATATATATATATATATATATATATATATATATATATATATACAATATAAAATGAATAGAGAATAAATGAGAAAAGTATTGGCATAAAAAATCTCAACCATTTGACTCATCTGAAGATTGCATAAGCATAAAACTTAAAGTTATGAGTTTAAGTCATCCATAATACATATATATATATATATATATATATATATATATATATATATATATATATATATATATATATACGCACACACACAAGTTGTGTCAAGAAAGTATTGAGATTTTTATACATTTTGACACACCTTGTATTCTGAAAAAAAGTAATGTTCCATTCATTGTTCATTTCTATCTTGGTAAATACAGCTTCAATCTCGATACTTTTATGATAGACCTTGTATATATATATATATATATATATATATATATATATTATAAAAAAGAAGTCTGCAAAATAGATTTATGTTTTTATGGATTATAAATACAGAAAAATAATTTTTATCAATCTATAAATAAATATAGATAGGAGATTTATTTTTAACTTTTTGAACACCAGGTAATGCTGGGTAGCTCTGCTAGTATTTTATAAGTTGGTGTTTGATTAAATGAGGACTTTCTCTATAAGAGTTATCATCAACAACAAAAAATGGCACAAATTGTGTTAATTGCCCAGAGATTAGTAAGAGTAGAAATGTTGAGAGAATTAGTGAACCAGTAACTGAAATTGTGTGATTATAATGTTGGTGTTAGCAAAGTAAACATAGTAGTAGTTGTTTTAATGATAGCAATTGTAGTAATCGTCGGCCTTGTTATTATCTTGTGTGGAAGCTTAGTTCAAATAAACAGTAGAGACAACAATCTGAAGATAAACCAATGGAATTCATCTCTAAAAAAAAAACAACCAAATGCATCAAGTTTTAAGCTTTTTTTTTCTTTAGCTAAAATAAAAATAACAGATTCAGCATTGACAAAAAAACTCTCTCTCTCTCTCTCTCACTAAAAATGCATACATATATATATATATATATATATATATATTATATATATATAGAGAGAGAGAGAGAGAGAGAGAAGAGTGAGAGAGAGATATGTATATATGTGTGTTTGTGTGTGTATGTACAACTACATGTATATATATGTACATGTGTATATATATATATATATATATATACATACATATACATATATATGTACATATACACACACAAACACACACATATATACATATATGTATATAATAGTAATAATATGAAAAAGTTATGGGTCTACCACTTTCTATTATTACTATTATTATAGCTCTCTCTCTCTCTTTCTATCTCTCTCTCTCTCTCTCTCTATATATATATATATATATATATATATATATACACACACACACACACACACGTATACATATATGTATACATATATATGTACATACACAAACACAAATACACATATATACTTAAGGGATGGGGTACTCTATGGCGGCCTTTACATACATAGAGATGTGTGTATTAAAACAGTTAAAATACCCTCCGCATTCTGTACATGACGATAGCCTAGCGGTTAAGGTGTCTGACAGATTTCAATCCCAGCTGTAGGTAGCTTACAAATGTCTAGCCACACTGAAGAGACTTGATAAGTCGAAATACGTGTTCGTGGATGACTGTATATATATATATAAATATATATATATATATATATATGCATGTGTGTGTGTCTGTAGAAATGTAGAACAAATACGGGATGTTACATTGGATGGAAATTCATTAGTCATAGTGTTTATGTCCGAAGATTTCGGTTTATAAAGAACCCTTCTTCAGGACAATATGACATTGATAAAATTAAATAAAATTTATTTGTGTTCATTTTTTTGGTAACCCTGTATATAAGTTAGGGCAGTGCAATTTTGAAACCAAGTGAATTATGTGACACATTAATCACTTGGTTTAAAAATCACATAGGCAATAAACTGACAGTTACGAAGCATTGTTGAAATTAGGTCTTCACTAACCTAATTTAGATGTATAAGCTCTATCAATGATATTAAGAACCCTCTACTTATAAAGGGGCCGGGTTAGCTCAGTTGGTAGAGCGTTCGGCTAGAAACCACAAGGTTCCTAGTTCGATACCGGTCCCCGCCAACTCAGCATATGAGTAGCACAGGGATCTGTGCGGTAAAGTAAGGAGCTTGTAGGAGGTATGGTGCTCCACCACAGATGCTAAAAAACAATCTCCTTGGTCTAGCGCTATTGAAAAGGGGATAGACTCCCTTGCTGACTGGCTGATACCGACTTTAGGCCGCCCTGTCGACTTTACTTTTTACTTACTTATAAATATTAAGGGTTGGTTTAGCTCAATTGGTAGAGGAACTTGGAACTACTAGGTTCCTGGTTCAATACCGGCCCTCAACCGGTGAGCACATGATTTGCTTCCTAAAGCCAAACTCTTCAATGTATAGCTTCAAACCAAACTTTATGCCTCAAGCAAGTTTCTGAGTTGCTTACTGTATAACTTAACAATGGTAGCAATTTTCGTGTAGTATATAAGAAAATAGATTATGATACCATCTCTACTAAGTAGAATAAAACTTAGTGTTAAGTTTATTCTAGCCTCTGTTTTTATTACATACAGTTAGCTGGTTTGCAAATTTTGCATTAAAAATTACTTATTAAAAAAAAAAAGAAGTTTATTAATAAAAAAAGAATAAGATTGAAAATGAATGAGTCTATTCTTTTATGTGTTTTCAATTTTTGAATAACCTATTTTCTTTATTCTTTTTTAATAATCTATTGTTTTATTGATGACTTTTATATAATTAATCTCAGCTGCCAGTGTTGTTGTTAGCAACCTTGACCTTCTTGGGATTTTGGCTTTATTGTAAAATGAGCCACCCACACACAAAAAAAAAATCTTGACTAAATTTTTCTCAAAAAATAAGATAAATATATCAGACTACAAAAGCCTATTCATTTCACAAAACTGAATCTATTAGTTTATTTTCTCATTTTTTTTTCATATTTTTTTTTGTTAGTTTTTTTGTGTTCATTAAATTTTTTAAAAAGAAATAGAAATCAACAACAAATATATATATATATATATATATATATATATATATATATATATATTTTCATCATACAACATGTAATAAATACCACGTGAATCTATTAGTTTATTTTCTCATTTTTTTTTCATATTTTTTTTCTTAAGGTTATGTTCAATTTATTTTTGTTAGTTTTTTTGTGTTCTTTAAATTTTTAAAAAAGAAATAGAAATCAACAACAAATTATTATTTTATACTTGAAAAATACTATATATATATATATATATATATATTTTTTTTTTCATCATACAACATGTAATAAATACCACGTGTGATACCCTCCCCATATCAGCCCCTAACTAGGTGTGATAACGCAGTTTTGGCAGCTAAAAACGGGACTGCCATACCTAGTGCTGCTAAGCAGCCTTTTGGCCACTGAACAGGGTATTTAAAAAAATAAATAAAATAAAATAAAATAAATAGATGAATAAAGTAAATAATGTCCATTCATCTTAGCAGTTTAAAGTTTAATGTATTTTGTGATTTTTTTAACGTGTTTACTTTCGCCCGTTGATGATATTAGGTGCTTGTATTAACCATTATTAACTGTCGTTGATGTCATGCAATCCCCAATAATGCTAACACATTTTTAAAAATAATTACTAAAAAGTATAAATATAAATACACGATATGTATCACTTCCTAACCGTTAGGTATGACATAACCCCAGACGGGTTGATATGCCGTTAAAATCAATAAACAAACAAACAAACACTTAGATACTGATTATATGCATTTTATGTATATATGTTCTTTTTGTGGAAACGCGTGGTGTAATGGTTATCATTGTGGGAAATGGACACGGCGACACAAGTTCAAATCCTGGACTAGGCTGTTTGCATTTCACATAGTGCTAATACCCTTGGGAAAGTAATGAATCCAACTATACTCCCTCCAGCTATGGGTTAATAGTAGGGCGGACTAGGCTCTTTAACCTTGGTTAAGCAACCAGTCTCGGAGAAGGAAAATTCTGAATTCAAACCTGTAAAATTTCGCTCAAGGAATTGGCCTTGTATCTCATCTTACTCATACGGAGGGGTTAATAAGTATGTATATATGTTCTTTTGTTTGTATTCATGTTTTTTCTTTTGGCTGCTTTTTTCGGGGGGGGGGGGTAAATTTCACATGTATATGGTATCTGCTTAAGATTTTTGACAATTTGCTGCTTGCTTAGAAAATTTTCCAGCACGGTGTTGCTCAGCGATGAGGTCCAGAATTCTTTGGTGGGTAATCCTGACTCCTAACCCCATTGATCGATTTACATTCTCCGACAAGGGAATAACGATGTTTGCATCAGTGTGTCTGAAAGATTGTAAACCTCACAGGCAGTCAAACTTTCTGTCACAATCACATGTCGTAGCCGGGTACAAGTCCATATATATATTTATAGTTGGTAGTCTTTTTATATTTTTGGAGAATTGAAAATAAATTCTCAATTATGGATGTAAAAACTATATTTATTTATTCATTATAGTGTACAATACATTTAAGGTGCATCTCTATGGGATGTGTAGGAGTACAAACATGTGCGTGTAGGTGAATGTGGAGAAATACAAAGATTCAGCTCACAAAAACAAACACATATATAAAGGAATTGACATTCCCTCCATTTCTTAACAGGCGTGTTGTCTTGAAGAAAAGTGGCTAATATGCTGCTTGGAAACCAATGGTATTCATTGCACCATAAATGTATTGGACACTACAATGAATAAATATATATATATTTATATATATATGGTTTGGTTTGAGAATCGCATGGGCAAGCAACTGTCAATACCCAAAAGCTATTGACTTCATGTCCACACTACCCTAATATATATATATATATATATATATATATATATATATATATATATGATCTTTTTAAAAATTCAGATTACGACGTAAGATTGAAGATTATTGATTTAATGGTACGAAAATGTAAACATTGTTTTCGTTCATAATTTTCATTATTTCCGTAAGCCTTACGGAAATAATGAAAATTATGAACGAAAACAATGTTTACATTTTCGTACCATTAAATCAACTGAAATTTAAAAATGAAAGGCTTAACTTGCACAACGGTCGGAAAATTAAAACAGAAAAATTTTTGGTGGTCCCCAATGAAAGTTTAACTACAGTCTATGAATTAAGTTTTTGTGAATTGGGTTACGGTTTTAGGGGATTAAGGTTGTTTTTAATTACATATTGCTTAAAAAATAAACAACAAAAAACAAATTAACATTGTCATTAAATGTATAGTAATTTGGGTTTTTTTATTGTTGTTTTTTTTTTAAGCAATATGTAATTAAAAACAATCTTAATCCCCCAGATCGTAACCCAATTCGCAAAAAGTTCATTCCTAGACTGTAGTTAAACTATCATGGAGACCACCAACAAACTTTCCGTTTTAATTTTCCGACCGTTGTGCAAGTTCAGCCAAATGAAAATATGTCTAAAATAGGTTTTTTTTTCCATAAAATATGTTAGGGGAAATATTTTTTACGAAGTCTCCCCCACCCCGCTTATTTTATGAAATCTGAAGAAAAAAAAATAAACTGATAAAAAACGATTTTTAATTTTTTTTTTCAATAAAGATAATAGTCTGAATAATTATATCAAAAGATTTTTTGAAGTTTCCATACGGGATTTTTTTTTATTATAAAAAAAATGTATTCTGAATTCTACCTAAAAAATGTCAATATTATGACATAAAATTATTTCAAAACACTAAAAAATTCAGGATTACATTTTAAAAATATGTTCAATGTTTAAAAAAAAATCCCTAAAATAAACACTGTAATACATAAATTTTCAGTGATTTTTTTTTTAAATTTTATTTTTAAGAACCCCCTGGTGTCCTTAAAATATTTTCGTCCGGTCATGGACCGGGTAATTTTGCTAGTTTTATATATATGTATGTATGTATGTATGTGTATGTGTGTGTGATTTTCACTGAACAGATGGACTCGCCATTTCTGATATGTGTCTTTGGCCAAATTTTTGTGGCTTGTCAAACACTTAGGAAATATTCTAAGCTATCTAAAGACAATTTCTTTCTTGAGAAATTTTCTCCTGATGATGACCTAAGGTCGAAACTAGTTGAGAACAATCAAAAAATAAATAGCATAAAATAAACTTATCACTTTGTGTACTATATATATATATATATATATATATATATATATATATATATATATATATATATATATATATATATATATGGGCCGGGTTAGCTCAGTCGGTGAGCGTTCTAAACCACAAGGTTCCTAGTTCGATACCGGTCCCCGCCAACTCAGCGTTATGAGTAGCACAGGGATCTGTGCAGTAAAGTAAGGAGCTGATGGTAGGTGTGGCGTCCACCTCAGATGCTAAAAACAATCTCCTTGGTCTAGCGCTATTGAAAAAGGGATAGACTCCCTCGCTGACTGGCTGATACCGACTTTAGGCCGCCCCGTCGACTTTACTTTTTACTTTACTTTTATATATATATATATATATGGTAATTGCCACTTATTCACAGAAGAAAGCTATTTATTTCTACAAGCAGGCAGTTTGGTTGTGAACACGCAGATGGCTCAGGAGCCCCGCCCTTCTTTTATGTGCCCTTTGCACATATGAGCCCCCTCGGCTTCCTCTCATATGGGACTGTACGTGACTTAGAAACCCAGTCCTTGATAGGCTAGCCCTGCCACAGACATCACATATATATGGTCAGGCTTGAATGTAGGAAATGTGTCCAGGACATCCGTCATATGCTTCTTGCATAAAACATGCTTCAGGATGGAATGCTCGAGCCATCTTACCTCAAATCCTTGCAGCCATCATGAACAAATCTCCTCCAGTCCACACGATTCTTAGCTATCATCTCCCAATCCCACTGAACATTTATGCCAAGAGTTTTAAGGTTGTCTTATCCCCAAAGCGAAATATAAATATTTATCTGCTTATTTTTATGTATCTAACCAACCCCACTGTCATAATCAGGATGTGACACAAGGTCAATTCTTAAACTGAGTATAATTGGTTTGAATTCAGAGAACTTAATATTTTTATTTTATTATTCATTATAGGGCTGCTTTCGCTAAGTTGGTCGAGCATTCACCTAGGAATTGCAAGGTTCCAGGTTCGATACTGGATCATGCCAACTCAGTTTGGGTAATCTGATCTGTGTGGTAAAGTGGAGAGCTGACGGTAGGTGTGGCGCCCAGCATGGGAAAACAATCTCCCTGGTGTAGTGCTAGCAAAAAGGGGATAGATTCCTTCACTGTCCGGCTGATACTGACAATAGGCCATGCTGCTTTACTTTACTTACTTATGACAGTGATTATACTTGTGTTGTCACATATGATTGACATATGGTAACCTCACTTGACCTCTCCAAAACATGTGCATAGATGCTAGTGAACTAAGGTTTTAGACTTTCAACCAGTTAGTCACTGAGAGAAGACATTCTCTCAAGATGTTGCTTCTCACCACGCCGTTTTGGGCTGGGGTTCACCTTCACCCTGTCACTCTCTCGCCATTTATATACCTGATATGCGAACAGGTATATAACATAAATTGATCGGCTCTGTATGGATACTGAAGGTTGTGCGGAGGACTTTTGATGTGTGATAGGGTTGGTTGGTTGGTTGGTTTTTACAGCATGTCAACCCTTGTTGGGTCATTTTATGCCATAAACGTTTTTGTTTCATTCATTCTTGATAGGTACTCATTTTTTTTAAAAACATTTTTTTTAAACTCATGTTTTTCTATTTAACCCATAGATAGGGTATGTACTATAAAAGCTTAGATTCCTTTTCACAGTAGGTGTGGAAAAGTAGTGTTTGTGGTGATTGAGGGGGGGAGGGCAAATTAATTTCCGCCTATTTCTTCAGAATGACTCAAGCCAGTCCTCTGCTTGATAATAGTTGCCATGGCTACCACATGAATGTTCATGAAACGCTACATTAATCTATTTATATACAAAACACAATGTGTTATATACAAGGGAGATTCAAAAATTATTCGCACTCTTGTTTTATGGAAGCCGAGATCATCGTGGATGATTTGATAGGCAGAACCATGACTGATCTGCAGAGAACAAGCGACCTTAAATTTAAAAAAATATTCAAATAGATCACTAAGTAGGCCTGAGTCTTAAGCAGAGTTTAACAGGTTTTCAGAGTTAATTATAGATAGCAAGATAGATAGATTGAGAGATAGATAGATAGATAATGAACAGCCTGAGACAGAAAGATAGATAGATAGATACATACATACATACTTGAGATAGCTAGATAGATAGATATAAACAGACTAAAATAGATATGAACAGACTGGGATAGATAGATAGATAAATAAATAATGAACAGACTGAGATAGACAGGTACAAAGACAGATATGATCAGACCCATATAATATACATATGAACAAACTGAGACAGATAGATAGAGATGAACAGACTGAGACAGACAAATAGATTGATAGATATGAATTGACTGAGATAGATAGATAGATAGATAGATAGATATGAACAGACTGTGTCAGTAGATAGAGTGATAGATAATTAGATATAAGTAACATAGTGTTTTATGAACATGTCATAATCATAGTTAGCATTAATCAAACAAATTGCATAAACATTCTTTTAAGATGAGAGACAGCCAGCAGATATTTTGGTCATTTCTCCACCTTTCCATAAATATTGTTGTTAATCATGACTTTTATTTGATTGCATGACTTCCATGTAATAATTGTTGACAATAGTTTTGGTTTCACTTGGTTCCTCAGTGGAACAAAAATAAAACCAGTGTATGAAAAGAAAGAGAAATATGCAGCTCTTCACCATAACAATGATAAAAGAATGCTTATCTTGAATGGACTCTTCAGAGTAAACATCCTTTGTCTTGTCCCAATTTCAGAAAGACTTAGTGCAAAATTATTTTCCTTTCCATTTTTTTTATTGTGGATAACCCAAACACTACAATTATGGTCAAAAGGGAAGGAAGTAATAAAAAGGAAAACCAATACACATTGGCTACTTTTCTACATTGATTTATTTCAACCAAGTTTCCTTGTTTTTGTTGTTTGTTATTCTAATATTTCTGCCTGCTTTGACTCTTTTAAACCACTTTCCTCATCTTTGTTGTTTTGATCACATCTTTTGTCTTGCTATACTCTTCAGCCTTCTTTCTATCAACATTTCTGAGATGAGGTGTTTTTACTATTATACATTGACTCTTTCAAACCACTTTCCTCATCTTTGTTGTTTTGATCACATCTTTTGTCTTGCTATACTCTTCAGCCTTCTTTCTATCAACATTTCTGAGATGAGGTGTTTTTACTATTATACATTGACTCTTTCAAACCACTTTCCTCATCTTTGTTGTTTTGATCACATCTTTTGTCTTGCTATACTCTTCAGCCTTCTTTCTATCAACATTTCTGAGATGAGGTGTTTTTACTATTATACATTGACTCTTTCAAACCACTTTCCTCATCTTTGTTGTTTTGATCACATCTTTTGTCTTGCTATACTCTTCAGCCTTCTTTCTATCAACATTTCTGAGATGAGGTGTTTTTACTATTATACATTGACTCTTTCAAACCACTTTCCTCATCTTTGTTGTTTTGATCACATCTTTTGTCTTGCTATACTCTTCAGCCTTCTTTCTATCAACATTTCTGAGATGAGGTGTTTTTACTATTATACATTGACTCTTTCAAACCACTTTCCTCATCTTTGTTGTTTTGATCACATCTTTTGTCTTGCTATACTCTTCAGCCTTCTTTCTATCAACATTTCTGAGATGAGGTGTTTTTACTATTATACATTGACTCTTTAAACCACTTTCCTCATCTTTGTTGTTTTGATCACATCTTTTGTCTTGCTATACTCTTAGGCCTTCTTTCTATCAACATTTCTGAGATGAGGTGTTTTTACTATTATACATTGACTCTTTTAAACACTTTCCTCATCTTTGTTGTTTTGATCACATCTTTTGTCTTGCTATACTCTTCAGCCTTCTTTCTATCAACATTTCTGAGATGAGGTGTTTTTACTATTATACATTGACTCTTTCAAACCACTTTCCTCATCTTTGTTGTTTTGATCACATCTTTTGTCTTGCTATACTCTTCAGCCTTCTTTCTATCAACATTTCTGAGATGAGGTGTTTTTACTATTATACATTGACTCTTTCAAACCACTTTCCTCATCTTTGTTGTTTTGATCACAACTTTTGTCTTGCTATACTCTTCAGCCTTCTTTCTATCAACATTTCTGAGATGAGGTGTTTTTACTATTATACATTGACTCTTTCAAACCACTTTCCTCATCTTTGTTGTTTTGATCACATCTTTTGTCTTGCTATACTCTTCAGCCTTCTTTCTATCAACATTTCTGAGATGAGGTGTTTTTACTATTATACATTGACTCTTTCAAACCACTTTCCTCATCTTTGTTGTTTTGATCACATCTTTTGTCTTGCTATACTCTTCAGCCTTCTTTCTATCAACATTTCTGAGATGAGGTGTTTTTACTATTATACATTGACTCTTTAAACCACTTTCCTCATCTTTGTTGTTTTGATCACACTTTTGTCTTGCTATACTCTTCAGCCTTCTTTCTATCAACATTTCTGAGATGAGGTGTTTTTACTATTATACATTGACTCTTTTAAACCACTTTCCTCATCTTTGTTGTTTTGATCACATCTTTTGTCTTGCTATACTCTTCAGCCTTTTTTCTATCAACATTTCTGAGATGAGGTGTTTTTACTATTATACATTGACTCTTTCAAACCACTTTCCTCATCTTTGTTGTTTTGATCACATCTTTTGTCTTGCTATACTCTTCAGCCTTTTTCTATCAACATTTCTGAGATGAGGTGTTTTTACTATTATACATTGACTCTTTAAACCACTTTCCTCATCTTTGTTGTTTTGATCACATCTTTTGTCTTGCTATACTCTTCAGCCTTCTTTCTATCAACATTTCTGAGATGAGGTGTTTACAT
The DNA here is from genome assembly GCA_023376005.1 of Doryteuthis pealeii. Taxonomy (NCBI): domain Eukaryota; kingdom Metazoa; phylum Mollusca; class Cephalopoda; order Myopsida; family Loliginidae; genus Doryteuthis; species Doryteuthis pealeii. The sequence goes on from CM042154.1 coordinate 1,029,066, forward strand.
TGACTCTTTAAACCACTTTCCTCATCTTTGTTGTTTTGATCACATCTTTTGTCTTGCTATACTCTTCAGCCTTCTTTCTATCAACATTTCTGAGATGAGGTGTTTTTACTATTATACATTGACTCTTTTAAACCACTTTCCTCATCTTTGTTGTTTTGATCACATCTTTTGTCTTGCTATACTCTTCAGCCTTCTTTCTATCAACATTTCTGAGATGAGGTGTTTTTACTATTATACATTGACTCTTTCAAACCACTTTCCTCATCTTTGTTGTTTTGATCACATCTTTTGTCTTGCTATACTCTTAGGCCTTCTTTCTTTCAACATTTCTGAGATGAGGTGTTTTTGACTCTTTTAAACCACTTTCCTCATCTTTGTTGTTTTGATCACATCTTTTGTCTTGCTATACTCTTCAGCCTTCTTTCTATCAACATTTCTGAGATGAGGTGTTTTTACTATTATACATTGACTCTTTCAAACCACTTTCCTCATCTTTGTTGTTTTGATCACATCTTTTGTCTTGCTATACTCTTCAGCCTTCTTTCTATCAACATTTCTGAGATGAGGTGTTTTTACTATTATACATTGACTCTTTTAAACCACTTTCCTCATCTTTGTTGTTTTGATCACAACTTTTGTCTTGCTATACTCTTCAGCCTTTTTTCTATCAACATTTCTGAGATGAGGTGTTTTTACTATTATACATTGACTCTTTCAAACCACTTCCCTCATCTTTGTTGTTTTGATCACATCTTTTGTCTTGCTATACTCTTAGGCCTTCTTTCTTTCAACATTTCTGAGATGAGGTGTTTTTGACTCTTTTAAACCACTTTCCTCATCTTTGTTGTTTTGATCACATCTTTTGTCTTGCTATACTCTTCAGCCTTCTTTCTATCAACATTTCTGAGATGAGGTGTTTTTACTATTATACATTGACTCTTTCAAACCACTTTCCTCATCTTTGTTGTTTTGATCACATCTTTTGTCTTGCTATACTCTTCAGCCTTCTTTCTATCAACATTTCTGAGATGAGGTGTTTTTACTATTATACATTGACTCTTTTAAACCACTTTCCTCATCTTTGTTGTTTTGATCACATCTTTTGTCTTGCTATACTCTTCAGCCTTTTTCTATCAACATTTCTGAGATGAGGTGTTTTTACTATTATACATTGACTCTTTCAAACCACTTTCCTCATCTTTGTTGTTTTGATCACATCTTTTGTCTTGCTATACTCTTCAGCCTTCTTTCTATCAACATTTCTGAGATGAGGTGTTTTTGACTCTTTTAAACCACTTTCCTCATCTTTGTTGTTTTGATCACATCTTTTGTCTTGCTATACTCTTCAGCCTTCTTTCTATCAACATTTCTGAGATGAGGTGTTTTTACTATTATACATTGACTCTTTAAACCACTTTCCTCATCTTTGTTGTTTTGATCACATCTTTTGTCTTGCTATACTCTTCAGCCTTTTTTTCTATCAACATTTCTGAGATGAGGTGTTTTTACTATTATACATTGACTCTTTCAAACCACTTTCCTCATCTTTGTTGTTTTGATCACATCTTTTGTCTTGCTATACTCTTAGGCCTTCTTTCTTTCAACATTTCTGAGATGAGGTGTTTTTGACTCTTTTAAACCACTTTCCTCATCTTTGTTGTTTTGATCACATCTTTTGTCTTGCTATACTCTTCAGCCTTCTTTCTATCAACATTTCTGAGATGAGGTGTTTTTACTATTATACATTGACTCTTTTAAACCACTTTCCTCATCTTTGTTGTTTTGATCACATCTTTTGTCTTGCTATACTCTTCAGCCTTTTTTCTATCAACATTTCTGAGATGAGGTGTTTTTACTATTATACATTGACTCTTTCAAACCACTTCCCTCATCTTTGTTGTTTTGATCACATCTTTTGTCTTGCTATACTCTTAGGCCTTCTTTCTTTCAACATTTCTGAGATGAGGTGTTTTTGACTTTTTTAAACCACTTTCCCCATCTTTGTTGTTTTGATCACATCTTTTGTCTTGCTATACTCTTCAGCCTTCTTTCTATCAACATTTCTGAGATGAGGTGTTTTTACTATTATACATTGACTCTTTTAAACCACTTTCCTCATCTTTGTTGTTTTGATCACATCTTTTGTCTTGCTATACTCTTCAGCCTTCTTTCTATCAACATTTCTGAGATGAGGTGTTTTTACTATTATACATTGACTCTTTCAAACACTTTCCTCATCTTTGTTGTTTTGGTCACATCTTTTGTCTTGCTATACTCTTCAGCCTTCTTTCTATCAACATTTCTGAGATGAGGTGTTTTTGACTCTTTTAAACCACTATCCTCATCTTTGTTGTTTTGGTCACCTCTTTTGTCTTGATATACTCTTCAGCCTTCTTTCTATCAACATTTCTGAGATTAGGTGTTTTTGACTCTTTTAAACCACTTTCCTCATCTTTGTTGTTTTGGTCACATCTTTTGTCTTGCTATACTCTTCAGCCTTCTTTCTATCAACATTTCTGAGATTAGGTGTTTTTACTATTATACATTGATTCTATTAACTTAGTTTCCTTATCTTTGTTATTTTTATCACCTTTCAGCTCTTCAGCCTTCTTTCTATCTAGATTTTTAAGATGAAATGTTGTTACTATTATACATTGATTATTTACATTTACAATGTAATAATTGAGACACTGGCAATTTTTGTTAGAGATTAATGTCTTTAGAAGGAAAAATAAATATCTAACTCAACAGGTCTTTGTTGAGGGTGGGGGGTGGGGGAAAGAAGCGAGTCCAACGCCTTCTCGCAGGCTAAAACACTGACTTCGTCGTTGTTGTTGGCGTCACCACAATCCTTAGCAGCTAATGTTCGTCGGCGTCGTCATCACAATCCTTAGCAGCTAATGTCGCAACACTCGTTACTGCCGTCACCCTCTTCTGGGTGTTGCCTTCTACTTATACACCATTTCCCCCTATCATCCAGGCGTCTGTGCCCCACACAAGGGATTGTCAATCCAATCCCAGCCGCCGGAATGCTCGCAGCTATCATCCGGACACCTGGCGTTCACATACGGGACTGTGGCATCTCGACTCCGGTGCCCGTGCCAATGTGTCACCCTTTCGCATTCTAAAGGATGTGGGTTCGACTCTAGGTCAGTCCTACATGTCAGGCAAAGCCTAGCCCGCTTCCTTTGAGAATACGGCAAGTCTTCACATCCGCCATTCACCTTGTGTTCTCTGTCACGCCGTGTTGCATGAGGAAGGTCTCTTCTCTCACTACACTCCCCTCTGATCTCTTGATCACAAAAATGTCAGGGAGATGGTGGCCGCTTTTGACGAGTGCTCCTTCGCAGAGGTGGCTGGTCTTCGTCTATCTGCACTGTTTCTCCACCATCTCCCTCAGTCTTGGCCATATCGTGAGACTCCACCATCGCATCCTCTGCCGTTATAGGCCCCGTTCCAACCACTGACATAGTCCCTGACTCACTCTCAGATGACATATCACTGTCTTTGTCTTCCTCAAACACTGTTGGTCTATAGCGTCTGCGAAGATCCTTTATATGCCGCGGTACACCATCGACCAGAACAATCTGAGGGCTGACTATTCGACCAACTTGTCTTTTGCCGACTTTAGTAGTGCAACGACTGTTCGGGGCTTTAATCCAAACTAGATCTCCCTTTTGATATGGATTGTCCATGACCCCAGGGGATGGCGTCATCTCATCTAGCCCCTTTTTATACGCTGTTTATACTGGTAAATTCCGCTAGATGGTGCAGTCGATGATGTTACGCCATCCTTTGGTGTTACATTGTACCAGTACACAGCCTCTTGAATAGTACACTGCATTCTGGTCACAATTCTTTTAATGGTGCGATGACAGCGTTCTGCTATACCATTACCCCCTGGAACATAGGCACATCGATATCCCATTCACACGCCCCATTCACCCGCAAAGGTCTGGAACTCATGGCCACAAAAGGCGGGGGCATTGTCCGTTAATATTTCCACTGGTGGACCACATTCATAGAAGACTGATCTCAACTGTCGTATGACGGTAGATGCATCTTGGTGAGCCAGTGGGCGCCATATGGTGAACCACATTGGGCTGGAATCTGTCAGTGTCACAAATGATTGCCATTGTAATGGGTTATGACCATACCCAACCTGTACCAATTACCCTGCACTTCGAGCTTCCCTTGTTTCCAACAAACTGGCGCTGGGTCTACTGTCTGACACTCCTCGCAAGCATGTATGACCAATTTAACGGCTACTCTAGTAATTGAGGGACATACTTTCTGAATGAAATATGTTGTCTGCCGAATTCCAGGATGTCCACTCTGGCAATGTATGGTTCGGATACGATCAATTACGACTGCACACAATATTGGAGAAGAGTCAAATCCTTGCTTCATCATGTCAAACCACCTCTTCGGTACTCTTGTTAATTCATCAGCTAGATTTTGCTCTGATGGAATTAGGGTGACATCAACCTTCAAACTATATTCTCAACCAGCCGTTGTATGATCACCAATCTCTTTCACACCAACATCTCAGTTGCAGCTTTGGTGTTCACTCTGGCTTTACCCATCAGGGTATCAGTCAACCAGTGGTACATGCACAGAGAGTCTGTGTGGAGATGCACCACCTCAGTGTGCCACTGCAGCACAAGATTAAGTCCTTTCAGTGTGGTCGAGTTCCGCCAAATTTATGTGCTGGGCATCATTTGTCGGATGAAGCTAGCATGCATCCTCTACAATAGCACCATCTCTTTCTTATACCACGCCTGTTGCTAGAGAGCTTGCATCCACCCATCAACTCTCATCCGGCCACGCACCAATCACCTTGGGTGGGATCATCTTGACATACTTTGGTAACTACTTCAGCCACCCTCTGCTTAAGAGGAACATCATCCACTGTATCATCCCATCCTCTCGTGACTGCGCTAGCCCATCTCTTAATTACTCCGGTTGCTGCATGGAGCCACTTGCAGACCGGAAAGTGTCCCACCAGCTTCCCGCAGACAGAAAATATGATACACCGTGTTAACATATCTGGGATTTCTGGGACAGGCCCCCCTCGTTTCCAACGCAGGATGCCGTGCTCCCCCCAAACCTCAAGTCCTAACACTATAGCCCCATTCTTTAAACGCTTGGGGTCCTTCCTTGTCAAACCGAAGGTTTCCAGTTTCCTCCTGACTTTATCTGCTGACATTACATCCTTGTTTACATAAATATCATCGACGTAAGCTGATGTGGCTTTCCTCATCGGCTCCTCTTGCGTCAACACTGCATTTACGATGGCTTTCATAATAAGCGGTGCCACATTAAGACACAATCCTAACCGTGTCAAACAATATCGTTTTCCATTCACAATCACAGTTTGAAATGCCCACAGCGACTCATGAACATGTATCTGCAGGTAGGCTCTCCTTAGGTCAAGCAGGGCTACATTGGAACCCTGCTGACACCACTCCCGCAGTTTGGCAGCACATACGTCAGTGTTTGCAGTGAAGGCATCCACATGTTGGTTTAGTTCCCTGTAATCCATCACTGGCCGTACTTGTTTTTGCTGGGTTATACAATAGGGGGTCCAAGCCGCTCCTCTGGATACAGTATTAACCACCAATTCGCCATCCACATCTCTAACTCCTCCTCGTACGCAGTCTTGATGTTATCAGGCACCAAATACTCTGGTATCTGAATTGTGTAAATAATGAAATAATAATAACATCTCATCGCAGAAATTTGGACAGATATTATTTTTACTTGTTTATATATTTATTTATTTGTTATTTTTTTATGTGAGTGAGCCAATTTGAGTAGAGAATTTTATTACAGACATGACCCGAATGTCAACACTTGTGGGGACAACAAAAATGGTGATTGACTGGCTAGAGGTTATAAGTGAATGTTCCAGTGTGAGGAAAAAAGAACAAAATAGGAAAACGGCTCTAAGTTGATTGGTTGATTGGATTGTCATGTGACATACTTGGGGATTTAGCTAGCTTCTCAAAACAGCTGGGGTCCAGAAAATAATGAAGCAGTTCAGTTTCAGAGAGGTAGTATTTAGACCCCTTTCTGGGGCTTTGGGGGGGGGCTCTAGATGTATCATGATGATTTTAATGAAGAAAATGTTTCCTCCACAAAACGACAGTAGAAACCAAAATCACTTGTAGAGCTGCTCAAAAAATGAAATCATCATTTATATATATATATTTACTAACTCCTCTGCATGATTAGGGTGTGACACAAGGTCAATTTCTTAAGCGAAATTTAATAGGTTGGAATTCAGAGTTTTCCTTCTCATAGTCTAGTTGCCTAACAAGTTATTGACAGAGCTCTATCCATTTTTTTAAAGGAGAGCCTGGCAATTTTAGCATAATATTTTAGCGTAATATATGTATATATAAGGAGCTGGTTTAGTTCAGCACCCGACTAGGAATCGCAAGGTTCTGAGTTTGATACTGGTTCCCGCCAACTCAGCGTATGAGTAGCACAGATTGGCTTATCTGATCTGTGCAGTTAAGTGGGGAGCTGACGGTAGGTGTGGCGCTCCATCTCAGAAAAAAAACAAAAAAAACAATCTCCCTGGTCTAGTGCTAACAAAAGGGGGATAGACTCCCTCGCTGCTGTCTGGACCCAACAATAGGCCACTCCACCAACTTACATATATATATATATATATATATATATAAAAGTAATTGGTAATTTGCTTGAAGCATTGTTAAGTATGTTATAATATATTAATGATTTGAAGGCAATTACAATGCGTATAAAAAATAAAAATTTCTGATATACATCTCTGAAGATGAAGTTTCTACTTCGAAATTGATAAACAAAAATAACATCTTTTTGTTTTTATTTTTTATACGCATTGTAATTGCCTTCAAATCATTAATATATATATATATATATATATATATATATATATATCCTGAAGACATGTCTGTTTTGGTATGTTTGTGCCAACTTATAATTCAGGAAAAAGGTGTAATTGAGCATTAATATTTCACATACACATGAATATGTTCATAATAAGGAAAAGTACAAAATTTAATTTTTGATTTTTACTGATTGAATGGTATAATTCAATGATTAAAAATCAATTGATTTGTGGAACTCGACACAATTCTTCATTAGTTTGCACAAAAAGTATGTAAAAACGAATACATGAAGAAATGAATTATTCAAGAATAAATGAAAAATTTTCACTTGAATTAATATACAAAATTTTCCACCTACAAATAAGAACACATGTTTAATTCTTGACTTCTTTTTATTGTTACATTTAGAGGTAAAAAGAAAATTGATTAAATGAATACATTTTTTATAACTTTCAATCAGCAAACAATTAAGAACTGAATTAAAATTTTTGTCATATGTGCAAAAAAAAAAAAAGATTTAGAAAAATAAATTATGTCTCACAACAGTCATGAGTTTAGGGTTACATTTTTAAAATAATATTTTAAGTGTATACCCAAAAATTAAAAAATTAAAAGTTCCTAAAATGAACTAACATTATAATAAACAGATTCTTGGTAATTAAAATATAATTAAAAAAAATTTTTTTATAAGCAATTTGCTAAATTATTTTCCTCTTACCCCCTTTCTTACTCTCTCCCTCTTTCTCTCTCACTTTGGTATTCCTAAAATTCTTTAAAACCAGACTCGGTACTTCCGCTAGTATATATATATAAGAACACAGACATATATATATATATATATATATATATATATATATTGTATGCATATATGAAAAGAAAGAGAAAGCAAAATTGATGCTGAATTAGATAAAGAAATATAACAAGAATAACAAGGAAATATAATAATTGTTTTTTGTTTTTACAAAATTTCTCTTGAGTTTTCAACATCAAATGCTGCATGTCGATAATTTTTCCATATGTAAATATAATTAAGTAATTTATAAATGTTGATAAGAAACATGCAAATAGATTCAAATAATAAGTAATTATAATTAAGTACTTTTAAATTATCACAATGCTACTTGTGTTTTAATTGGTTAAGGAATATAACATCATTATTTATAACAACGTCTCTGTGAATGCCACAATTACAAAAGCAGCTTAATAATAAAGCAATAGAGTTTCAGAAAACAAGTATTTCCTAATATGTTGCATGATGTCTGAAAATAATGATCAATCCCCATTGAATATCTTGTAAAGCTGTTGTGTGACCTTCATATAACTTACTTCATGTGCAGTGAGTTATATCAAGGTAAACAGACACTCTCCTCTGAGGTGTCTCAGTTTTGGTTTTGGTTTCTTTTGTTTCATGGCATAATAAAATTTATCCTTTCAGTACCAAATTTGACTGGAAATTGCCTTATTCTTTAAGTTAGAGCATGTTCCCTCTCTCTCTCTCTCTCTCTCTCTCTCTCTCTCTCTCTCTCTCTCTCTCTGTAAAAACGAAACAGAACAATGCAAACTGACATGTCTTCACACTTAGACACATTTAAAAACCAATTTCACAAATGAACCACAAACTAGTGTGTAATAAACACAAGCACATGGTCAGTTGTAATTGCAGTGTAGTAGTATTGAATAATTAAGATAGTTTTTATAGATATTTCTCTGAATGTTTGAGATGAGGCTTGATGATTAGTATTATCTGCGTTATTCGGACTATTGTCCCTATCTTCATTGTTATTTGTACAATGTTTCAGCCGAGATGCCCTCTGATTGGACACATGGCCTAGTGGATAAGGTAGTTAGGTTAAGACAGTTCTAAGTGACAGTTATCTCTGGATTCCGGGTTCAATCCTGAGTAGAGGCAGTAACATAGAAAAATAATTAACACAACTCCTATCCCAGCTATGGTTAGCGGAATGAGAACAGGATACCTCCATGGACTAAATAAAGGGTTAGGTTCAAAGTTCTGCGTTGGCTCCTGATTACGACAAGAAAGTTCCCGAGTTCGAAAAGAAGGTTCCTGAGTCGGACAAGAAATACCTGAAGAAGGCCGGAGGGCATATCGGCCGAAATGTTGTACAAATAACAATGAAGATGGGGACAATAGTCCGAATAATGCAGATAATACTAGTTGTTATAGACATAGCAATCACACAGTACATGTGTTGATAATAGTCACTTTATTGTCAATGAGACAACAACGATTCAACGAATTAGCAGTTCTGTATTTGAATTGAAAATAGCCATGTTGAAAAAAAAGCAGGTGAGAAAGATGTGTGAGAAAGATGTACACCACAGATGAGAAAGATGTACACACAGATGAGAGTAATGTAGGCAACAGAAGGAATTTGGAGTTGAGATAGAAATCACTGTTACAGACTGATTGCTTTTATTCCATCAAATAGTTTACCCTGGAGTCATCAAATGGGGTAGCAATATTTTCAGTGATTTGATGCTGATTTTGTGGATAGAAAATATCAAAAAATGATACCATGTTCTTTTTTTTATGTCTGATACTTTCTGAATATCAAACTATAAATAAAATTAAGTAAAGATGTCTGATATGTTGTCTTGTAGCCTTAATATAAATGCTTCCTCGATTTCATTTGTAGAATATAAAGTGGGGGATCAGTTTTGTATTATTCTTAACATTAATTGATTCCCTATTTAATGACCAATCTACATTATCTGTGATAACAGTTTCCTCTATTTCATTTATAGGAGAAGAAAGTTACTTGATAAGTAATGGAAACTCACCAGAAAGTGAGCGGGCTGTAGAATGCTCCTCGTTCCAATAGCAAAACCAATGAGAAGTTCAATTCCATGATTCTTTTGTTATTGCTTTATTATGTATTTGGTTTTGGGGTCATCAGGAAAGAATGTGCACCGTTTCGGGGCCTTCCTCTCAATGGTTTTATATTAAGTTGATTAATTGATCCCCCTCTTCATGACCAATCTACATTATCCGTGATAACAGTTTCCTCTATTTAATTTATAGGATATAATGTTGGGGATCAGTGATAACAACTTAATACTGCTGACCATATTTACATACTGATAACATGCAATTGTATTTATATATACAACAAAATAGCGGTTTACAGTGTGAACAGGAAGGCTAATTTGCATATTGATATTAAAAATTTGATTTTAATAAATATGTCTATAGTATTATTGATTTCTAATTGTTTGGTTTTATCTTAATGAATATGAACAAAAATCTCGTAGATAAATCTTAAAAGAAATAATTTTAATTTTATTTTTTACTTCCTATTTTAAATAATAGTTAAATTATGGAAATTTAGCAATGAAATACGGGAGTGATGGAAGAGTAAGTTTCAGTTGTTCTATTTTTTTTATTATACCCCCTTTTTTAAAATCTTTTTATCTGCATTCTTATTTAGTTTTATTAGCCTTTCTGATTTAATATGATATTTTATTACATTAAAAGTTAAATAGTTGCACCCGGAGGGTGCATATATTCGCTAGTATATATAAAAGTTGTACTCATTTTTGGCCTGTTACATGTCAATATTTTTGGTTACAGGGTAATGTTATAGAGTTTGGTAATGAGTAATACCAAATAACATCCATTTGGTTTATATGATATTATTATATATTATATGATAAGGAGGCACCTTTGTGTAATGGTTATTGTGGTAGGAAATCATTTAAATCCTGGACAATACTGTTTGCATTTTACATAGCACTAATACCCTTGAGAAAAGTATGAATTTAACTATTCTCTCTCCAGGTAAGTAGTAGTGCAAACTCAACTCTTTAATCTTGGTATCAAACCAGTCTAGGAGAAGGAAAACTCCACAAGAAAATTGTAGCACATCCTTCTTATATCTGTGGATATAATACATACTATGTATGTATCTATCAACTCGTTCACATGAGCAGGATGTGACACATGGTCAATTTCTTAAGCAGAGTTTAACATGTTTGAATTCAGAGTTTTTCTTCTCCTAGACCGATTGCCATATCAAGGTTAAAGAGCTAAGTCTGCTCTACTATTTACCCATAGCTGAAAAGAGAATAGTTGGATTCATACCTTTCCCAAGGGTATTAATGCTATATGAAATGCAAACAGCCTCATTCAGGATTTGAACTTTATTACTGAGTCCATTTCCTTCAATGGTAACCATCATACCACACGTCTCCAAATGTATAAAAAATAAAGTGGCGTGGCCTATTGTTGGGTCCAGACAGCAGCGAGGGAGTCTATCACCTTTTTGCTAGCGCTAGACCAGGGAGATTGTTTTTTTCTTGCTGAGGTGGAGCGCCACACCTACAGTCAGCTCCCCACTTTACCACACAGAGCAGATTACCCAATTTGTGCTACTCATATGCTGAGTTGTTGGAGACTGGTATAGAACCTAGAACCTTGCGATTCCGAGACTGACTGAGCTAGACTGCCTCATGTATAAGAAAAAAAAAAAGAGATAATATTTGATTGGACCTGAATTTATTGACAAATTCAACATATAAGTGGAATGCTTGAATTTTGAACACAAATCTATAAACAGTGTTCAATATTTAATAGCGTGTCCTATATTTGCTATGACGGCTGTCAGACATTTAGAATAATTTGAAGTAAGTTTCTTACAGAAATTATTTCCAATTCTATTCCATTCCAGTTGATAGATCACGTTAAGATTTCTCAAGATTTGGGAATTCCGCTCTGATGAATTCTAAGTTTAAACTCCTTCCTTTGATTTTCTATGAGATTTAGATGAGGTAAATGACATGGCCACTCTAAAACCCTTATTTTCTTTGCCATTAACCTCTCTCTTGTTTTCACCCTTCAAACTCCTTGGGAGATCTCCTCCTTTGCCTTTGTGGTGACAACCTTTGCATGTTTCAGCCAGAAATTCAATGTACATGCAAACCTTTTAAATTGTTGGCCTTTGTGAATGGCATGTGCTCTGGTTGGTTGACAGAAATTAGAAAATTGATGATTTGAATAGAATTCAGTTCTAAATTGCAAATTTTATTGTTTTCTCAGTCAGTTGAGCTTCCGACTAGGAACCACAAGGTTCCGGGTTCAATACCAGCTTTCACCAGCTCACTGTATGAGTAGCACAGGAATCTATGCGGTAAAGTGAATAGCTGAATGTAGGTGTGGCACTCCGTCTCAGATACCAAAAAAAATCTTCTTGGTCTAGTGTTAGTGAAAAGGAGATAGACTCCTCGCTGACTGGCTGATACTGACTTTAGGCCACCCCGACGACTTTAATTACTTTTTACTTTTATTTGTGTTCTTGGCTGGTTGGTTGGTTGGTTGGTTGGTTGTTTTTTTTTTATGGCATATCAACCTTTTTCAGGCCATTTAATGACGAATCAAATTATTTTGATAAATAAAGGACCGAAGTTGCTTACAGTACCTGCTATTGCTTAAGTGGTCACCCAATTAATTTTTCAACATGCCCATTGCTACTTAACTTCAGTTGTCTAGAGCATTATTGGAATGTGTCAAAAGTATAAGGAAAAAAAAGGGGTAATATTTGATTGCACCTCAGTTTATTGATGAATACAATGTATAAGTAGCAAACATATCCTTTTTCTTCACCAAATTAAAAATCTACAAATGTAGTTCAGTTAAAACACATCATCATCATCATCATCATGTTGTGCCTGCAGCACGGATATCCATGACAATCTCTCACCAACCATCCTTCATTGTTCCCGGGAGGTCCTCCACACAGCATCCAGTATCTGCATAGAGTTGGTCTATGTATTTCTTTGCTGGATGACCTGCACTGACATGTTCATGTGTTGGTTTCCATTGGAGGACATCACTTATATGAGTTCATCCTTACTTCTCCAGCAGTGTCCATCATGTCTTGAAACAAAAAAGTGGCACACTTGTCTTCTTATCTATATGGCCCTTAATTTTGTCAAACATAAGCCCTGTGTAGATGACTGTAATGAGGTCAATCCTACACTTGTGCCCTTGTGCCAACCTAAGGTGGAATAAATACTAAGTATATCTGTTGAAGGTGTAGCTCAGTTGGTAAAGCATCTGCCAAGGAATCGCAGCCCTCACCAACTCAACACATGAATAGCACAACTATTAAGAATTCTGAGGTATGGGTTATCATCCTTGTCGACGAGCCTCTGTATCGAACCAACCAATCATGGGCCAGCATACTTTGGCGGCAAAGCCGAAAAGGCAAAACCCTCTTTCTGATCGACAGCACCGGAGTCAGACATCAAAATAGAACGTCTATCATATCCAGCAAACTATCAGAGGCCTAAGGGGCTTCGATAACCATCCTACCTCAGGATTTCAGTTAAGTGGACAAATTGTAAACATTTGTGAAGATAAACCAAAAAGTCTGCAAACCCTATTGTTTTATGTCTTTTATTCCAATTCTAGTTGTTTGGTTCTCTTCATATTTTGCAAACTTTGAATACAGTCTAATTCGTCATTTACTTTATACAACTTGGGTAATCTGTGTGGTAAAGTAGGGAGCTGATGGTAAGTGTGGTGCTTCACCTTAACAAAAGCAATCTCCCATGTCTAACACTAGTGAAAAGGGGCTAGACTCCCTCACTGTCTGGCTGATACTGACAATAGACCAACTTTATTGTATCCCTTGAAAGTTAAGTTGACCGTAGTTGTGGCACTCCACTGTAGTAAAAACAACCTCCTTTGTCTAACGCTAGCAAAAGGGGGATATCGACAATAGACCAGCTTTACAATATCTGTTGAAACTAGGAGCTGTCGGTAGGTGTGGTGCACCACCTCAGCAAAACCAATCTCCCTTGTCTAGCACTAGTGAAATGGGGATAGACACCCTCGCTATCTGGCTGATACTGACAATAGGCCACTCTGCCAACTTTACTATATCAGTTGAAAGTATGCTGTTTTGTTACAATTCATGAGAGGCCATGAATTGTGAACAGACCAGTAGCTAGGAATATTTAAATTGAGGTCTGTTAACTTTAAAATCATGTAGTCTGTGGAAAATTACTGGTGACGGTTATAACCTTTTGATCCCTTGAAAATGTGCCATAACAGACACATGAGAATAGTTTAGATTCAGATGCAAGCCAACTTTCAGAGAGTGTAGATGTAATTGTCGGCTCTGACAGGATCCATCTCTCCCCAGGGTGGAACCAATATGGGCTAGAAGAAAATAAAACTTGATCAAGTAAAAACAAGGTCTTGTTGTTTTTATTAAATAATTAAGACAATGTTCAGACCAGACCAAAGAAGAACTAACAAAGAAATCAACACTCAGCAGAAAATCCCTAGATAGACGTAAGCCAAAGAATAATGGCGGTCAGACAAGATAGCAGAAATCAGTCAACAAGCAGAAATGAAACAAGCAAGTAAGATCTACCATCCCTATCTCTAATATATCTCTCTCTCTATTATATACTTGAGTATGGCACGCGTGGTCTAATGGTCATATAGTCATGGGAAATGGACTTGTCGACCCGAGTTCAATTCCTGGACGAAGCTGTTTGTATTTCTCATGGCGCTAATACCCTTAGGAAAGGTATGAATCCAATTCTCCCTCCAGCTATGGGTAAATAGCAGGGTAGACTGGGCTCTTTAACCATGGCTAGGTAACCAGTCTAGGAGAAGGAAAACTCTGAATTCAAACCTGTTAAACTCCGCTTAAAAAATTGACCTTGTATCGCATTCTGCTTATGCGGAGGGGTTGGTAAATATATATACCTGAGTATGGCAGAAGGGTACATACAGCTATACAACAGTTTTAGCTGTCCATACTTTTGATATTCAGTGTTTTTTTTTTGACCTTGTGCCAGACTTAGCTAAACGTAACAAGCGTGCAGTAAGAGCATCTGCCATAGAGTGAAGGTGAGCAGGTTTGTTTAGCAGGCAAGAGACGGTGACCTCAATTCTAACTGTGTGCTTCACTTCTGGAGATTTTGTGTTTAGCTTTGATATACAGGCAAATAAAAATGCTCAATATATAAATATATTATTGTTTTTTTTATCCCTGGGTTGTGTTTGGATGCCTGTTATGTCGAAAACAAAATTTTTTCAAAAGATTCTGCTCGTAGACATATTGAAAAAAAAATGATTGTATCCAAAACAGATTAACTGCTTTTTTGATTTTACAAGCATAGTTCCTGTCATAAATTATCTATATATACATTGGCACTTTTAAAAACATACCTTTTTGGGATCACCATCAGCTGCTTTGTCACATTCCCCTTAATCTTGTCCATGGTCTGAAATCTCCCTTCTTTCCTTGCCTATTATGTACAAGCGCAGTTACCAGCATTTACGATGGGATTATTTATATATAGACCAGAAGCTGCTACCCAGGGTTGACTGGTGGGGGAGGGGCAAAAACATGGTGTATTGATTTGTTTAGTCTAGAGATTTACAAATGCTGGACATTTTTAAGTAGAATTTCAATGTTATTTCTATGAATATATCTGGTGATATTTAATGTGTATATATATTTACTTTATATATGTATAGATTGGCACTTTTAAAAACAGTCATTTTGGGGATCACCATCAGCTGCTTTGACACATTCTCTTTAATCTCATCCATGGCCTAGAATCTCCCTCCTTTCCTTGCATGGTATATGCTAGCATAGTTAACAGCATTTCTGATGGGATTATTTGTGGATAAGAAATTTGCTTATCTGTGGTTTTGATATGTTGGCATCAGATGTGTTATTGAGTTGAGAATGCAGGAGCATTGGTCAACTGAAATCAGAGTTTAATTCCAGTTAACTAACAAATGATTGCTATCAACTACAGTCAATAAAGAGGATATAATCCAGTTCAGTATTAAATCCAGAATGGGTAAAGTTCCAAAAAGGTAAATCCAAATCATAAATCCAACATTGGCAAGATGTCCTTTTCTTTGCAGCAGGCCTTGCAGCAAATGGCTTACAGGAGTTAGGTTCTTTTGTTGTTTTTTTAATAGTAACTAGAAGATTCAAAGTTCCCAGAATGCAATCTTAATGGTTATTCATTTCAGACAGGAAGTTGTTTATGGCTTATACCTAAATAGGCAAATCCAAACAACTTTCAAATCACTCAAGTAAACAGAAGAAAGAAAGCAGCAGGAAAAAAAAGTGGGAAGAAAGACTGAGTTGGAAAGAAAGAGGAATTAAAAAAAGGGAGAATGAGTATTAAATGGATGCGGAGAATGAAGAAGATTATTGCGGCGATGGGGGGGGGGGAAATAGAGAGAAAATGAAAGAGCAGCAGAGAGAAAATAAGTAATGTTATCCGTCTCTCTTCTCTGGGATTCTCTATATATATATATATATATATATATATATATATATATATCTTTGAGTGTCATTGGAGGAATACCTTGTGTTACCATAAGTTTGTTAATTCTAATGGTTCATAAGTAAAACCAAATTATTTCAGAGAATTTGAAACAAATTAGTAGAGTGACAAAGTTGGCAAAAGTGTCACAGCTTCCAAATCAAGAGAGTTTGGAATAGTTATTTACTAAGTTTAGCTTAGATGTGGCACAAGGCCAGAAGTATGGGGCATCCAATGAGAATCAAACTCACTAACAATGGTCTGCAAATCTAGCTTGTTACCATGACACCAGATGAGGTTCCCTAAAGAGAATTTGGAATAGAGATTGTCTCATTACTCAGTTGTAATAGATTGTCAACATTTTTAAAACAAATTGTTTAATTAAAATTTTTCAATATCTTTCAACAATTAAACTGTAAAATTAGTTTTTCTACATGGCTAGTCCTGTGTTGTAAAGAGGTTCATACCTTTCCCACAGGTATTAGTCTGAAAGTGAAAGTGGAAGTAATAGTGTGACTGAAGTTTGAACTTGTTGACTATGATGTCACAGTCCAGCACGTTAGCCACTAAGCCATGGGGACTCTCCCTAATTGATACATAGTTTTTCTACATGGTTAGTCCAGGTTAAAGTGTGGTAAAGAGGTTCATACCTTTCCCACATGTATTAATCCGAAAGTGAAAGTGGAAGTAATAGTGCGACTAAGTTTGAACTTGCTGACTACGATGTCACAGTCCAGCACGTTAGCCACTAAGCCATGGGGACTCTCCCTAATTGATACGGAAAATAAAAACAAAGGAAAGATAACTGGTATGCATGCATGTCAGAAAGTCAGAGATTATTTCATCATTGCATTTATATTATAAATAGGACCCCTCTCCGTCTAAAAGAAAATCAATATTTTAAAAATCTGACAAATTGCCCAACTAGAGGAGGAAGGTCGTCTAAATGCTAAGCAACACAAATTAGTCCTGAAGACAATCTGACATCATCAGTTCTGCCAACTCCAGCAAATGAATGATCAACTATTTTAGTCCTAAAGTATTTTAACATTGACTAAATAACAGTTTACAACATTCTATAAAAAGTTTTAAATATATTTTTTTTAAATTGTGGAGGTACATGGTGTAATGGTTACTCTCATAGGAAACAGGCATGACGAGACAAGTTCAAATCCTGGACCAGGTTATTTGTATTTTACATTGCATTAATACCGTTGGTAAAGGTATGAATCTAACTATTTCCCCACCAACTATGGGTAAATAATAGGACATACTGGACTCTTCAAAACAGTCTAGGAGAAGGAAAACTCTGAATTCAGGCCTGCTAAACTCTGTTTAAGAAAATGAACTAGTGTTGCACCCCGCTCGTGTAGAGGGGTTGGTATATATATATATATATTAAAAATGATCTTAAAAAATGGTAGTGCACTGTCTCTGTATTGATAATACTGATAAATTTCCAACCCAGAAACTCATTCTAACCAGAGAAATTGGGTCACTTCCTTGGTGCACACTGCTAGTGGAGTGATCATGTTTATACTGTAAAGACAGCAAGCAAAATGGCATGATCAGGCTCAAACTTCAATCATGGGACCACAACAGTGCTAACCCTAAGCACCCATGTGCAGAATGCAGTGTGACAATAAAGATATGCTATGGTGAACAAAAAAATCTGACATCATCAACTTCATTCTGGCAACTCCTGCAATGGAAATAATGCAAGCTGTATTGTCCCTTGCTCTTCACAAGGATAGCATTGGTGGCATAGAAAGAAAAGAGGTTATTTCCTATAAGTCTAACATAAACAAAGGAGAACCACTCTTGACTGATAAATTATTTATTTTCCCATTAAAATAACCCTAACCCTAAACCCTAACCCTAAACCCTAACCCTAACCTCATCTTCTTTTTTCCTAGTAGATCAATAAATAAATAATTTATCAGTCAAGAGTGGTTCCCTTTGTTTATATTAGACTTATAGGAAATAACCAGAAAAGATCTACTGCATGGGCAACTATTGGTCTTTCATACAACTCTTCCTGGTATGATTTGTCTATATGGCTTGGTGCACAGCATTAGAAACTGTTTTTAGGTCTACTGACGTTACCTGATCGTCCAGGTACTTGCAACCCAAGTGAACTATCCTGTGATCAACTGTGCTTTCACCTTTTGCTCAACAAATGTTTCTGGTTGCTTCCAAACTCATAGGCATAGGTTCCCGAATTGTACTAGGCTGCAATTTCATTTGTGCTGTTTTTAGATCACGTGTGGAATGCAGTATTGCATAACCTGTCAGACCATCATCTACCATGGTACTACCACCCCCAGTGGGTACTAACCACAGCGGGTACTCCTTCAGTCATGTGATATATGTGCCAAAACTTAGCACATACCAAAATATTGCAAAACTTATATACCGTCTATTTATTGTCTGCGGAAATTTTTGTAACTTTTTTCTTTTAATGGTTGGTTGGTTGGTTGGTTGGTTGGTTTTTACAGCTAACTTGGCTGATTTGAAGTTAAAATCTATCTTCTAACTTCTAGGGTTTTGAATTAGAATTTGGGTGAACTGGAAATCAGAGGAAGAATTGGGATTGGCTAAAATACTCAGAAGAGTCCTGGAGACCTGAGGAGACTTGCTTGTCACTCAGCCTCCAGTGAACCACCAGCTATGACTGGTGGGAAAACCTCATAATAATAATAATAATAATAATAATAATAATATTCTCTGGGACTTTGAAATAAAAATGGATCACCTTATTCCAGCAAGAAGACCAGATCTAGTGTTGATAAACAAAAAAGAAAGAACTTGTCAACTGGTGGATTTTGCAGTGCCAGCAGATCACAGGGTGAAGCTAAAGGAAAATGAAAAAATGGACAAATATCTGGATCTTGCCAGAGAACTGTAAAAGTTATGGAACATGAAAGTGAAAGTGATACCAATTGTGATTGGTGCACTTGGAACAGTCCCAAAAGGATTAGAAAAAGGTTTGGAAAGTTTGGATATCAGAGGAAGGATTGAAACCATTCAGAACACTGCACTGCTGCAATCTGCCAGAATACTCAGAAGAGTCCTGGAGACCTGAGGAGACTTGCTGTCACTCAGACTCCAGTGAAAGACCATCAGCTAATGCTGATGTGAAAACTCAAAAGGGGTAAAATAATAGTGAGCATATTGTGATGTGACCAAGCTGCATACAGGGAGAGCTAGGGCCCAGTTCATGTTATTGCTAGTAATTATAATTAGAGATCATTTGTTCCCCTTTATCCGTGCCAAGTTTCTGACAATGTATTTTGTGCTTGCCAAATTTAAACCCCATTGAGGATGTATGGGATATGTTGTAACCCCTAATAAATTCCACGCAACCACATCCAGCAAAATCAACTCACTTATGTACAGCCCTGGAACTCTGCCTGAATATATATATCTATATCATCATCATCATGTTGCGCTGACAGCATGGATTCCCATGACTTTCTCTCACCACCGATCCCTATTGGTCATTGATCCTGGCAAATCCTCCTCACAGCATCCAGTATCTGCACAGAGCTGCTCAGTGTAAGTCTCTGCAGCCCGATCCACTCTGGTGTGTCCATATGTAGGTGTCCACAGCAAAATATCACTTATGAGTTCATCCTTACTTCTCCATCAGTGCCCATGTCTTGTTTATCTACTTGGATGGTTTGTGTGATAGGAGGTAAGTGGCCATACAGTTGCTCTTTAATGAGGCGCTGCTTTCAGGATTTGTTCAAGACAGCAGGCAGCATCCTTGTATAGTTCCTATCTAGCTTTTTTTGTAAGCTTTTCGTTAGAGTCCAAATGGTGCAGACATACAATAGCAGTTACACAGCTACTGCTTGGAAGAATTCTTGCTCTATCTTATCATTTCCATAAAATTGATAATCTGTCTATTGAGGGTGACATTGCTTTCTGTGGATGAGATATTATTACCTAAGTAAGTGAACTGGTGTATTAATTTCAGAGTCTATATATATATATATATATATATATATATATATTATATATGAAAATGGGATGACTTACCAGTGAAATTGATATGATATGATATCTATATTGTAAACTCCTTCAGTTAACTGTAATTAATCAATATCTTGATTAATTCAGTGGATTTAACCCTGAAGATCCTTATGGTGAAACTCGAGTAGGTTATTTCTGTACATACCACAGTAATATATATATTATATATATATATATTATATATATATATATGTATGTATGTATCACACAATGACTTCAGCTTTTGAGATTCCATACCACATTGTGCAGCTTTTGTTATTCATGTGAAGGAAGAAGCTCTTATACAGTATTATCCTATTAAAGTTTTTTGTGTGTGTTATATCCTTCATGGTGTAATGGTTAGCAAACTAGTCTTGCAGATCCATTACTACTGAATAGTGAGTTCAATCTTCAATGGATTCCCCATACATAAGACCATGCGTTAGATGAGCTGAGATACCAACAAACTAATTAGGAAGACACCAAGAATGGTGACAGCAGCAGCAGCAGTAGCATTAGTAGAAGTAGTTAGAGTAAAACAGCAAAGGTAGCAACAGTAATACTAATCATATCTTAGCAGTAGTACAACTACTAAAGATGATGGTAGTCAAAGTATCACGTATTAGCATGTGAAAGGTATAAGTGGATGAGGGTGGCTGTTTGATGTACAGAGGCCCACTGACTTTATGATGATAATTGGTAATTGGTACAAACAATAGCCTTCCTAATAAAATTATTGTTCAGTGACCAACTTAATTTGTGTCAGACCACTGATGGCCCGCCCTGAGATGAAATAAAAATCGCAATTGAACCCATTCTTTGTGTCGCTGATGTTGTTATCCCAATGTTTCGATTGATCCTTTCATGGCCTTCTTCAGGCGTACAATCCATAAGGAAAATATATTTTGTGATTTTGAAAGAGAATGTGATCTAACTAAATTCTACATTTTCCCAGACTCTGGATGACTCTGGAGTTAAGAATTGTCAATTTAGATTCACTGATTTTCCAACTGTAATTTTATAGTTTACAGTGAATTTTAAATTTTAAACTACACTTCATTATAAAAATGATATGCTATGCCTATTCATTATGTAACACTGGGAGTAATGGCAATGAAGGGTATCCCCTATGACTCTGCATTCAAGGCTGCTGCCAATCAAACTATCAATTTCCAACTGTTGTTTCCATCCAATTTTATGCTTGCATTAGCTTTCATTTGCTTGCATAAATTATGTGCAATAAGAACTACTGACCGTAGATAGTGTTTTCATAACAGTTTTATTTCCACACAGTGCAGCCGTAAAAAACTGCAATTTAGACGAAAAATTTGTATAAGTTACAAATAGACAAAAGGGACAATAAATTTACATTTACAATACAATGCACAAGACAAAACAAAATTCAAATAAAAAGGGGCTTTTATAATAAAGTCAACAGGAAAGGTTTATGGCTCATAATTACAAAATTCTAAAACAAAACATTTAACTTACAAAGTAAAAGAAAATACAAAAAAGGGGTTTCTCGGTTAATTAACTTATTTACATTAAAAGCACAAACTATGTGTTAGACTGGGGTAAGGAATAATTTACAGTTTAAAGATATTTATAATTTAACAAGAAAATAACTTGTTTAAACTATTCAGAATAAATAGTTTTAAGAAGAATGGAATATAGTTTACCTTGTCAGCATTTAATAGGGTTGGATTTGGAGTGACTATTTCTTAGTATCTTTACTAAGAATGCAGTGACAAATAGACCATCCCAAATTTTCCCAGTATTCCTTCACTGGGTGCCAAAAAATTTGTGAACGAACAGCACGATCGTCTTGCTAGGAAAGACCCTGTCTTCCTTAACTCTGAATTACCTTACCTAAGACCAGTTCATGGGATACTTGTGTGGTAGGGGAGGGAAAGGGCGTAAAACAAACCTGTTGACCCACCAGCCCTAAAAGCTGAGTTCTAGCGACAGTCACACCAACTGTAATTTTCCACAGTGATACCATTAATTTTAAATTCTAAACTACACTTCCTTACAAAAATGATATGCTATGCCTATCTATTATGTAATAATGCCTTTGAAGAATTTGTTGGTTCTAAGTCTTTGGAATTCTGTGACTTGTTTTAATGTTGGGAATAATGCATAGATTCTATTGGTTCTTATCTTGATTAAAATATATTCTTATTCAAGAATGAGGTAGCCTGTTTTAAACTTGATGGTTAAAAACTGTAGTTATTTTTACACCAACCTAAGAAATAGAAATAAAATCTACCGACTTGTCACGTAACTACCAAAGTTTTAAAAACTAAATCGTTAAGATTTTCACTGTTAATGTTTTTGTCAATAATGGATGGCTGATGTTATCTGAAGCAATGGAAAAGTGGATATCTAATTTGATTACGCTATCTAACAAATTTTTTTACTTTTTCTTGTTCATGGGCAGAAAGTGTTATTTCCCAATTGCTTATGCCTTGAGTAAATGGAAAAGACAATTTTTCTATCATGAAAGTGTTATGTAAATGCATGGTTTTGACTTTACTATAGAAAAGTATTTAATATCAGGAAGAAAGGGATTGTCAGTGGTCAGGAAATAATGTGGAAAGTGTTATGTAAATGCATGGTTTTACTTTACTATAGAAAAGTATTTAATATCAGAAGAAAGGATTGTCAGTGGTCAGGAAATAATGTGTTTTATTATTATATTTCTATCATGAAAGTGTTATGTAAATGCATGGTTTTGACTTTACTATAGAAAAGTATTTAATATCAGGAAGAAAGGGATTGTCAGTGGTCAGGAAATAATGTGTGACTTACTATATATGTATAATAAAAATGCATTGCTAATGATTTTACCATAGAAAAATATCATCATTTTACTGTTGAAACTCATCTATATATTAATACACTTGTGTTCCTTATTTGTACGACCATTATCATCTTGCAACACCCTCTGGTTAAAAATGAGACTATCCAAATCATCCAAGATGAAATTCAAAAATGTAAATCCTGACTATCTGGTGTTGCTTATCCACTGAATTCTTATTTTTTATGAGTGTCATCACCTCAGCTAAATAATGGACCATTCCGTTTTTATTATAAAGAAAGAAAGGGAAGAAAAAGGACATACTACACAGAAAAAATATAATGAGAAAGAAAGAAAGAAAGAAAGTAGGGAAAGATAGAGAGAGGGAGTGAGCATGTGGATGTGATAACGCTAATCTGTTTAAATTGAAGATAATGAAAAGATGAAAAGAAGGAAAGAAAGAAAAAAAGAGTGAGCGAGAGTTATATCAAGATTATTATACTTTTTACATATTGAACTATTTAACAATAGCTCTTAAGAAAACATATCAAATGTTGTAATGATTAAAATATATAATTATATTATGTCCTGCTAGTTGAAAATGATTTTCCTATATGTCTTTTAAACATGAGGAAGAAAGAGATTGTCAGTGGTTATGAACTAAGTTTGATTTGCTTTCTTTGTTTATTGGTGTATTAATCTTTGTGGGTTATTTAATGCTAAAGCCATCTTTATAGAAGAACAGAAGTGGTATTATTTAACCAATAACTTGGGAGAATGATAGTTCTAACCTTTCCCAAGGTTATTAGTCCAAAAGCTGGAGTGCAAACTCACATACTACAGACCAACACTTTAGCCATTATGCCAGAGGGATTCCCCTTGTAAACTAAGGAAATGTTAATAACAGAATATGATACATACCCCTATCAAACATTGGGTATATAATAGAGAGAGGAAACTTGGATGATAGAGAGAGAAACATATTAAAGACTTACTTTAGATTATACTGATGATGGATGGTCTTGGTTACTTCATTACTCTGGTTACTTGTTGTTGGTTTTTGCTGATTCTTCTCCTATCTGCTATGGCCGACATCTTGTTGTCTTGTCTAGTTGAGTTCTTCTATCAAAGGGCTGATTTCTTTTCTTCTGGGCTTTACCTGTTTTTAATTAAATAAACTAACAAGACATTTTGTTGCTTGATCAAGCTTTTATTTACCAGCCCATGATTCCATCAATTCCACGCAGATGAGATGACCTGAGAGAGAAAAACTATCACATCTAAACTCTCTGGCGGTTGGGTTGAATCTAATTTCTAAGCTAACTATTCCCACATCTCTCTGTACCAGAGGTCAGTTGGGGTCATCCAAAAATGCCAATCATAACCCAACGGTTATGGAAATCTACCCCCCTCCGCTTTTAATTCTAACAAACTTTATTTTAAACTAACTACAGGGTCTGCTCACAATTAATGATTCTCATAAATTGTAACAAATAGAGCTATTTTATAGGGTGATTGTAAAGTAACACCCTATTTTTAAAATCTTATAATTCATTTTTGAATTATTATTTTTACAAAAAATAAATATGAGAAGAACACTCATAACATGGAGTTTTATTCAAAATTCTATATTGGCACCAGCATTTGCTTTCAGTCTCTCAAGCCACTCGGGAATCACTTCAATTGATTTTTCCAGAAACTCTTGTGGAATGGCAGAAATATATTCTTGTATTCGTCCTTCAAGTTCTTCCAAAGTCGTTGGTTTCATAGATTAGACTTGCTCCTTCAACCAAACCCAAAGATAATAGTCGCAGGGTGTTAAATCAAAGTTTTTGGCCAACCACTCATGCAGACCATGTCTACCCATCCATCCCCTGGAAAATGGGGATTCAGCTATTCACAAACAACATTAGTAAACTGTGGAGGAGCACCATCTTGCATAAAAAGTCTTCAATATTCTTCCAAGTATTGGCAAGTGGCCAGAGAGTTACTTTTCAATCACCCTGTATATGCTGTATTTTTATTTATATATTATTGTTTTAAATGTAATCATATGTTCTTTTTTTTTTTTTTTTTAAAGTGTTCTGAACACCAGGCAAAAAAGGGATTGTCAGTGGTCATGAACTAATGACAGAATAAAGTGGATATCTAATTTAATTACACTATGTAACAATTCTTTTACTTTTTCATTTCTGGACAGAAAGTACTGTTTTCCAATTGCTCATGCCTAAAGTGAATGATGAAAAAGTCCTGTTTTTCTCCCTGAACTTTAACCTTGTATAATAGAATTTTAAAATTGACCCATTGGTATAACAGCCATTTTCTATGCTTTTACAACATAAGCAATTAAGAAATAAATACATAGAATACATTTAATAGAAACACATGTACATTTTGATTGATATGCTCTTTCAATCAGACCCTATGTCAACAAAAATGTGTAAATACTTGTTTTTACATAGAAAATATTTTAATTTCTAAATTTTACTATCCAGTACACAAAAGAAAAGTTTTCAAACTTAATGGCTATTTTCTGTATTTTTACAACATAAGCAATTAAAAAATAATTCTTTACTCTCCAGTAAGCGTCCGTGGTGTAATGGTTATCATAATAGAAATTGACACAAATTAAAATCCTGGATCAGACCTGATGGCATTTCATGTACTACTAATACCCTATGAATCAGACTTTACAGACTAAGCTCTTTGACCTTGGCATGGCAACCAGTCTAGGAAAAGGAAAACTTTGAATTCAAACCTGTTAAACCTCTCTTTTGTTCTTGTGTCACACCCTGTTCGTGCAGAAAGGTTGGGTGAATACATACTCTCCATTTGTGTTATATAGTATTATTATTATTATTATATTATTATGAGAATTTTCACACATTGATTGATGTAAGTTTTTCTGGTTTTAGCCAACACTGGTGTGTCCATGTATAGGTGTGATAGGAGGCAAGTGTCTGTACAGCTGCATTCTTGTGGGGTGCTGCTTCCAAGATTTGTTCAAGACAGTACACAGCATTCTTGAGTATCTAACATCTAGCTTTTTCTCTAAGTGTTTCACTAGAGTCCAAGTTATGCAGCCATACAGTAGTACTGACACAGTCCTTATTGGGTTATTTCACACTGAAGTTAGTTTAACAATTATAATAAATAGATTATATATGCTGTTTTTGAGGACTATAATTGTTGAACCAAATAGGGGCTGACATGTTTTAAAACCAACCAACCAACCAACCAACCAAGCAGCCCACCACCCATCCTTACTGTCTGCAATCATACATGTTTTTTGTTCTATAACTTTTTGTAATAAATATTTTTTGGTCTATAACTTTCTTTATTTTTGGTTCTTTTTTATGTAAATTTACCAGAGAGTAGAACAAATAGATCTATTTTAAAAAATTAAACTTTCTTTTTTTTTTTTAAATTGAAATAGATCACTAAGTAGGACTGAGAATATTCTAGTAGTGACCCCCCAAGTAGAGATTTAAGTGGTTTGAATTCAGAGTATTCATTCTCCTAGACGTGTTGCCTAACCAAGGTTAAAGAGCCCAGTCTGCCCCATTATCTACCCATAGCTGAAGGGAGAATAGTTGGATTCATACCTTTCCCAAGGGTATTAGCACTATGTGAACTGTGGATTTGAACTCTGGTCGAATAGTCCATTTTCTACGACTCTAACCAGTACACCACGTGCCTCCCTGTTTGAAATGATGAAGTTTAAAATTATTGTGAAAACACATCATTGTACAGTGTATATAATTGAAAACCATATTTGTTAAATTAACTTTGGTTTGAAATAACCCAACAAGGGTTGACATGCTGTTAAAACCAACCAACCAACCAAGCGGCCAATCAATCTAGCATCCAACCTTGCTGTCTACAATTGTACATCATATTGAGATATACTAGAATGAAGTGGCTAAAGATATTATCTTTGGCAAAGATATACATCCATGTCCATAAACTTTGTCTTCAGCTGTCAGCCATGTCACACTCTTCTTTGATCATCTCCATTTGGATCAGATGAGTTTCACCAAAATTGCCTATTTAATCATTTTGTTTTTCTTTCAGTTTATTTTATTTTTTGTCTTTTGTTCTTTTTCTAAAATATCTTCTTTTTTTTTTCTTGTGTGAATTTCTCAGTTGGTAGAGTGTTCGACTAGAAACCGCATGGTTCCATTTTTTCTTTTAAATAACTGTGCAAACACATGATTACAAAAATAGACATTTCTCCTAGACTGGTTTCCATACCATAGTTAAAGAGCCCAGTCTGCTCTACTATTTAACCATATGCTATACAATATACAATACTAATTAGAATTCTTCACTCCTTCCAGAACAGAAGCATCAATATCATTATGGACTCCTGTTAGAATAAGAAGCCAGAATTTTCACAGACCTTCTAGTACATTTTAGAATTTTGTTCTTTATCACTGTCAAGCATTGGTTTTGTACAACTAATGTAAAAAAAAAGTAAAGTTGGCAGAGTGGCCTATTGTCAGTATCAGCTGGTAGCGAGGGAGTTTATCCCCTTTTCGCTAGCACTAGAGCAGGGAATTGTTTTTTTGCTGAGGTGGAGTGCCACACCTACCGTCAGCTCCCCACTTTACTGCACAGATTAGATTACCAAATTTGTGCTACTCATATGCTTAGTTGGCGAGGACCGGTATCAAACTCTGAACCTTATGTTTTCTAGTCGAGTGTACTACACTAATATCTTCAATTCCCACTTGACACTCACCACTTGTGGCCTTGTGTCAGGGTCAGCAACATCTGCATGTTAATGTTATTTACGAGACTTCACTTAATCTAAAATAAGTGCACTTGACCATGACAACTGTAACAAATTCAATCCTCACTAAGGGCTCTATACTCATGCCCTTGTGCCAAACAAAGTCAAGTGTAGTAAATACTTTTATAAATTCTTTAGAATTAAAAAAAGGAATTGAATTCACTTTAATGGTAGAGGACACTTTAATGCAAGTTACTAATGTATATATGAATGATTTATTAGTATAAATACATATACTAATGAATGTTTATTACTTATATTTTACTTTTTGATGTTTTGGTTGAACTAGAGTAGAAAAGAGAAACTGACTCTAATTGAAGTAGGTAAAATCCCTCCACATCCAAAAATAAATATAGGAAAAAAAAAGAAAAAAGGAAAAAGAAAAAAAAAAAAAAAAAAAAGGTTTTGTTATTCTGCAGGGAATTTTATTAAATCTTCAAAGTTGAATGTTTAATGTTATAATCAGTTGTAAAAGGGAAAGTCTAAAATATCTGATATATATATATTCAATATATATATATATATATATATATATATATACACACACATAGATGTTGTTGTTGTTGAGTTCACGTATGCTTCTTTGTTGGTATATCTGAGTCTGAGTGTATATATTGTTTCTATATATATTTGTGTTATATATATACATGTCTATAATATATATTTTTTTTTTTTGCGAAGCATGAGTAAAGTGTAAAATAAATGAGAAACTGTGTTGAATGTTATGTACTAAATTCCACTTTATTTCATCCAATATTTCAAGAGAATGACTTCTTTTACAAGGATATTTTTAGACTGGCTGACTACTGTGGTCACTGGCATTTTTATGGGTTAGGGGTGTTAATTTCTCAGCCTGCCTTTGAAATTCAGCTGCCCTTTTGATTGGGTTGGATTGGTTGAGTCAGGGGTGTTGCTTTCCTGGCCTGCTTTTGATATTCAGCTGTCTTTGCTACCCTCTTCATTAGAGGGGTTTGGATTGGCTAAGTAGGTGTAGGTATGTAGGTTGTTAGTGCAGAGAGGGGGTTGAAATATTTGTAAGTGTTTAAGTTACCTAGGTCTGAGTTTAACCCATATGTGTGTGTGCAGAAGCGCACTATCAATATGCATTTCAACTTTTCTAATGTATGTTTTGGTTTATTAAAATATTTTACTATTGGGGCGTATTGGGATTCCTGTCTAATGGTTAATTTTTGGTTATTGAATCTGAGTCTAAAGTCTGTTTGGTTTCTCCTATGTATTCGCTGTTTTTGAATTTTAATGCAATAGATGTAGTAGATGATATTTGCACTGTCACAGGTGAGTTAGAGGGGTTGGATCTTGATATTGGTGTGTGGTACTGGGAATGGGGTGTCAGTTATTAGATGTGTGCATACTAGACATCTTGGTTTGTTGCACTTTTGGTTGCCTTTTTATGTGTTATTGTGTAGGTGTTTTTTGGATGCGGTGAGGATGTTGCATAGGTTGGGTGGTTGTCGTTTGGTGTTGATGGATGGTTTGTTGAAGGTTGATTTTGTTTTTAGGTCAGCTTGTAAGTTTTTGAACTCTTTTTTTTAGTATTTGGATCAGTTTGTGCATGTAGTGGAAGACCATTACGTTTTTTTGTTTGTATTTGAGGAGCTCTTGTCTGTTTAGGGATGATGCTTTGCTGAGTGGTCTATTGTCAATATCAACTGGACAGCAAGGGTGTCTATCCTCTTTTCCCTAGCACTAGATCAAGGAGATTGTTTTTGCATCTGAGGTGGAGTGTCACACCTACTGAACAGATGAAAGCTGTGCTACTCATGCACTTAGTTGGCAAGGACTAGTATTGAAAGTAGAACCTTGTGGTTCTGAGGTGGATGTTCTACCAATTGAGTTAAACTGATCCTTAAGTAAATAAATGTTATTCACAATCATTTTAAACCGGTAAACACTTCATACTTAGTAAGAATAACAATGTTTTAAAAGGCAATGTAATATAGTCCAAAATCATTCTAAATATCATCTTAAACAGATCTATTTGACCCATAGCTGAAACTCTAACAGGTACTATCAATTAGTCAGAGTGGACCTGGGAGTAATAACAGCAATGGGGTGACTCCACACACCCCAGAATTCCAGAACTGAAGCCTCACTACTGGATACAGGGTAATGTCACACCCATAGGATGAAAGAGATAGATTAATGCATGCATATATATATATATATATATATATATAGAGAGAGAGAGAGAGAGAGAGAAGAGAAATAGAGAGAGATATATGAACAGGCTGAAATAGATAGATAGATAGATATGAATAAGTTGAGGTAGATAGATAGATAGATAGAAACAGCTAAAAATGGATAAATAAATAGATACAGATATGCATACAGTCTGGCAGACATGAACAGATTATACATATATATATATATATATATATATATATATATATATATATATATATATATGTGTGTGTGTGTGTGTGTGTGTGTGTGTATATATATATATATATATATAGAGAGAGAGAGAGAAAGAAAGAGAGTGAGAGAGGAAGACACACACACACACACACACACACACACACACACACACACACACACACACACACATGAACATAGATAGATAGATAGATAGATAAGTAGATATGAGCTTGCTGAAATAGATATAATATCAGTTCATTAAGTAATGAGACTGAAAGTGTAAAAGAATTTTATTATCAACTTAATTACAAATCAACTTCAGCTCCTTTTAAATATTTCCCTTGGGAATCTACACACCACGAAATATATTGTTTCTAATTTTGGAACTCTTCAAGATTGATAGATACAATCAGATTAAGAAACATAGATGGAAAGAGAGATAATAAATAAGATAGATAGATAAATAGATAGGAACTAACTAAGATCAATAGATAGATAGATAGATAGATAGATAGATAGATAGGAACAGGTAAAAATTGATAGATATACAGATAGACCTGAACAGACTATCTTGATAGCTATCAAGCTAGCAAACTAGATAGATAGAAAGATAGATAGATAGATTGATTGATAGATAGATAGGAACAGGTAAAAATTGATAGATATATAGATATACCTGAACAGACTATCTTGATAGCTATCAAGCTAGCAAACTAGATAGATAGAAGATAGGTAGATAGATTGATAGATAGATATGAACTGAATTAGATTGGTAGACATAAACAGATTAAAATAGATACATATGAGCAGACTGAGATAGATAGGTAGATAGTTTAATTAAATAGATATAAACAGATTAAGATTTATAAATACATATATAGATAAACTCTGCTTAAGAAATTGATCGTGTGTCACATCCTACTTGTACAGAGAGGGTTTAGTAAATATGTATATGGACATGAACAGATCAAGATAGATAGATAAATAGATAGAGTAGATAGGTAGACATGAACAGACTAAGACAGATAGATGAATATAAACAAATTAAGATATATATATAATATGGATGCACAAGATAGATAGATAGATAGATAGATATATGAACAGACTGATAGGTAGATAGATATGAACAGAGATATAGATAGATAGACATGAACTGACTAAGATAGATAGATAGATATGAACAGGCTGAGATAGATGGATAGATAAAAGATAGACATGAATTAACTAAGATAGATATATAGTTAATTGTAAACAGATTAAAATAGATAGACAGACATGCAGAGATTAAGATAGATATCTCCTGTCATATCAATTAATAAACAATGGCTTGTTTTGATTAACATCAAATTTTTCTTTGAGTAAAGATCAAAATAATAAGAAAATCTATCAGTAAATGAAACAAGACTCAAACAAGAATGCGGCACATATCTTAGAAAAATAAGAGCTGTGGTTTTGATTAGAAATAAGAAATGTCCTTTTCTGAGGCTTCTTTTGGTCTCAGACCTAACCAGCATGACATTTGGAAGGGAACCTCAAACCTCTTGCTTTTCAATTCTATCCTCTAATATTTGAGCCAACCCCCCCCCCCAGTTTCTTTATCCTGCCTCCCACCCACCTCCATCCCAACGGATTCTGTCACCCCCCCCTTCACTCATCTTCCAAACAGATCACATGTTCTTCTCTTCAATACCTCCCTTCTAGCATGATATCCCCCCCTCTATAGTAAACGAGTACCCTCTCCCCCCCACCCATGTTTTCTTCCCCGTTTTCTTCTGTTCTCTGTCTCTTTCTTTGTTCCCCCCCTCTCTCTCTCTCTTTCTCTCTCTCTCTCTCTCTCTCTTTTTCCTTTACTGCTCTCATTATCTCCACCCCGCATCTTGCCTCTTCAGCTATGTAGAAAATCTAATATTGAGTTGTGGGGAAGAAAGGTGTACACCACGCAAGGTAATAGCGAGATGGGTAGGCTTTGTCAAATGATAGAGAAGAACAGCTCTCTCTCTCTCTCTCTCTCTCTCTCTCTCTCTCTCTCTCTCTCTCTCTCTGCCTCTCTTTTCCTCTCATACACACACCCTCTCTGTCGCTGTTCTAAAAGAACCCGTATGATGGACATTTCCCAGCTTGCGTTATGTAGGAGAAAATTCGATTTGGTTCGATGAGTGCTGCTGCTGCTGCTGCTACTACTACTTCTACTAGTTCTAGTAATACTACTTCTATTACTACAACAATTACAACTACTGTTGCTATTATATCAGTACTTAGACTCAGCCTACAATTGTTATAACTGTTATTATTACAGTACAATTAGTTGTTAGTACTGCTAGTGATATTCATAGAAACGTTACTGATACTACCATAGCCTCTACTAGTTCAGAGGTGACTACAGAGAAAGTACTGTCATATGGCAAATCAATGAGCACTGGTTGGTCACCTTGATGCTGGTAAAATATCTAATTAAGTATTTCAACCGGCTTTGATTTTAATCTATAGATGTAATGCAGGCAACATGGGGGGTCAGGGATTTATTGGGGGAAGGAGGGTTGATGATAATGATTTCGGAGAATTCAGTGTTAGTTATATAATGATCTTAAGGACCGGTTTAACTCAGTCGTTAGAGTATCCGACTGCGCACCACAAGGTTCCTGGGTCGATACCAGCCCTTGCCAACTCAGCATATGAGTAGCACAGGGATCTGTGTGGTAAAGTGAGGAGCTGATGTTAGGTATGGTGCTCCACCTCACACTAAAATTCTTTGGTCTAGTGCTAGGGAAAAGATTCACTTGCTGTCTGGCTGATACTGACTTTAGGCCAACCCTAGAACTTTACTTTTTACTTTATAGTCCCATAACATTTTTTGAGTCTTACCCCCACACACAAAAAAAAGGTGTGTCCTAGGAATGACACTAAATTCCAACTGGTGGTTCCTCGTCACTGGAATAATGTTTCCCCCAGACTATCATCTCTTCGGCCCCATGAAAGAGGGTTTGAGAGGCAAACATGATTCCAGTGACAAGGAAGTGAAATCTGTAGTGAAGAAGTGGCTCAAAGAACAGTCAACAACATGCTCTCATTCGAAGGTGGAACATTACTATTGAGAGAAACAATGTGACTATGTGGAGAAGTAGGGTTGTGATCCACAGAGGACCAGCTTCATTTTGATGTATGATACATGTTCCTGTGTTAGTAATTATACCTGTCCTAAACAAAATAGCATTACTTTTTGACTAACCATAATATATATGTATATAAAAGAAAGATTCTGTATGTTTACCTGTCTATATGTTTGTTTGTACAATGACCAAGCGCATATCCTTTTATAAAAGAAAATTGGTATAGACCAGCAAAGACCAAAGTTCAATAATAACCACACCTTAATTTGTCCAAAAGGGGCTTAAAAAACTTTTTACCATTCATTTTCCTTAAAAAAATTAAAGATATAACAAGTATATAAATCTATGATATATTAAAAAATTAATTAAAAAAATAATTAAAAAGTAAAATAAATTAATAATGGATGAAACATAATTAAAATGCAAATGAAAGACAAATAAAAAAAGAATAATTAATAAATAAAGAATATTTGAAGAACAAAAAAAGAAAAATAATTTTTATTAATCAATATATAAGTAAAGTAAAAGTAAAGTCGTCCCTGTAGACGGGTAAGACTCCCTCAATGGGGCCAACTGTTGGCTGTGGGTGGCAACCTGTGATGCTTAAGGATGGAACCCTGGTGGTTGAGCAGTCTGTGACATGCAACACTCCACTTTGGCATTTACTTAGGCTAGACAGGAATTTGGAGCACCCCTTCATTACCTTTGCTCCCAGGTCCACTCTGACCCGGAGTGGTAGTACTTGTTAGGGTCCCATATATTGGTTAAATAGTAAAATGTGTTTATAAAAAAAAATTGAGTAAAACAAAAATCAATCCAAAATGTCTATTGATATAAATCTGTTCATATGTATCTCTCTCCCTCTGCCTTTAAATATATATATATATATATATATATATATATATATATGTGTGTGTGTGTGTGTGTGTGTGTGTGTGTGTTTGTCTGTTTTGTGTGTGTGTGTGTGTGGACATGTGTGTACCTATCTATCTATCTATCTATCTACATCTTCATATATCCATCTATTGATCTGAATCTGTTCATCTGTTTTATGTATTTCTCTCTCTCTCTCTCTCTCTCTCTCTCTCTATAATATATATATATATATATATATATATATATATATATGTGTGTGTGTGTGTGTGTGTGTGTGTGTGTGTGTAAGTATCCAATTGGCACTTTGATTTTTCCTCTACTGATATTATCATTATGTATAAATATGTATCTCTCTCTCTCTCTCTCTCTCTCTATATATATATATATATATATATATATATATATATATATACATATATATATACATATATTCACATATATATATATATATATATATATATATATATATATATATACACACACATATATGATATATACACTGAAATTTATACTCATCAGATATACCAACAAAGAAGAATACGTGGACTCCACAACAACAACCATAACAACAACATATATATATTTATACATATATATATATATATATATATATATATATATATATATATATATATATATATATATATATATCAGATATTTTAGACTTTCCCTTTTACAACTGATTATAACATTAAACATTCAACTTTGAAGATTTAATAAAATTCCCTGCAGAATAACAAAACCTTTTTTTTCTTTTTTTCTTTTTTTCTTTTTTTCTTTTTCCTTTTTTCTTTTTTTTTTTCCTATATTTATTTTTGGATGTGGTGGGATTTTACCTACTTCAATTAGAGTCAGTTTCTCTTTTCTACTCTAGTTCAACAAAACATCAAAAAGTAAAATATAAGTAATAAACATTCATTAGTATATGTATTTATACTAATAAATCATTCATATATACATTAGTAACTTGCATTAAAGTGTCCTCTACCATTAAAGTGAATTCAATTCCTTTTTTTAATTCTAAAGAATTTATAAAAGTATTTACTACACTTGACTTTGTCTGGCACAAGGGCATGAGTATAGAGCCCTTAGTGAGGATTGAATTTGTCACAGTTGTCATGGTCAAGTGCACTTATTTTAGATTAAGTGAAGTCTCGTAAATAACATTAACATGCAGATGTTGCTGACCCTGACACAAGGCCACAAGTGGTGAGTGTCAAGTGGGAATTGAAGATATTAGTGTAGTACACTCGACTAGAAAACATAAGGTTTAGAGTTTGATAACGGTCCTCGCTAACTCAGCATATGAGTAGTACAAATCTGGTAATCTGATCTGTGCAGTAAAGTGGGGAGCTGACGGTAGGTGTGGCACTCCACCTCAGCAAAAAAACAATCTCCCTGCTCTAGTGCTAGTGAAAAGGGGATAGACTCCCTCACTACCAGCTGATACTAACAATAGGCCACTCGGCCAACTTTACTTTTTTTTTACATTAGTTTACAAAACCAATGCTTGACAGTGATAAAGAACAAAATTCTAAAATGTACTAGAAGGTCTGTGAAAATTCTGGCTTCTTATTCTAACGGGAGTCCATAATGATATTGATGCTTCTGTTCTGGAAGGAGTGAAGAATTCTAATTAGTATTGTATATTGTATAGCATATGGTTAAATAGTAGAGCAGACTGGGCTCTTTAACCATGGTATGGAAACCAGTCTAGGAGAATAGTCTATTTTTGTATTCCTAATAATCATGTGTTTGCACAGTTATTTAAAAAAAAAAAAAGGAACCATGCGGTTTCTAGTCGAACACTCTACCAACTGAGAAATTCACACAAGATACAGAAATTTACACAAGAAAAAAAAAATATGTCCAGTGAGGATTGAATTTGTTACAGTTGTCATGGTCAGGTGCACTTATTTTATATTTTAGTGTCATACCTATAGTTATTTATGAGACTTCACTTAATCCAAAAAGGCTACAAATAAAGAGCACCCAGTGAGGATCAAGTTCATTACTATAGTAACAGTATGTAAAAATAACTAATTTTTCCTCTATTCCAGTGTGTTTGAAGTCTGACCCAAGGCCACAAATGCTGGGTGTCAAGTGACAAATTGAAGATATTAGAGTAGCAACTAGCTTTACAGTGAAACACCACAAAACTTTGAATATATATTAATGTGTGGGTGTACGAATGTATAAATATCTGTTTGTTTATTTATATCTAGATTGTGTTTAAATGTTGCAGTATTTATGATAAGAGTACTCAATATCTGGATTAGACTATATACATTTGTATATTATACTCCCCTTTCTCTTCTGTCTATCTTTGTCTTTCTCTTTCTCTTTCTCTTTATATATATACATTTTTGGGAGATTATGTGCTTAATTAAAGTCATACCTAATTTGTTAATTAATTATAATTAAAAGAATTTGGTGTGCATATTGGTTTAAATGTAAAGCGTAAACAAATCGAGAAAAAGTCGATCTCTGTATGTACATTTCACCCTATTAGGCCTCATCTGCAGAGCTATAGACAGGGCAATGCTTTGTGCGTGATTCGAACCCTACTTGTCATGGCTGACATGCAGACACTCTAACCATTACACTAGCTGGCTTCCCCAGAATTAATTTTTTATTTTAAACTGATGTATATATCGCACTTTTTGGGTGACTTATGGCACGACAGTATGAAGTGGTCAAACGATGTGTTTGAAATGGCGATAGCCGACAATTTTAATTCATTTAATTATAATTAATTAACAAATTAGGTAAGACTTTAATTAAGGACATAATCTCCCAAAAAATTGTCGGCTATCGCCATTTCAAACACATCATTTGACCACTTCATATATATATATATATATATATATATATATATATATATATATACTGGAATGAAAGTCCTGTCAAACATAAAGTAACATTTATTTAACCAATAATCATGTTGTCTTTATTGGTTAAATGAATACTATTAAATTGGTGGAGTTATGTCAATTTTTAGTTTGCAAAAAATGGTGACATTTTGTAATCTGTTTTTGTTGCAAAATGAGTTCTAGAGCTTCCCTACTCCTAAAAATTGATTTATAAAATCATATTTGCCCAAGGAATCCAAAAATGCTATCAGAAAAGTTAACCAGTTTTAAGTCATCAATGATTTTTTATTTTTTCATAGCAAGATCAATATCCCAATGTGGCACTGCATTTATGACAAAATTTTTTCTATTATTATTTCACATATATTGAACATTATTTGTACCAAAAAGACAATTTGGTGTTTACTCAGAACCAAAGCTACAATATCAGTTAAAATTTTGCAAATCAGAAATCATTAATAATTTAAAACTGGTTAACTTTCAGACTTTTCTGATAGCATTTTTCATTGCTTGGGAAAAGATGCTTTTATCAACCAATTTTTAGGAGTAGGGAAGCTCTAGAACTCATTTTACAGACAAAAATAGATTACTAAAAGTCGCCATTTTTGCTACCAACCACCCAAATTTGGAAAGCTAAAAATCGACATAATTCCACCAATTTTTGGAATTGGAAGCTCAAATTTTGGGAAGTGTCTAACTTTAAAATAGTCCACACCTTGACAAAATTTCAGAAAAATTGAAGTGAGAAATTTTAACAAATTTTAACAAATTTTAACCAAATATTGTAGCTTCGGTTCTGAGCAAAAACCAAAATTATCTTTTTGCTACAAATAATGTTCAATAGATATGAAATAATAATAGAAAAAATCTATGTCATAGATGCAGTGCCACATTGGGATATTGATCTTGCTATGAAAAAATAAAAAATCATCAATAACTTAAAATTGGCTAACTTTCAGACTTTTTTGATACTGTTTTTGGATTCCCCGGGCAAAAATGCTTTTATAAACTAATTTTTAGTAGTAGGGAAGCTCTAGAACTCATTTTATAGACAAAAATAGATTACAAAAAGTCACCATTTTTCGTGACCCCCTCAAATTAGGAGAGCTAAAAATCAACATAACTCCGCCAATTCTTGAATTGGAAGCTCAAATTTGGGGGATTGTCTAACTGCAGCATGGTCCACATATGTACAAAATTTCAGAAAAATTGAAGGGGCTGGGTAACATGGCCTGGATGATTTGACATGGAATTATATTATATATTATATTATATTATATATATATATATATATATATATATATATATATATATATATATATATATATAATGTACACAAAAAGATATCTATATATGTATGTACATATTCTGTTCTATAGCAATAAGGAGAAACCAATTCAAAATTGAACCCTATAAGATTAGCTAAAAGTCATCTGTCCATGACATAAAAAGATGAATGCAGGTTTCTGAATGATACTGACTGACAACGTCCCAAGTGTTCAAGTTAAGTAACTGAAAATAAAATGTACTTTATTAATGAATGCTTTTTGTTAAAGACCAGTCTCACTGACACTTGGTATTACTGTTGTTTTTTTTTGTTGTTTTGTTTTCTTCTCCGAGTTGTACTGCTGTTAAAGGCTGCAACTATTTCCGCCATTTAACTGTAGCTGGCAGGGAGTGGATTTATCCTTTACCCAAGAGATTTACTGTGAATTGAATGCAAATGGATGCAATTGAAACTTGAACTTCACTTGCTGATTCCTTTTGCTACACCAATAACCGCTATACCACCCTGCAACCCTCTGTTTAATATTTAATACAGGCTGACTAAAAAAAAAACAGAATTTCATTCTGTTGTTTTTTGTATTGGTAGTCTACATTAGTAATAGTATATATACAGAGTGACCAAAAAAACAGAATTCTGTTTTTTTGGGGGGTCATCCTGTATATCATCATCATCATCATCATCATCATCATATCACGCTAGTAACACAGATATCCATGACAATCTCTTGCCAACCATCCCATCATTCCTCACTCTCGGGAGGTCCTCTGTACAGCATCCAACATCCACGCAGAGCTGGTCAATTCCTATTTATTATTATTATTATTATTATTATTATTATTATTATTATTATTATCTATAATTCTGTTATAGTTGAAATATTTGCTAATTTTAAACATTTTGTTTTTTCATATTAAACTATCGTCATATCGGGCTATATATATATATATATATATATATATATATATACAAGATGTGTCAAAAAAGTATCAAGATTTTTTTGTACTTGTACACACCTTGTATTCTGAAAAAAAATAACATTCCATTCATTCTTCATTTCTATCTTGGTAAATACAACTTTAAACTTGGTACTTTTTTGAAACATCTTGTATTCTGAAAAAAAATTTTTTCAGATATAATATTATAAATTTATATACCCGTTACATCGGGTATATAATCAGCGAGAGAGAGAGAGACAGAAATGATAAGGGGTTCTTACTTGAACTTTCTTTTGCTTGCTAACTTGTTGGCTGCCATATTCTTTAGGGCTGATTTCTCATGCTTGCCAACACTAAAACACATGGCTTTAAATCTATCACAGGATCCTGCATCAACGATTGGAATACGCTAACAAAAAAATGTCCAAACATTGATTTCACCAAACTGTTTGCTCACCAACTCAAAGTATTTATCAAAATAGAAATTTTTAATATGTATAAGTAAACTTATAATCAACTTTCAAATTATGTAAAATGTGAACAAAAAATACCAGACCCCCCTCCAAAAAAAAACCCCAAAACAACTGAGGCGGTCACTACTAGAATAGGCTCAATCCTAATTAGTGATCATTCTCCATACGTTTTTTGTTTTGTTTTGTTTTATGTGACATTGTTTATATTGTGTAAAGTGTGAAAAGGAACCCTTGTCTTCTTGTTTCTAGTTGGGTTGGGTATCTGTGCATTATCATTTTAATCAATCAACAAGACATTGTGTTTTTCTTTAAGAATTTATTAAGAACAACCCCAGTCCAGGACCACACAGTGAGAGTAATATCTTGAGAGAAAACAACGTCTTCTCTCAGCTAGTAACTGGTTACAAATGATCTAAAACTTAAACTAATGTCTACTGGCACGTTTTTTGGGGGGTCAAGTGGAATGTCACCACAAATCAACCATAACCTTAAGTTAGGGTAATTTTCCACTGAACCCCCATTATTTTGAATCTAATGAACTCTGAATCAAAAATTTATCTAACTACAGTAAATACATAATTCATAAGCTACCTATGAATTATGTAATATAAACATTCCAGCAAATTGATCTTCTCATCTTATTTCTTTTCATTTAGGTCAGTCGATAGAGCATCCACCTTACAATGATAAGGTTCCAGGTTCAATACCGGCTCTCACTTATTTAGCACATGATTAGCACAACTTGGGCTGCTAGGGACAGGGCTCACCAGATTGTCAGTATCCTAACTTTGGCCATGTAC
Source organism: Doryteuthis pealeii (assembly GCA_023376005.1). Lineage (NCBI taxonomy): Eukaryota > Metazoa > Mollusca > Cephalopoda > Myopsida > Loliginidae > Doryteuthis > Doryteuthis pealeii. Next base: position 1,069,620 of record CM042154.1, read on the forward strand.
AGTTTAAAAGCCCAATATCAATAAATGCCATGCTCTTGGCCTGAGATTAGAATCTAAAAGGGTTCGATTCATTTGCAGCCTTCAGAGCTTCAGCATTGATATCTTTTAATTACAAGAAATCCACTTTGCCTCCAATGACTGAAGGTATTTTATCAGAGATATTATTGGATTATTTTTGGCATATAAGGCATGCTGTAATCCACCACTTAAACTTATAGACTCGCCATGGTCACGTGGTTTAAACCCCAGCCAATCAACAGCCTAATATGTGGTTAGTTAACTATTTAATTGCTGATATTGACAACCGTTCATTTGCAGATTATTTGAGAGAGACGAACGGACCTGCAACATTAAGGGACACTAAGGAACAACCAAAGGATCATACCCAACATCAAGGGACACCAAGGAGCAATCAAAGGATCATACCCAACATTAAGGGATACCAAGGAGCAACCAAAGGTTTCTTCACTAAAGATCACGCTCTGCTTAACACAAGGGATCTCCGCTGGACAGTGCTCTTGCTTGAAGCCAAAGGACGGCCACAAAAATCATAACACTTTTTTTTCAGCATGCTTTGACGGTTGCTGGAGAGTATTATTTCATGCCTAAGGTTAGGGAATTACATTCATTGTACGTTCATATTTACATTTTCTGTCTAGTTGTTTCATAAGAGTTTTTTTGCACATGCTCAAATTGAATATGAATGATTATTCAAAAAGGTCTTATGGGAACAGACCTCAGAAAGAGACAGACGGATGTCGAGAGAAGCGGGAGAGACCGGGACAGAACGAATACCGGAGAAGAGAGCTTGCCATGGCTCTGGGCCCTTGATACCAACTTTACCTATACACTCTGATGCCTTGCCACTCGGTACAGAATTGATAACTTAGCCAAAAACTAGCTGTAGATCGCCAATCAGCTGACAAGAAATCACCTCGCTCCTTTGTAAAATAAATGTATATAAGTTGTACATAAGCATCAAAAAGGCGTTGTGTTCAATTGTTTTGTTGATCCGTTGACAGCTTTTGGTTATTTAATCTTATTTCAGCCGAGTTGGTAAAAGGAACTAAACCAGCTCTTTTTCAGCCTTCCTGTAAATCAACAAACAACATAAGAACGGGAGGTTGGAACGGGCAGTTTCGACAACTGTAATACTGTGCCGGAGCATCGTTCTCATACATGTCATACATCCAGTAACATACATACATAACATACATACATTGAGACGGTACTCCAGCACATGTGTTATATTGGTGCCGTGACCAGGATGATTTCTCTTCTTGAGAATCTGTTTGACTCATAGATGGGACCCCAAAAGGTACTAACACTCTGGGTCAGAGTGAACCTGGGAGTAATGGCAATAAAGGGGTACTCTATACTTGCAAGTGTGCTCTAGAACTGGAGCCTCACATCAGATGGAGTTTAGTGTCATACTCAGGACCCCCCCCCATTGTTGCTGTTTTTTGACAGGCCTTAGCCCTCTGCTGGGGATACAATCAGCATATTCTAAGCCCAGGTTGTTGCTAGAGATTTCAGGATGAACATGTTAATAATGTCTGGATGGATTCAACATCTTCTTAGGACGGTTGAAAGATAACTTTCTTTTCATTGTTTTTCCATCTTTCTTTCTTTCTTTTTTCTTTCATTTCATTCATTTTTATGTTCTTCCTGTCTGCCTTTCTTTCTTTTCTTTCTTTCTTTTCATCATTTTTATGTTCTTTCTTTCTTTCTTTTTGTTTGTTTTTATGTTCTTTCTTTCTTTCTTTTTTTTGTTCATTTTTATGTTCTTTCTTTCTTTCTTTCTTTCTTTTTGTTATTTTTATGTTCTTTCTTTCTTTCATTCTTTCTTTTCATTCTTTTTTTCTTACTTTTCGTTTATTTTTACATTCTTTCTTTCTTTTGTTCTTTCTTTCTGACTTTCTTTCTTTTTTTCTTTCTTCTTTCTTTTTTTTGTTTTTCTTTCTTTCTTTTCGTTTGTTTTTACACTTTATTCTTAGGAGGATTGCAGGATAGTTCCATTATAGCATCCAGTCATTAGTCCTGTATGTTGACATTGTTATTTCTTGTAAAATTAGAGGAATAGATTACAATAGCACTGATTAAAATTGGAAAATTAGAAGATCTGTTAAAGAAATCATCATCATCATCATCATCATCATCATCATGTTGCACAATTAGCACGGATATCCATGACAATCGCCAACATCCATTGTCCCCAGGAGGTCCTCTGTGCAACATCCAATATCCGCGTAGAGCTGGTCAATGTAGGTCCTTGCTGGGCAGTCCTCATTAGCATGTCCATGTGTTGGCTTCCATAGGAAAACATTGCTTATGAGTTCATCCTTGCTTCTCCAGCAGTGTCCAGCATGTGTTGTCCATGGTTTGTGAGATAGGGGGCAAGTGGCCGTACAACTGCTCCCTTGTGGGATGTTCTTTATACAACTTGTTCAAGATTGCACACAGCCTTCTTGTGCAGCTCCCATCTAACTTTTTCTCCAGGTGCCTCATTAGGGTCCAAGGGTGCAGCCGTACAGCAGCACTAATACAACCACAGCTTGGAAGAATTGTCATTTTAACTTGTCAATGAGATTGGATTTCCATATTAGAGAAACAAAATTTCAAAATACCCCTGAATTAGCACGATTAGCAGAGCTACCTGGCATTGCCCTGGATTTAAAAGGCTAAAAATAAATCTCTATATTCATATATACATTAATAAAAATTATTTTTCTGTATATTTGTTTTATTATCTTTTATTCTTTATAGATTTTTGTTTTTAAATTGTTTATTTTTATAATTTATTTTTGTTCAGATTTTTTTTCTTTAATTTGTCTTTTATTTCCTTTTTTATGTTTTGTTCTTTGTTAATTTGTTTTATTTTTTTGATCATTGAAATTATCTTTTTAATATCTCATTAGTTTATACCCATATCCTATTTTTATTTAGATTTTCTGATGGAAAATAAAGGATAAAAAATTATTTAACCCCCTCTCAGACAAAAATAGGGTGTGGATTTTAATGAACTTTGGTCTTTGCTGGTCTTCACCAATTTCCTTCATAAAAGGATGTGTGCTCTGTCATTGTACAAACAGACATACAGATATACAGACAGACAGACAGACAGATAGAATCTTTCTTTTATATATGTAGATTTTGAGTAAATGTTGCCTTCTTGCAGGGCCTGATGATTAATAATGCAGTTCATTTGATACAACCACCTGTGACCAAAGTGGCTGGTTGTGAACTTTAGAAATTGTATACATGTGTGTGAATGGATGGGGAGGTGCACTTGTGTAATTGTTATTGTCCTAGAAAATACAATCAGTGACCAGAGTTCAAATTCTAGACGAGGCTGGTTGCATTTCACTTTGCACAAATACTTGGGAAAGGTATTAATCTGTTCTTTCTGCAGTTTTGTTTAAATAGCAGGACAAGACAAGACAAAGAATGTTATATCATAGTCTTATAAAGAAAATACGGTGTGTCAATAATTTCAGTTACAAACAAATTATTCTATTTGTGGCTATATTATATTATATGAAAAAGACAAGAAGAAATTTTATTTTCACACATTACACAATATAAACAATGTTGCATAAAACAAAACAAAATAAAAAACAAAATCGTAATGTTGGTTGTTGTATTAATGTGTGGAGGATGATCACTAATTAGGACTGAGCCTATTTAATGTTGTCTCTTTAGTCTTGGTTAGAAGAAGGAAAACTCTGAATTCAAACTAGTTTTACTCTGCTTAAAAATTGACCTTGTGTCACATGCTATTTGTGGCAGGTTGGTTAAGTTTGTAGGATTTTATGGCATGTCAACCCTTGTTGGGATATTTTATGCTGAAAAGATTTTTTCTATTCATGCTTGATGGGTATTCAAAATTTTTTTTTAAACTCAATTTTTAAAAAACATTTTTTTAAAACTCATTTTCTCTATTTAACCCATAGATACGACCCTAACAGGTACTACTACTCCAGGTCAGAATGGACATGGGAGTATTGCCAATGAAGGAGTACTCCACATTCCCTAGATCTCCAAAACTGAAAGTTCACCATTAGATGCATGTTAACGTCATATCTAGAACACTAAGACCCCCAGCCACAACCTCCTTGCTCATCTATGATAAAAAGGGGTTGGGGCTTGATATAAGAAAATTGGGTTGGAACAATCATATAGGTGCTAGGGATTGACATGACTAGCCTCTCTGACTGCCCATCTAGCCTATGTAAGGGCCAAAGTGGAGTGGTGCATGTTATGGACTGCTCAGCTACCAGGGTTCCATCCTTAAGCATCAAAAGTTGCAACCCATGGCCAACTGGTAGACCCATTGGGGTTTTGTGGTGGAGGGGTTGAGTATATAGATAAATGTGTTTATGGTCTAAGCAATGCATCTGGTACAGCACAGTTTAACAGGAATTGGTACTGAAGTGTGAGAATGTGATCAGACAATTTTTAATGTAGTAGAAAGACAATATAAAAACCTGGCTCTCATAATGCATAGACGTGACACAAAGTCAGTTTCATTTGAGGGTGCCACAAGAATAGTTCAATTCTGTCAGCATTCATCTGTTGGAAAACAATAAATAATCATCTCCCTTGGATTAAGAGGCATATCCTTTGGACATCCTGGGGTCACATGAGAACCCCAGAATCCATCTTAGTCTCTTTTTTCTCTATTCCAGTTAAGATGTACAGTTTTTTTAATCTTTTATCTTTGTTCTTTGAACAGTAGAAACGTTGTCTCTTGCACATCATTGAAAACTAAAGATCACATGGATAAGACCACCAAAAACTCAAGCAAGACATTTTTTCCATTTTTTAACCTCTTTCACATACTGCTTGTTAATAGAACAATATGTGCATATTTTATCTGTTGGGACAAATTTGTGTATTCTTGTCAATAATTCTTGTATGTATAAAAATAAGTAAAGTCGTCGGGGTGGCCTAAAGTCGGCATCAGCCAATCAGTGAGGAAGTCTATCCCCTTTTCACTAGCATTAGACCAAGGAGATTATTTTTTAGTATCTGAGTTGGAGCGCCACACCTACCATCAGCTCCTTACTTTACCACACAGATCTCTGTGCTACTCATATGCTGAGTTAGAGATGGCCGGTATCGAAATAGAAACCTTGTGGTTTCTAGCCGAACGCTCTACCGACTGAGTTAACCCGGCCCTTGTATGTATATTATGTATGTATTAAATGTTTCTGTATGTGTAAATGAGCTTATCTTGTCTTTCCTTCTGTTTATTCAGTGTTAGTGTATTATTGGATTTATTAATGCTAATATCAAACTCAACTAAATCTCCTTCCTAGCACCAATCAACCCAATGCCCCTTTTAGGCGGCCTCAGAAGCAGGCAATAAATCCAGCCCTTACTCCTTTTAGACAAGGTTGCAGGTGCTGCCTGAGGGGAAGGCTCCCTGGAGCTGAGGTCATTAATTTTTACACCACCCAAGGCATAAATATGAAAACCTGTTGTATGCCAGCACAAAGCATGCATATTTCCAGTGGATCATATGAAAGATGTATGTGTGGGTTTGGTGCAGTATTTTGTGTTTTTTTTGTGGTTTTGTGGGTTTTTTTTGTGGTTTTGTATTTTTTTTTGCATTTGTTGTTTTTTTCTCATGGGTTTTATATATTTAGTGTATATATATTTATTTTATATATAAATATATCTTATATATGTAGTGTATACCTTGCTGAATGTTGTGTAGTAAAAATAACTAACTTGTTAACCATTACACCATGATTTGACACCTTCCTTCACAAGAGCTAATCAATAAAATTTTATTTTCATTACTCTCACATCCACTCTGACCCAGAGTGGTAGTACTTGTTAGGGTCCCATTCATGGTTCAAAGAATTGTTCAGCGTACTCACCCCCTCTCTATATCTTTTCCCTACTTTCTTTCTTTCTTTCTTTCTTTTTTATATTTCTTTTTGTGTAGCATGTCCGTTTTCTTCCCTTTTTTTCTTTATAATAAAAATAGAATGGTTCATTATTTAGCTGAGGTAACAATACTCATAAGAAATTAGAATTTGGCAGATAAGCAACACCAGATTATTACATTTATGCAATTCTTCTTGGATGATTTGGACAGTCTGATTTTTAACGTTCATAGAAAGAGGGGAAATTTCCCTTTCTAGTCTACGTAAGTTAAAAAATGGAAAGAAGGAATACCGAAGACGTACAAATGAGAATGAAATTAAGAAACAAATGTTTGCAAATATGTGGGAGGCGCTCTTAGCTTACAGTCACAAGAAATGGAACAGGCATTCTGATTTCAAATCCTGGACAAGGCTGTTTGCATTTCACTACTCATTAATGCACTCAGGAAAGGCATTAATAAATCTCTTCTACCCCCCCCCCAAGCTATGGGTAGATAGTAGGGCAGACTGAGTTCTTTAGCCTTGGTTAGGCAACCAATTTAGGAGAAGGAAAACTCTGAATTCAAATCATTCAAACTATTGATCATGGCAGAGGGGTTTGGTAAATATAAACAAATGTTTGTAAAAATAACAAATAGAAATTTATCTTCAAAATGTCATCATCATTATGTCATTCCTGCAGCACAGATATCCATGACAATCTCTTCCCAACCGTCCATATCATTCACTGACCCTGGGAGATCCTCCACACAGCATGCAGTATCTGCACAGAGATGGTCTATGTGGGTCTTTGTGGACGACACACACTAGCATGTTCATGTGCTGGTTTCCATAGGACGTCACTGATGAATTAATCCTTACTTCTCCAGCAGTATCTGGCATGTCTTACTCGGATGGTCTGTGTGATAGGGGACAGGTGGCGTATAGCTGCTTTCTTGTGTGATGTTGCTTCCACGATTTGTTCAAGATCACCCATATCATTCTTGTGCAACTCCCACCTTGCCTATTCTCCAGGCGCCCCGTCAATGTCCAAGAGGTACAGCCATACAGTAGCACTGATACCACTATGGTCTGGAGGAATTGTCGCTTTAACTTGTGGTTGATGTCTGACTGGTTATCTGTTTATAGTGGACCATAAACAAAAGTTAAATATTGACTCTCTCTTACTCTACTTTTAGTTACTATTTGGGGAATAAAAATATAAACTATATATATATATATATATATATATACTAGCAAAAGTACCCGGTCTATGACCAGATGAAAACATTTTTAGGAACACCAGGGAGTGTTCCTAAAAAGGATATGACATTAAAGTGCATCTAATGGTGAAGTTCTAATTCTGGATCTCTTGGAAGTGTGGAATACTCCTTCATTGCCATTTTGATCCAGAGTTGTAGTACCTGTTAGGAACCCATCTATGAGTTTAAATGAGTTTTCATTAGAACAAAAATTTATTGGATATTCAATGTTAATCAAAGCAAACAGTTTGTGTATTATAATATTAGTTTATTTTAGAATTGTCTCTTTTTGATGTTTACATTTTTTTTATATTAATATTAAAAGAATCATGCGAATCCATGCTAACAGCACGATTTGCTGGCGATGATGATGATGATGATGATGATGATGATGATGATGATGATATACCATCGTATAAAGGAAGAACTTCATACGCTTAATGGTCAATTATTTCGTTAGTCTTTCTAATTTAATAAATTTCATTACATTAAAAATTAAATACTTATTATTGTAGGTCGCATCTTTTTGCTAATAATAATAATAATAATAATAATAGTCCGGGAAACCTGAGGAGACTTGCTGTCACTCAGCTTCCAGAGAACCACAAGCTATGGTAGGTGTGAAAACCTAATAATAATAATAATAATAATAATAATAATAATAAATGTGCTATGCTAGTAATAAAACAGGGTGAAAGAAAAACTGCCAAATCAGGACACTATAAAATCACTTGATGAAAATAAAAGTTACAAATACTTAGGAATTTTAGAAGCAGACAATATCAAGCAAGCAGAAATGATAGGAAAAGTTGAAAAAGAATATCTCAGGAACTAGAAAACTTCTAGAAACCAAACTTAACAGCAGAAATCTAATCAAAGGAATCAATACCTGGGCTCTCCCCATTATAAGATACTCTGGACCATTCTTAAATTGTGGTGTAAGGGTTCGCAAGTAAGACTCACATTATTACTGAATAGCAATTTAGATAATAGAGTCAACATGCAGTTCTCCAACAGTATGACTAGCTACTTGACTAGTAGTGATTCAACTATGAATACTACTACATAACTCGACTACAAATAGTAAAGTCATCGGGGTGGCCTAAAGTTGGTATCAGCTAGACAGTGAGAGAGTCTATCCCCTTTTCACTAGCACTAGACCAAGGATATTGTTTTTAGCGTCTGAGGCGGAGTGCAACATCTACCATCAGCTCCTCACTTTACTACACAGATCCCTGTGGTACTCTTACGCTGAGTTAGCGAGGACCTGTACTGAACCCGGAATCTTGTGGTTCCTAGTCAAACACTTTACTGACTGAGCTAAACTGACCCTGTATAAATAACCTTGCATATTTGTATCTTATGCGTGTTTCATTGACGAGTCCAAGTATCTTGTAGGGAAAATATCTTCCTTACAACAAATGGTCAGCTGAAAAGGTGTTAAGGGTATCTTACGTGCATCCCACGTATGCGGGCGTGACACAAGGTCTTTATAATTTGGGACGACCCATGAACCGAAGCTCATGGGATGGTAGGTACAAAAATAAGTTGATCCCATCAGCATCCCCCTCAAGGAGAGCACCTCAGGCACTGGGCAATAAACCAGCCCTGCCCCTTTAAATCAAGGGAGCATGTATTGCCTGGGGGGTATAGCCCCCCAGGGATCTACACCATTAATTACTTAACTGGTTGAAGCATGCTGGACCACTGACCCGAGGGTTGATGTTAGGTAAGTGAAAAAGTGTTAAGATATCTCCACCCTAACATGTGATTTGAGTTAGTTAGGCAAAATGGATTTCTTATTTGATTGAAGAAGACACTTCGATTCTATTGTTCAAACCAGTCATTCTCACTCCATTTCAAATTTTGAATGATGTGATAATTCAGCAATCAAAATAAACAATGTTCGATTTCTATTTTTTTAATTCTACCTCTAGACAAATAAAAACATCGACCTGGAGTATTTTATTGCATAAGATGATGTCTTAATGGCTAACGTACTGATTGCTATTGGATAACTTTTATGCTTTTGAGCCAACAAAGGAAATGATTTGAAAGACAAACCCAAAGATACAAGACATCTTTTCTTTTCACATTCCTTGATCTTTTCAGTGGATAAAACTTGTTTAAATACAATATATACAAGGTGTGTCATAAAAGTATCAAGATTGAAGCTGTATTTACCAAGATAGAAAGGAACAATGAATGGAACGTTTATTTTTTTCAGAATACAAGGTGTGTCATAAAAGTATCGAGATTGAAGCTGTATTTACCAAGATAGAAATGAACAATGAATGGAACGTTTATTTTTTTCAGAATACAAGGTGTGTCATAAAAGTATCGAGATTGAAGCTGTATTTACCAAGATAGAAATGAACAATGAATGGAACGTTTATTTTTTTCAGAATACAAGGTGTGTCATAAAAGTATCAAGATTGAAGCTGTATTTACCAAGATAGAAAGGAACAATGAATGGAACGTTTATTTTATTAGAATCCGTGTTCAGCAGGGTAATTTAGATTACTATAAGTGTGTTTGATTAAGTGTGTAATTGAAAATATTAGACAACATTATATTCTGCATGACAATGCAACAGAAAACTTTAACAAGTTAACACAGACTTACAAAATAGATTGTCTAATTCAGTCCAAGTTTTTTGGTTGAAAAAGCCAATTATGGATTACTGGTAGGATTTGAAATAAATAAATATGTTTCTCTATTTGCTCAAAATATTTGACAAGAAAAGATTGCAAAATATTGTTTAGAAAAATAGAATAAGTAGAATGAATTTTTGACATTTATCTCTTCGTCTTGCTGTGTCTTCAATCCAAGTAATGACCTTTTATGATAAGGGCATCAAGAATCTAAAGACTTTTTTGCAATTAATGTTCTATGGTATTATTAATGAGCATAACACTTTGGCCAGACAAAAATATATATCGAGATCTCTCTCTCTCTCTCTTTATATATATATAGTCAATATAACTTTCTATGCTGTACTATGTACATATATACTTGCATATATATATATATATATATATATATATATATATATATATATAACTTTCAAAGAAAGAAAAACTTAACAAACCACCATTATACTATGATAATTTATTTTGACCAGAAACTCAAAATGAGTCTAGCCTCTTCAGACAGATTTTACAAATACAGGGAATCTCAATAATTTAAAAATACAGGCAATTTTAATGATTTTTCTATTGAGATTCCCTGTATTTGTAAAATCTGTCTGAAGAGGCTAGACTCATTTTGAGTTTCTGGTCAAAATAAATTATCATAGTATAATGGTGGTTTGTTAAGTTTTTCTTTCTTTGAAAGTTAAAAATAATATATAATTAATTTATTGGTTATTATACATTGAGCTCTCTTAGGGATTTATAAAAATCCTTGTATGAATATATATGTTTGCACCTACAAGAGTATACAGTATGGTTGTACAGTGAGATTTCGATGATCACAAATAGAATCATCCTTTACTTACCAGTCATTTGGATTTACTTACATTTATATATATATATATATATATATATATATATACTAGCAGCGGCTACCCGGCATCGCCTGGATAGAGGGAGATTTTTTAAGTTAGTACTGCCGATCCATTATTACTGAATCGTTAGTCGAATCCTTGTGGGATGCCCCATTTAAATCCCTATGTAAAAAAATAGACGTTGCATTAATCCAGCTACTCTGAAAAGAAATCTTAATGTCTACTATCTAAAATATTAAATGGAAAAAAATCCATGCTGTTATCATTTAAATTTTTTTTTTTAATTATCTTCATGAATATAAATCAAATCTCAATTATTTTTGCTCAAAAACCAAGCCCTGAGGATATTTAATATGTATATATATTTACTTTGTCATTAATTGTTTTATTTTCGAAGTTTCCTCCAGACATACATATATACACAACTGCCCTTTATATATGTATCGATATAGACGGACATACATACACACAACTACCCTTTATATATGTATAGATATAATGTTGGTGGTGTGTCCTGAATAATATGCTATCATAATCAAATATCATTTATGATCTTAGAAAAAAAATGAATATATTTCATCAATTTAACATATAAATAAGAAGCATTTATAAGAAGCATTTATCAACTTTCAAAACACCAGGCTTAGGCTGGATAAAAGAGGTAAAGGAACCGTTGATTACTCTGTACACCTTGTATCTTTGCTTAGTAAACCTTTGGCCAGTTTTCTGAGACCCCTGAAAGGCTACCCTGTCAGCTGGAGCTATAGAATATACTGACTGCACATCTGCAGGGGATAAGACCCTCTCAATGGGACCACCTGTTGGCCACTGTGGGTGGTGACCCATGATGCTTAATGACAGAATCCTTGTGGCTGGGCAGTCCATGACATGCAACATTCCACTTTGGCCCTTACTTAGGCTAAATGGGCATCTGAGTACCTACCTTTGATCAATCGTCTGACTACGTCAAGCTTACCACCTATATGATTGTGCTAAGCCCATTACTCTATGGCAAAACCTAACCCTTTTGATCATATATGTACTATATATATGTACTAGAAGGTGGTACCCTGGGTATAATGTTAAACTGCATCTTGTGGTGAGGTTCCAGTTCTGGAGCTCTGGGGAGTGTGGAATGTTTTAGTTTTATCAATTCTTGTTGGGTATTTAAATTTTTTGAAACTCATTAACCCATAGATGGGATACTAACAGCTACTACCACTTTGTTTCAGTGATTTTTCAGTGTAAACAAGTGACACATGAGAGAGCTGCTGCCAGTGGTTTATAGTAGGATGGCAGTGGTGGGAGAGCTGCCATGAGCAGATTAAAGTAGGCAAAGAGCTAAAACACCAAGAGATTGAGACTTCTTCCAAAATAATGGGATAAAGTAAAAAAAAAAAAGAAAGCTAATTTATTTACTGAGAGAAAGCAAAACAAAAACTAGCATTAGCAAAACAAAGAGAAGAAAACGAAAAATATTTCTATGTCATTCATGGTATTCAAGGGTTGAATATCATTTAAATGATCAGAAGAAGAAGAAGAAGAAAATATAACAAGAAAGAAATAAAGAAAGAAAGAGAGTACAGGAAAGATAGAGAGACGGTGTGAGCGCATGGAAGCGATAATGCTGTTTCAATCGAACATGATGGAAAGATGAAAAGAAGTAAGAAAGAAAAAAAGTGTGTGAGAAATTTAAATCAATATCATTATACTTCTTACACATTGAACTAAATTGCAATAGCTCTTAAGTAAACATAAAATGTTGTAATAATTAAATTATCATTCAGTGGTATATCCATAGGTTCTGTTAGTTAATATTCATTTTAAGAAAGAAAGAAAGAAAGGAAGAAAGTAATCTGGTTATTACCAGATTTTTGTGACAGAACTATAAAGGACTGAGAAATTATGAAAGAATTTATGGGAAAGTTTGTTTTTTTATTTAGATAGGAAACCCATTCCTAAAACAAATTTGATTAAAAACTAACATTTTCCATAAATTTAAGATCAAAGCAATCATTCTTTACTGTTTAGCTTTACACTCTGAAGACTGGAAATTGGATCAGAGTGTTTAATTTTGTGCCACATTTCTGAGAATCTGCTGTGTGAAAAATCAAATGAAAAATAAATAAAGAGAGTAAATAGAAGTTATCATCTGCTTATATATGTATAAAACATGTGACTCTCTCTCTCTCTCTCTCTCTCTCTCTCTCTCTATATATATATATATATATATATATATATATATATATATATTTCCCTCTATTCTTTTACTACATTCTGTCGGATTTACTCCAATCCTCCTACCCTCATATATATATATATATATATATATATATATATATATGTGTGTGTGTGTGTGTGTGTGTGTGTGTTAGACAAAAAAATCCAAATTTATAAAAGAAAAAATGTTGGATTTATTTTTGTCTAACAATTCGTATAATATATATATATATATATATATATATATATAAAGAAAATATCAGATTAGGAAAGATCTGACAAAATGTGAGAAAATGTATTGGAAAGGTGTATAATGAACACAAACAATTAAATTCAATTAATATTTCGTCTTTGTCGGTTTCAGAAACCTCATCAGAATCTGATGAGGTTTTGAAACCAGCAAAGACAAAATATTAATTGAATTTAAATGTTTGTATTCATTATTCACCTTTCCAATACATTTTCTCTCTCTCTCTCTCTCTCTCTCTCTCTCTCTCTCTCTCTCTCTCTCTCTCTCACACACACCACACACACACACACACACACACACATACACATATTGAAGTGTGGGTTCCACGTATATTTCATATATAGGAAAATGGTATGGCCTATATTTCATTCTCAAAAAAGGAATGGCATAGGATTCCTGAAAGCAAAAATATTTTCTTCATGGCCTTTAATTGTAAGTCTATCAAATTTTTCTACACTTTCTTTTAGTTATTTACATTAGTTAAATATATAGACCCTACCATCTATCTATCTATCTATCTATCTATCTATCTATCTATCTATCTCAGTCTGTTCATATCTATCTATCTATCTATCTATCTCAGTCTGTTCATATCTATCTATCTATCTATCTCAGTCTGTTCATATCAATCTATCTATCTATCTATCTATCTCAGTCTGTTCTATCTATCTATCTATCTATCTATCTCATCTGTTCATATCAATCTATCTATCTATCTATCTATCTCAGTCTGTTCATATCAATCTATCTATCTATCTATCTATCTCAGTCTGTATCTATCTATCTATCTATCTATCTATCTATCTATCTCAGTCTGTTCATATCTATCTATCTATCTATCTCAGTCTGTTCATATCTATCTATCTATCTATCTATCTATCTATCTATCTATCTATGTCATCATAGGACATTGAAAAAATGTGAATGGGTTGGTTGTTTTGTCTTATGGCATATCAATCCTCTTTCAGGTCATTTAATACCGAATCAAAGTCAGGTTGGTTACAGTATCTGCTGTTGCTTAAGTGGTCACCCAATTAAGCATTGAACAGGCTAATTCTAAAGGAATATTATGCAATCAAAACAGGTATTATCAGGTATTATCTATTACCAAAGTCTACAGATTTGAAACTCTGGAACCAAAAAAGGGGGGTTACTTTTAAAGTACCTCATTTATATACATGTGTATGTGTATGTGGGTGTGGGTGTTTTGTATAAGTTTTTTTTCACTATTTTCTTTTCATCTTATTTTTTGCTATTTTTTTTATTGCAATGCTAAGAACGTGATGTCTAAGAAAATTCCAAGTGAAGTTAGAATCCTTTGCTCTTTTCTTAAACTAAAAAGTTAAATCAGTTTTTTTTTTTTGCTTTTTTTTTTTTTTTTTACAAAAAATGCGAATTAAATTCAGATTTATTTTCACAGAGTTCATTTTATTGATGCAAAAGTAATATCTTTCCAATTTCAACGATCATTAAGAACAGATTATACGAGGCTTGTTATTTGTAACTGATGGCTCGTCCGATTGAAGGGAAGCTATATTTCATGTAAGTAGTAACGTTAATGAAGATATGTGCTGATTTAATTGTCATCTGCTTTTATGGTTATACGAATGTCACTTTTATTTTATACCAAATCTATCATATAATATGTATGCTACTTTGGCGGTGTGTAGTGTAATGTTTAGAGTCATAGGAAATGGACTCATCAACCCGAATTCAAATCCTGGACGAGGCTGTTTACATTTCACATAGCACTAATATCCTTGAGAAAGGTATGAATCCAACTATTCTCCCTCCAGCTATGGGTAAATAGTAGGGCAGACTGGACTCTTTAATCTTGGTTAGGCAACCAGTCTAGGAGAAGGAAAACACTGAATTCAAACTGTTAAACTCAGCTTTGGGGGGGGGTCACTGCTTGAATAGGCTCAGTCATAATTAGTGATCTATTTCACTAGTTTGAAAGTAATGCTCAAGTGTATAAAAGAGTCACATACCAACAGCAGAAATTCCAAAAGTAATGTCTCTTATTATCATACACATACTCACTCATATACTTGCAACTATATGCATTATTGTGAGACGAGTTCAAATCCTGGATATGGTTATTTGCATTTTATAATGCACTAATAACCTTGGGAAAGATATAAATTCAAGTATTTTCCCTCTAATTAGGGACAAATAGTAGGACAGAATGGGTCTTTAACCTTGGTTAGGCAACTAGTCTAGGAGAAAGAAAACTCTGAATTCAGACCTGTTAAACTCCATATGATATGTGGGGTGCTTTGAAAGTAATGCCCAAATGTACTATATCAAAAAAAGTCACATACCAACAGCAGATGCTCCAAAAGTAATGTCTCTTATTATCATAGACATACACACTCATATAATCCCACCTATATGCATTATTGTGAGACGAGTTCAAATCCTGGACAAGACTGTATGCATTTTACATTGCACTAATACCTTTGAGAAAGGTATTAATTCAATTATTCTCCATCCAGTTATGAGTAAATGTTAATATTCTTGTGGCCATTTTTAGGCTGCAGGTTGAAGAATAATCAAAGTTCCAATTACCGTCGAATTGGGAAGACAAGGCAACAAACGGTTGTAACTCAATACAAACCCGAATAGTCGCAAAGTCTACTGCTGAATGACAGGGTATTTATAAAACTACACAATATCATCCAAATCAAGCAGCCAATCAGAACTCAAGGAATGGAATCACCCAAATCACCCAAATTCATGTATGGATCATTCTTGATTTCTATATATACCAACTGTCTTGGACACTGCTTCTGTTGTACTTAGTTAGCTTCTGTTATTCAAACCAACAGTAGACTAACTGACTTCAATACAGGTGAGAGCACTTTACAGTGGAGATCCATTGTGACATTAAGTTTGATTTGTGTTGTGTAGAATCCTATGATCCTTGTATTCCTCAGTGTTAAGCAGAATCCTTGTTTGTTGGTCCGTTCTTTCGTATTAAGCACAAGTAATTGAACGCCTTTCCACCAAGGCCTTTAAATAGTTAACCAACCACGTATTCGAGTGTGTTGATTGCCCAACTGAATCCACACGGCCATAAAGAGTCTATAAATTTAAGTTGTGATGTCCAGTACACCTTATATACCAGAAATATTCCAACAGTAAATAGTGGGGCAGACTGGGGTATTAAACCATGGTTAGTCAACCTGTCTAGAAGGAAAAACTCTGAATTCAAACCTGTTAAACTGTTTAAAAATTGATCTTGTGTCACATCCTGTTTGTACAAGGGGTTGGGTAAATATACATTAAACACAGTGCATAAATACATACAACAGATACATGAAGTACAATAATACTATTAGATAGATCAAGTTTTGGTAATTTTCACCTTTAGTTGTCAAAATTCCTATCAAATAAGGCAATTAGAGTAACCTCCCTTGACTTTTACTTTGAACTAAGCCAGTAGCTATTTTGAAAGTCTCCATGCGAAATAAACAAATCTTAGAAACTTTTTTGAAAACAATACAACTGCATGCTTTAACACAAAAATATCATAAAATGTGTTCTTAATAACAATTAAGTTCATTTCAGATAGTGCGCACGCACAATTTTATGCTAGGAATTTTAACAACTAAAGGTGAAAATTACCCAAGTTTTCAGCAACAAAACACTATTTTCCAAATAGCCATTGCCATAATACATCTCCCCCCCACCCCCAAAAAAATCAATCAAGTGCTCTTGAAACCACCCCTGTGGCCACAAAACCCTCAGCATATGTTATTATTGTTTAATGGCATATCAACCTTCATGAGTTATTTAATGTCAAAACCTTGTTGAAGAAAAGTAGTGGTACCATTTAACCTATAGCTGTGGGGATGATGGGATTCATATCTTTTATTCTGACTGTGAACTCTCTTACTACAATGTTACAGTACAACACATTAGCCACTAGGTCACAGTGACTAAAGTAAATTTATGATCTACTTCCAAACTTCTATGATTTTAGTCACCTGACTTTACTTCATCCAATGAAAACCAAGCTTTCAAGTAACCTTAAACAGTCAATTACACTAAGTGACACCAATGGTTAAAATCTTTTTTAAACTAACTACACTACATGTCAAATAAATGATTCAGCCAATCTATTATTCATCACCTGTTCCACAATGGGTACCCAACACTTTTAATCTTGAACTGTACTAAAGTAAGATTAGCAAATTTCAATATAACAATTTGTTGTTTAGAATATTTCTGCCTGTAAATGTCCAATTCCTGTGCGGCCAAACAGATTAGATAATGTCTTGATAAATCTGGAATTACCATCTTGAAATCTGAAGTGGTCTAATACAATATTGGCATTTCAGTCTCAGAAGACTATAATAAAGTTTTTGTGCCCCTGAAGTTACAGTGCCGCCTGTGAAGTCCAACGTTTAAAAACATTCTCAACCACAGATGTCGGATTTGAAGGCTGTCCCTGAAGATGTTGATGTGCCGGTGCTTTGTTTCTGGACCTCTTAGCTTCATGGTGTTGCATCAGGGTGACTTCTGACATGAACAGTCCTCTACAGAGAGCCTGCCACCACCGAGGGCAGTCCTGAGCCAAATTGAAAAGCTGAAAGGGGCAATGCCAAAGCACCTGAGATCTAATAAAAGGGAAACAGGTAAATGAAAAAAAGGATATGGAATTAGTATGTGACAGTAGTATTAAATGTTGTGGTGTGCAGATTCCTGGAGAAGTATTTTCTGGGTGGGAGTAAGTGTTATAAACCCTTCTGACATATCTCGGGTATATACTGGGGAGAGAGAGACAGACAGAGAGAAGATATGATGAGATGATGATTCTTACTTGTTAAATCAGCTGCTACTACTTCTAACTAGTCGGCCGCCGTGTTCTTCAGGGCTGATCCTGTGGGTTGATCCTTTTATTTCTTTTGGGCTGGTCATTTCTTGTTTCAATAACTTAACAAGATTTGGTTGTTTTTCTTAGTCTTTATTTAACAACCCAGCCCATAAAGATTCTACATGGATCAAGAGCAACATCCCGAGAGCCGACGACAGTGTCCGCTCTTGGCAAGTGACTAGTGACATCTAATCTAAAACTTAAAACTAATCTCCCATGCGTCTAATGGTGCGTTTTTAAAGGGGTCAAGTAAAAAGGTTATTACCTATATTCTTACTACAGTATGTACATAATTCATTGACTATTCATGAATTATGTAACATAAGTATAAGGTTTTGAAAGGATGACCGGTGAAGGGTGTATGAGATTAAAAGTAGGGGGTCAGTATTTGTAGAAGTTGTGTTCTTGTTTTAATTTCCCAACACACTGATTGTTTGGTGTCTTTTCTTTGTCCTTAAATTGGAATTTTTTTCAGCATTAATAAAAATTAT
Source organism: Doryteuthis pealeii (assembly GCA_023376005.1). Taxonomy (NCBI): domain Eukaryota; kingdom Metazoa; phylum Mollusca; class Cephalopoda; order Myopsida; family Loliginidae; genus Doryteuthis; species Doryteuthis pealeii. The sequence continues at coordinate 1,088,109 of CM042154.1, forward strand.
TGGATGACTGACGAGATAAAAGAATGTAAACTGCAAAAATGTCTATTTGTCATAAACTTTTTTAGAAAAAGCATCATATATATATATATATGATGCTTTATATATATATATATATATATATATATATATATGGATGTGGAGGCTGGAAGGAGGAGAATTGATGAGAAAAGCACTATAGGCATTTTAAAATACTGCATTGGAATATATATATATATATATATATATATATATTTAGCTCAGTTGGTAGAGCATTTGGCTCAGAACCTCAAGGTTCTGGGTTCAATGCCAGTCCTCATTGACGTGGCAGAGTGGGTTGGGTAGATATGTACATAATCCTTTCAACTGTAATGTTAGTTGATGTGTTTTGTGCTCGGAATTTATGGTTTCATAGCATTGCTCCATTCTTTCAGCAATATGGCTGAGGATTTAAAGTTGAAATGCTCCGAGATTTTGTTATGGCCTCTTGGAAACTGTGAGCGGTCATGGAGAGAGAGAGTCTATGAATGACAACACCAGAACAAAACGGTTTGAACTTTGGTCTTGATCTTTACAAAGTTCACAAGAGAATAAAAGAATAAAAGAGACAATTGGATGTATAGAAGGGAAGATGGGACCTGAAAGCCACAAAAGATCATCACATTCACTTAGAAATCATCGAGGAGGATTATTCAATCACTGCTTTTGATGAAAGATTCTTTTTTTTGTTTGTTATGTATGTCCTTTTCAAATAATGAACTTTCAGCTGCCCTTCTCAAACCAATTATATTTGTAAATGGGAATACTTATTCATTGGGTTTACATACATACATATATGGGCTGTTTTAGCTCAGTTGGTAGAGCGATTGCCTAGGAATCACAAGGTTCAAGGTTCGGTACCAACCCTTGCCACCACTTTGTATGAGTGGCACAGGGAGCTGTGCAGTAAAGAGAGGAGCTGATGGTAGGTGTGATGCACCTCACATGCAAAAAAAATCTTCTTGGTCTAGCACTAGTGAAAAGAGGATAGACTCCCCTGTTGTCTGGCTGATACTGACTTTAGGCTACCCCGTCGACTTTACTTTTCACTCTATATATATACATATATGAAATTTAACATTTTGAAAAAACAAATGATGTTTGTTATTTTTTTTCAAAATGTTAAATTTCATACTGTCGGATTAATTTCCATCAATTTTTCATATACATATATATATATACATATATGTATATATATATATACACACATACATATATATATATATATATATATATATATATATATATATGTAAACAACTTTTTAGCTATTTTCAGCCGACAGTATATTTGGGAGAATATGTGCTTTTTTAATTTTAGTCAGACCTAATTTTTTGAAAGTTAATTCATTTATGTTAAAATCCCGCCTAATTAAACATAAATGAATTAACTTTCAAAAAATTAGGTCTGACTAAAATTAAAAAAGCACATATTCTCCATATATATATATATATATATATATATGTGTGTGTATATATAGCTCTCCTTAAAACGTATAGAGCACTCCCTAGTGGCCTAGTATGTTTATAACAGTAAAATTCCATTTCTAAAAAGTGGGTGTGTAGATGGAGTGGTGATAAAATGTCTGACTCATGACTATTCGGTCAGATTATGAACCCAGCCTGAAGCAGCCTGCCTTGTCTATTCACACTGATGAGCCATGAAACGGCAAAACAGGACTGTAATCGAGTGATATATATATATATATATATATATATATATATATATATATATCGTGTGGGATTGTCACTGTTTCAGCATTTACTGAAATGGTGTGTCAAACTTCTTTATATATAGAAACAAGTTCACCTGATAATTGTTGACGCATGAAACCAAAATGAGATGGAGATGTAACCGAAACTATATTCCTACTGTCACAATTCTCTTAGTTATTGACATCAAATTCTCCATGCTGTGACAACATGTTTACAAATGCTAATTTGTCCCTGTAAAACCTTCTATACTATATATATATATATATATATATATATATATATATAATAGGCTGTTTGCATTTCACATAGTGCTAATACCCTCTGGAAAGGTATGCATCCAACTATTCTCCCTCCAGCTATGGGTAAATAGTAGGTTAGACTGGGCTCTTTAACCTTGTTATGGCAACTAGTCTAGGAGAAGGAATAATCTGTATTCAAACCTGTTAAACTCTGCTTACAAAATTGACCATTCGACAAGGAGGGTTTGGTAAATATATATATGTATGTGATTTGATTCTCACTGAGTGCAAAGACACTTGTTGCACTTGTGCCAGATGAAGTAAAGCGCCAGTAAATATCAGTGAAAAAAGTAAAGTTCCCTAAATCTCTTTTAGTGTAGAGTGAGTATGAGTACTTTATGTTAATCCGTCCCTCAGGACGGGGGTCCAGTGGCTTCGGCCCTGGACTGTGGCTACAATTAACAGCGTTGATCCCAGGGGGCTATCCACCCAGGCAACACCTGCCCCCTCGATTTAAAGGTGGAGGGCTGGGTTTATAGCCCAATGACTGAGGCGCCCCCCTTGAGGGCGAATGCCGATGGGATCAACGCATTTTTTGCACCTGCCACCCATGAGTCATGGCTTGTGGTTGGTCCCACATTAATAGGGCTTTGTGCCTAAGACGTACACGTGAGGTACATGGTAAATATTGAGTATGAGTACTTTTGGCCATTTTCTGTCATTTTTTTTACGTGCTTCTGTATGGTGGAGGTTTGAATTAATTCTATGTTTAAGGAATTTTTTGATGAGCATGATGTGTAAATGTGTAAATGTGTAGGCCATTGGTAATGTTGGCAGATGGCCCAATTATCAGTATCAGACAGACACCGAGAAAGTCTATTTCCTTTTCACTAGCACTAGACCAGGTAGATTGTTATTGTGTCTGAGGTGGAATGCCATACCTACCATCAGCCCCCCAATTTACTGCATAGACCCAAGCTGTGCTACTCATGCGCTGACATCGCGAGGGTCAGTATCGAACCTGGAACCTTGTGGTTCTGCGGCAGATGCTCTACCAAACAAACTAAAACCAGCTCTGTAGGGATTAAATACATAAATCAAATTCCATATCGGTATCAGCGACGGAATCTATCTCCTTTTCACTAGTGCTAGACCAGGGAGACCCAAACTGTGCTACTCATGCACTGAGTTGGTTAGAGTCGGTGGTTCTGTGGCAGATGCTCTACTGACTGAGCCAAAACCAGCCCTGTAGTGGTTAAATAAATAAAACAATAACGCCACACTTCTTACTTATTCATCCCTGTGACCTTTCTGTATTGTGATTTCCACCCCCCCTTTAAAACTACCTGGGTTTTTGGCAAGCATAAACACTACTTACAGCAAATCCAATCTCTACCCCCCCCCCGTGTCTGAGATAATCTTGTAAAAAAGAAAAAAGAAAAAAGAAAAAAGAAATTAAAAAAAAAGAATGAGAAGAAGAAATCAATAATGATTGATGACTTGAGGTTTTTGTGTACGTGATAAACTTAGCTACTCTCCACAACTGACATCTTTAGGAGTTGTCGTAGCGTCATTTTTACCGCTTTTAAAATTTCTTTTTTTTTTTTTTTCTTTTGGTTTCACTCATTTGGAATAGTTTGCAGCCATTTATGGTTACAGGCACCAGGTTTCTTCTTGAACGTTTCTATACTGTATTTAAGGAGTTGACCATAGAACCATACCTCAATCCTCATTGGGTGTACTATTATCATGACAAAGTAAGTTAAGCTTATTAACTCCTTACCTACCAGGTGCTATTCTGAATAGTTTGCAATCTGCCCTACCATCTTACCGATAGCTGGAGAAAGAATTTATGGATTCATACTTTTCCCAAGAGTATTAGTGTTATATGAAATGCAAACAGCCTTGTGAAGCATTTGAACTCAGGTCAACTTTCCTACAACACTAACTATTATGCCATGTGTTGCATCCTGTGTACAGGTATCACGTTATTCACTGTCACAACGAAGCATGCAGATGAAAATCATACTCTGCATCCTTTTCATGCTCAAAACATTTGAAACAGCTGAAATATTTCAAACTATCAATGTTTTATTTTCCATTATATGTAAATTTTTAATATATTCCATAAATTAGCATAAATATGTTAAATGCTGTATTTTTATAGTTTTTGAGAAAAATCAAGAGTATCCGGTACTTCAAAAAGTTGATGTGATTTAGAAAAACCGGGGGTCATTTTTGGATATAAAAAAATAGTAAAAAAAAAGTGTCAGATCTAACTCAACAAAAATGGTGTTGCCGAGTCAATACAGTTTTCAGGGACAACCACAGAGTTTTTTTACCAAAGTGAGTATACTCATGATTGGTTGGTAAGAGGTGAATTTATTTCTTAACTAATTAACTATTTCTGAACTTCTGTGTATATATATATGTGTGTGTGTGTGGGGGGTACTTTTTTAACTCCTTACCTACTAAGTGTGTAAGTATGATAGATATAAGGATTGAATTAATACAGTTCTAAGTGACAATCATCTGTAGGCTGCAGGTTCAATCCTGGCCAAGAGCGATAATAACATAGAATACTTAACATAGCTTAACACTTGTACTCGGTCATGGTTAATGGAATGAGAACAGTCTACCCCCAGGTGGATTGAATAAAGAGTTTTGTTCCGAAGTTCTGTGAAGGCTCCTGATTACAACATGAAGGCTTCTGAGTTTGACAAGAAGGTTCCCGAGTTCAACAAGAAACACCTGAAGAAGGCAGAAGAACATCAGCCGAAACATTGTGTATATAACAATAAAGATGAGGAAAAAATCCGAATAATGCAAATAATACAAATGTCACTTCTAATTATGAATAGTACAATTGAAGACAGCTACAGCAGACCACTTTGCTGTATATTTTTTTACCACTGAGTTATATAGCCATATATACCCTTCTGACATACTCGGGTATATAATAGAGAGACAGAGACAGAGACAGAGACAGAGAGAGACAGAGAGAGAGAGACAGAGAGATATATTAGATTAAGGGATGTAGAGCTTACTTTTCTTACTTGTTGCTGACTGCTTATACTTCGGTTGCAATTTTCTTTGGGCCTAACTTCTATCTGTTTGGGGTTGATTTTCTTCCTTGCTAATTATCTGCTGGGCTGAGCTGGTCATTATCTTTATTATTTAACAAACACAACAAAGCCTTGTTTGTTCTTGATCAAGTTTTATTTTCTTCTAGCCCATATTGAAAACTGGTTCACATCTGAATAACTAACTAAACCATATCCCATGTCTGTCATGGTGCCCAAATCACACACCTCTAAGGGGGTCAAGGGTTATTAACAGTCATTGGTAATTTTCCATGGGGACTCCTTGATTCTAAAGTTAACGGCCCTTAATTGAAATATTTCTAACTGTTGCATAATCTATGGTAGCATAGATTATTAACAACACTGTGTAGCAAAAATTGAAAGTTACAGACCGTTGGGGAACTTTTGACTCCAGAGGCAGGAAAAACGCCAATCATCTGAAGTCACGTGAGAATTAGTTAGATCCTCAGTTCCAGGCAAGATGTTGGCAGAGAGAGATGTCTCTTGCCTTAGCTGGAACTCATCAACTGCGCGCGCCTTGTTAGAAAACTTAGAAACTTAGTTAAGAATAAAAGTTTTAAAAGTACTATGGTGTTGTTGGTCAATGAATGCCTTAGCCAGAAAATGAAACAAAAACCTAGACAAGAAGTAGAAGAAGATAGAATTCAACATGGTGACTGGACGATCACAGATGACCAGAGAAGAAGAAAGAAGTAAGTAATACAAATATGCATTGTCATATATCTCTCTGATATCTGTCTACCTCTCTCTCTCTCTCCTCTCTATCACATAAGAACATTGTGTATATATCCAAGAGGGATATATAACATAACTTACTGGTACGTTCACAATTCATGACCTCTCATGAATTGTAACAACTGTACAAAAAATATACTTGTTATTATCAGTTGGTAAGGGGTTAAGTATCTATACTTAGTGTGACTCATATATAAGGTCTCCTACATTAAAATTTCCGTATCTCACCTGTGAGTTGATAGTGGCATAGTGGTTATCATTGTAGGAAGTGAACCCAGCGACACAAGTTAAAATACTCGATAAGGCTGTTTTCATTTCATATAGCGCTAATACCCTTGCAAAATGTATGAATCCAACTATTCTCCCTCCAGCTATGGGTAAATAGTAGGGCAGACTAGTTTTTTAACCTGGGTATGGCAAACATTCTTGTAGAATGAAAACTCTGAATTCAAACCTGTTAAACTTTACTTAAGTAATTTACTTAGTTTTTGCATTCTGCTTGTGACAGAGGAGTTGAATAAAAACAATACACCGTGAGGCCCTTGTGGCATAATGCTTATTGTTGTAGGAAATAGACTCAGCAAACTGAGGTCAAACCCTGAACAATGCGGTTCATATCTCACTTTGTGCCAATTCTAAGGCCTCCAACCTCCAAATGCTCATCTCCAAGTCATAACTACAGTTATTCAACACACTTCCATTTTTATTCCCAAAAATAAAAAGATTAAATCAATTTTTAGACCAGCAACAATAAAGTTACTGATGCTGTGCTGAGGACTTGCCAGGAGCGATGATGGATAGGGATGGCTTGTGAAAGGGATTCATGGGAATCAGTGCTGTCAACACAACTTGGCTGTAAATAGACAATAAAGTATCTGAGTTCAAAACTAAGGAATGAGTGATTTGGGGGGAAATTAATTTATTAATGAATTAATAAAGTTTAAAATAAAAAATAAAACAAATTACAAAAATAAACAATAAGACAAATAATAAAACACAGAAATAATATAAATAACAAAATGTGAAAATTAAATAGATATTAAAATACAAAAATAATAAAAATAATGAAATATAAAAATAATAAAAATAATAAAACACAATAATAAAATAAATAATAAAATAGAAATATAAGACAAATAATAAAAATACACAAACAAAATAAATAATAAAACAAAAACAAAATAAATTATGAGACAAAAATTAAATAAATAATAAAACAAATAATAAAACACAAAAATAAAATATATAATACATATATATATATATATATACAAAACAAAAATAAAATGAATAATAAAACAAACAAAAAATACAAAATTAAGACAAATAATAGAATACAAAAATAAAATATCCCACAATTCCACTTCCACCAAAAATTTTTCCCATCAGTGCCAAAAGAAGGAAACGATCTCTATGGTACATGCCAACCCACTGGATAACGCATGAATTTGCAGACTCTCAAAATAAGCAGTCTATACTCTATAAGTTTTATAATAATAATTCATTGGCTTAATGAAAACATATTCCACAAGAGAAGCCCATAATAATTCTAGACAAACAGGAGTCACTAAAGTGGCCTGTTGTAGCGAGTGTTTTTCTGATAATTTCATGATATTCTGTGGCAGGGTGCCAGTGCCCTTTGACACTGTGGCATAGTCTGAGACCCACTGCCTTATGATCTGTTATTATATAAAGTCTGGATGTTATTTTATAAGGTCTGGCCGTTTTATTGCAATAATAGTTGGAAATCATGTATCACTTGCATAATAAGAGAATTGATGCCAGCAGGTAGGAAGTAACAAAAAAAAAAAAAAAGTAGTATGACTTTAGTAATGATTGGTACTCATTGATTTAGGTCTGCACATCCAAAAATCATTTTCTATAAAGATTTTGGTTTCGAATCAATATTGGATCAGAACACAATGTTTTTTTTTTTCTTTTTGTTTTTCTTTTCATATAAGAATATTGGAAATCAGTGAAACTTTTCAAAATCCCTTTTATTGTTTTATTATGATTTTTTTTGTTTCATAAAGAAAAAAAACAACTTTATTATACATTGATATGTTATTCTAATAACCTACTCAGTCGGCCTTGCATAAAAGTCAGAATTAGCCATCTCTGAAGATCTTCTATTCTTCTGCTATTTTGGGCAAGTTTCTCTTTTCTTTGATCTTCCTTCTTGGGACTTCCTGGGACTTCCTTCTTGGGACTTCTTCATCTTTGTTGTCCTTATTAACAAACATAAGACTCGAGATATTTTTAAGATGTCTTTATTTTAAAAAATCCCTTTTATTGTTTTGTTATGTTTTTTATTTGTTTCTTAAAGAAAAAAAAACTTTATCATTCATTGATTGGTTGGTTACTCTAATAATCTTCTCAGTCTTGTGTTGAATTAAATATCAAATGAGGAATATTTAATTAAGAAAAAATGTATCACCTGATTACATTGAAAATAGTACAAAGAGTTGTATAGTCCTAACTATAGCATAGGGCATCCCATCAAACCGGGTCTTTTAGTAGGACTTGACTGTAATATAATTATTTGAAACCATATAATTATTAATATTAGATAGGAATAATATCAATTGTGTGCAAGTTATTTGTATTAGATAGGAATACTTGATATTCTATAACTGTGTGCAAAAATCTCTTAAGAAGCAACTACACATAAAATGTAAATATGACCGTACAGTGAATGCAATTCCCTAACCTCTAGGTTTAAGATAAACCTATAAAAATATTGGAAATCAGCAAAACTTTGCAAAATCCCTTTTATTGCTTTGTTACAATTTTTTTTGTTTCATAAAGCAAAAAACATTGATTTTTTAAGTTTTAAGTTTTTTCCATGATTCAGAATTACCATTATTCTTAATTTCTACTCTACTGTAATGTATCATTGGGACTTGTTCATCCTTGTATCTATTGCTGTTCTTATTAACAAACACAAGATTTGGAATATTTTAAAATGTCTTTATTCAGCCCAAGTTAACCAACCCGTAAAGTGAGAATTAGCCATCTCTGAAAATCTTCTATTCCTCAATTATTCTGCTATTTTGGACAAGTTTCTCTTTTCTTTGATCTTCCTTCTTGGGACTTCTTCATCTTTGTTGTCCTTATTAACAAACATAAGACTCGAGATATTTTTAAGATGTCTTTATTCAGCCTAAATAGTTACTCAATTGGCCTTGCATAGAAATAAATACCAAATGAGGAACATTTAATTAAGAAAAATTATATCATCTGATTACATTGAAAATAGTACAAAGAGTTTATAGTCCTAACTAGCATAGGGCATCCCATAAGGGTGTAATGGTGTCATATATTACCTAAATAATGACAATGGAATCATCTGTTTTTCTTATAAATATCTCGGAAGAGAGAAATGAGATCTCACTAGACTTGTTAATTTAACTTAGCAATTGTTAAATACACTGTTCTTTGCTTAGTAAACCTTTTTCTCTATCCCTAATACTTGTATTTCTTCCTATTATTTCTCTATTAACTCTGATACTCGAGTTCCAGCAACCTAGTCTTGAAGATCCATTATTACTGAAAAGTGAGTTCAATCCTTGCGACCTTGTGTCACATTCTAACCATGCAAACAGGTTTGGTAAATACTAACCTCCTAAATTGTACTAAGGATAGTGCAAAACTCCAATTTGGTTACCTGAACTCAGTGGCAGAAAAAAGGGGGTTCAGACAAGGGAAGCTGCCTTGGGGGGGGGGGGGCAACTTCAGGGGGCACAAAATCACCCTATAAAAATATGATGTGGGATTCTTATAATACATTAGAAGGCTCAAGGTAACCTTCCAACGTAGGTAATACATGTACATAAAATAATCCAGACAAAGGTGTAAAACATAACAAATACAGACTTTATTGTCTGAGCACATGTACGAAGAACAAATACATGAAACACATAAATACAATAAAGAGATAGGATGAAGGTCCTTAAGAAATGAGAAGAGTTCTGAAGTAGTCACTTAGTGATAGTTGGGGGGGGGACAATTCCACCACTTAAGGACAGAGACACCAAACGTCTAGCACAGGTTTACTGTGTGCTGGACTGTTTAAATACAACAGCCACCTATGGGTAAAAACCTATCGGCAAGGGAAGATAACCTTTTTGGACCAAGGGCAGACAATCACTTCAGCCCTAACTTTGCATTGCTATAACATTGAAATATATGGCCTAACTTTTGCCACTATACTCCTGAACTATGAAGGGATAGAATTTAAAAGTTAGTGGGTAGGTGAAGCTTTGAAAAATCTGGATCAGTATTTATTGGTCACTGATGGTGCCAGGCCAAACTCTTGCTCTCCTGCCACTGTGGGATCATGACATTCGTATGTCACTGCCTCTACCGAAGAAGGCAGAAAAAAAAAGATGAGGATATTAGTGTTTAATAGAAAAAATGTGAAAATAGACTAAAACCGAATAAAATAAAATAAAACCTATAAAAAATAAATTAAATAAAAAATAAAGTAAAACTCCCAGGAAGAGCTAAGAAAATCATGCGTAACAAAAGTTTGCACTTCCTGGCACCAAATAGAAAGATCTTTCTTTTCAGACCAAGACGTTGCTGGTTCTGGAAGAATTATTCTCCTTCCAAAGATAGTTGTGACCGAGAAAAAAAAAAGTCAACCCTGGAAGTATCCAGGCCCTATCCATATTGTGAATTAAGTTTATTTCAGCTTACAACCAACCAGAGATTAATTTGGGCTTAAAACTAATAAACAGGAACACACAACACTGAAGAACCAACCAACAACTACCACCATCCCTAATTACTTTGACCCCCAAAAAGATAAAGAAAAAATTTTATTATACATTGATTGGTTGGTCTTGTTGGAGGTGTGGTGTAATAGTTAGAGTCGTAGGAAATGGACTCATCGACCTGAGTTCAAATCCTGGACATAGCTACAGTTTTCATATAGTACTAATACCCTTGGGAAAGGTATGAATCCAACTACTCTCCCTCCAACAATGGGTAAATAGTAGGACAGACTGGGCTCTTTAAACTTGGTTAGGCAAACAGTCTAAGAGAAGGAAAACTCTGAATTCAAACCTGTTAGACTCCACTTGGGGTGGTCACTACTAGAATCGGCTCAGTCCTAATTAGTGATCTATTTCACTAATTTAATTTAATTTAATAATTTAGAAATAAATACCACATGGGGAACATTTAATTAAGAAAAGACGTTGGACTTTAAAAGTAAAAATTGCATCACCTGATTATACTAAAGATAGTATATGAGTTGTATACTCTTAACTAATGAGTTGTATATTCCTAACTACCACCTGAATTTTACTAAGAATAGCACAAGACTCCAGAAGAGTTCCCATGGCATAGAGGTTGGCTACTTGGTTGGTTGGATTTTATGCCATGTCAACTCTTGTTGGGTTATTTTATGCCAAACACATTTTGTTTGATTCATTCTTCAAATTATTTTTTTAAAATCCCATTTTTCTTAAACACATTTTATAAAAAAATGTTCTATTTAACCTATAGATGGGACCTTAACTGGTACTACCACTCTGTTGCTATAGTCGTTAACTCGCTGAACCGTTACATCATAATAAGGGAGTTCAAACTCCAGTCTTGCTATTATATTCACTTTCAGACTAATATGCTTGGAAAAGGTATGAACACTCTCATCTCACCAGCTATGGTTTAAATATTATCACCACTGTTCTTCTACAAGGATGGCTTTGGTATTAATAACCCACAGAGGTTGATATGCCATTAAACAAAGAAGGCAAACCAAAGAAGACTCCAGTTTAGTTACCTGTTCCTGAAGAAGACAGAAATATTATGAACCAAAAAACAAAACAAAATGCAGACAAAAATCTTTATAATCATGTTTATTTAAATTTTTTTTATATAGCAGTAAATAAACAAATAACAGATAAGACACAAAACATTTTTATCTAATAACTGAACTTACTGGCTTCATAAAATCTACCTTAAACAAACTAAATTAGATTATATAAAGTTAATGGTATACTTTTTTTAAACCATGCAGTGGAGAATATTATGGAATTCATTCTCCAGACAACACTTCTCAGGTTTTAAATTCAGAGTTGTCAAGTATATATTATATATATATATATATATATAATACTCTGTATTTCATTATACACACATACAGACATGCATATTTATGACATAAGAATCATATATATATATATATATATATATATATATATATATATGATTCTTATGTCATGAATATTCATGTGTCTGTATGTGTGTATAATGAAATACAGAGTATTGCATCTTTTCCAGAACTTGGGGTGATCATGGCATTCCACTGCTTTCTTTATCAGTAAACTACATATTAACATGACTGTTCTTGGGATTGGTTTCTTATTCTGTGCTCCGTAGTTTTTCTTCTCCTAGACTGATTGCCTACCAAGACTAAAGGGCCCAATTAACTCTTGTAATTTACCCCTATATTACATAGGAACCCTTGTTTATCATACAACAGAACCCTTTTTCAAGGGGACCATACAGCAGTGGTTATTCAGGAGGATCATACAGAAGTCCTTTTTCAGGAAGAGCAGAATCCTTTTTTGAAAGATTCTAACATTTTACAGTCATCTCTGTTATATCAGAGTTTGCATCAGGGCATCTCTTGTGGTGTAATAGTTAGCAAACTAGATTTGTAGACCATTGTTAGTGAGTTCGATTCTCATTGGATGCCCCATATTTCTGGCCTTGTGCCACATCTAAGCTAAACTTAGTAAACAACTATATCAGGGTTCGTTCCTTGTGGGTTTTTTTTTAAGATTTGATACACAAGGAAATTGAGTTATGTGCTGAATGAATTAAACTTGTAAGTCAATGTATCATTGTAGTTGGTTGGCTGGTTGGTTGGATTTTACAGCATGCCAACCTATTGGGTTATTTTATGCAGAAGATTTATTTGTTTTATTAATTCAATTTTTTTTTCATTTTTCAATTCCTTTTTCTAGAGGAGCATACTCCCCCTGAAAAAGAACTGCTGTATGGTCCACCTGAAAAAGGATTGCTGAATAGTCCTCTAGGAAATGGACTCTACTGTATGGTCTTCCTTAAAAAGTGATCACCTAAAAATAAAACTTTGCTGTATCGTCCTTCTGAAAAGGGACTGCTGTATGATCTTCTTGTTAAAAGAACTCTGAAAAAGGTCTGCTGTATAGTCCTCATTATTACCACTGTTAGAATCAGCTAGAATACTTAGAAAAGTCCTGGAGACTTGCTGTCACTTAGACTTAAGTGAAAAACCATTAGTTAAAATTAGTGTGAAAAACATGCAAGGAGTAAAATAATATATATATATATATATATATATATATATTATATATAATATATATATATGTATTATAACTAGGTTTGAAAATTGCATAAGTAAGAAACAGTCAGTTACCAAGCACCATTGACTTAATGTCTTCACTACCCTTGCATATACATGTTCTATCAATGATATGGAACACTTTTTACTCATAAATATAGCAAACTATAGTATCAATATTAATTGTATATATATATATATATATATATATATATATATATATATATATATATATATATATATATAGAGAGAGAGAGAGAGAGAGAGATAGATAGATATACAGACACAGAATATGGTTAATCAAAGCCTGAAGAAGATATCAGAAGATCTGAAACATATGTTGCTAATATAAAATTTAAAAAATCTTTTAAAAGACATAATCCATTTTACGGACCTTCCTTTTTATAAAATATTTAATTTTCTCCGTTGAACCCATAACAACACTTTACACACACACACACACACATATATAATATATATATATATATATATATATATAAAGATATAGATAGATAGATAGATAGATAGATAGATAAATATATAATATTACTATTATGAATGCTATTAGTGATTAATTATCTATATTTTTCCTAATCTTATAGAAGGTGTTTGCCTCAGGATTTGTCTATATGTTTCCTGAAGAAGAAGAAAATGTGAATATTTGCAATATAAAACCAGGTAAAGATGACCATATTTGTAAATGTCTTTATCAAAAAAAAAAAAAAAAAAGAAGGAAAATAGAATATAGTCAAATAAAGATAAAGACCATGTTTAGAAAATTAAAGAAAGAAAAATTGCCAAACTGTTATTTGATTTGCTTTCCTACAAATAACTCAGCACTCAGCAGTGAAATGTTGTTATCTAAGACTAAAGATTTGAATGGAAGTTAAATAAATTCCATTGGACAAGATATAAATTGAGTTAAGGCATCAGATAGAATTTTTTCTCTGAAAATAGATGCAGTAGTATTGATGCTGAATTAATAGCAAACTGAATGTTCCATCGTTTATTGCTTTGCCTGTCCATATTACACTGGAAAATGTTAGATTTGTTATTCATTTGTGCCTCTCTCCCTCTCTCCATCTTATTTCATTTCCCATAATGCCTCTTTCAACATGGCAAAACATTTGTTCCCCTCTCTTTATTTTATTCAATTTCCCATCATGCCTCCTTCAACATGGCAAAGCATTTGTTAATTTGCACATGATTATTTTCTTTCTTTTTTAGAGGAGAATAAAACATCTCAATTCATATCTCATTTTGAAATCATTGAAAAAAAATGTTTGTTTGCCTGTGTGAATATACATAAGGACATAGCTTAATAGTAGAGCAATGGACTGAAGGCTAGCATTTGTACAATATATCATATGAGAGCTTCTCCAAAAGTAATGTCTTCTATTTCTTCTATAGAAACTGCAATAACTACAGAGAGCACAATAACCCCACTGAATAGAGCAGATTTTCAGCTACTAAACACTATTTTCCCACCATTGGCTATACAAAGAAAACTATTATGTTTTTCACATAGTCACTATCATTGACTAAGGAAGAAGCACAATAATACCACTGAAAAGAGCAAGTTTTCAGCTACAAAACATTATTTTTCCACATAACTACAATTTGCTATATAGGGGACACAAAACAATACTCAATAGAGCAAGTTTTCAGCTAGAAAACACTATTTTCTTGCATAGTCATCACTATCATAAGATATGTCAGCCCTAATTTACCTAAAGTTGGGAGAAACAATTGGATTCATGCCTTTCACAGGGGCATTAGCACAAATTGAAACACAAACAGCCTTATCCAGGATTTGAACTCAGATCCTCAATTCCATATTTGAGAATGATAAATATCACACTATTCACACTCTACTACTCAATATTGATAAGTTGTACTCTGACCGGGAGTGGTAGTACCTGTCAGGGTCCCATCTATGGGTTAAATAGAAAAATGTGTTTATAAAAAAATAAAAAAATTGAGTATCCATTAAGAATTAATTTATTTCAAAACTTTATCGCATTAAATAACCCACCAAGGTTGATATGCCATAAAACAATCCAAACCAAACTAATCAATAGTGATAAGTTATAAGTCTAACTGGTATTATCCGGCTTTAAAGTTAAATTTCAATCTGACCTATTTGAGTGCTTCTATTGTGACTTATTCTATGCTATCACAGGTTATAGTGACCCCTTGATACAAATTCCCTATTGTAAAAAATATATCTAAGGTAGGTGAGTTGTCTCCCTTGTTCAGCGTGCCTCTCTTCAAACCAACCAATCACAGGCTTGCAAACTTTAGCATCAAAATTGAAGATAAGATATCTTCCTCTTTGGCATCTCCAGAAGTTGGATGAGAAAAATGGCTGTCCCTATATTCAGCAGAGAGTGGCAGAGGGTCGTAGTAGGTATGATAACTTACCAGCTTGACAAGGACTCAGTTAAGTGGAATTGTATTGTTATATTTATATAATTAACATTCCCACAGACAATACCTTCGTTTGCAATCCACAAGTATTTCAAGTGTCTCAGTAGGTAGAGCGTTCAGTTAGAAACCACAAGGTTCCTAGTTCGATACCGGCCCTCGTCAACTCAGTATATGAGTAGCACAGGGATCTGTGCGGTAAAGTAAGGAGCTGATGTTAGGTGTGGTGCTCCACCTCAACACAAAAACAATCTCCTTTGTCTAGCGCTATTGAAAAGGGGATAGACTCCCTCGCTGATTGGCTGATACTGACTTTAGGCCACCCCTTTACTTACTTTTTTACATGTTGTTAGAAATTCCATGATGTGTTCATATGTTTTCTGTTTTTAACTCCTGTCTGTTCAACATTGGTGGTGTGAATCAGTACACTATATTTGGTTTGGTTTGGTTTGGTTTGTTATGTTTTACAGCATATCAACCTCAGTGGGTCATTTAATGCCGACGTACTCTATAAGGCTTCAACTTAAAAACTTCTTCAGCCTTAGAAAGAAAGCCTAATCCAGGAGGGATTAAATGTCTAGTCACCAAATAAAGTAGGTTTTCAGCTACAAAACACCATTTTTTTCACATAGTCATTATCATTGGTAATACAAGGAGCATAAGAACACCATTGAATAGAGCAAGTTTTCAGCTACAAAACCCTATTTTTCCACATAGTTTCTACCATTGGCTAAGCATTTTCACCAATGATAAACAATAGCCTGCATGCTGAGCTTGTCAAAATCCGCACCAATGGAGGCGACCCACTTTTTCACAGCAGTAATGAGGTTATCATTGTCAAGATAATGTTATCCACATCATCCATCTTTCATTAGTTCTACTTGAATAGATGAAGTGATTAAGTCTCTCTTCATATCAACGTTTGACAGCTTTATTGAATATTGCCTGTCACGTCAGTAATCACTACTTAACAGTGTAGACATTATCCCCCTTATATTGTAGAAGTGATACAATACTCACTGTTGCAGTGGGATTCCAACTACCATCAAGTTGGCAGACAAGGAAGCAAGCTATAACTCAATACAGTCCCTGCCTTGCTGGGACCATAATGCAAATGATGGATATTTATCTAGCACCATATCCACACTGAGACCAGCAGCCAATCAAGACTCAAAGAATGAAATCACCCAGATGCAAATATGGAATATTCTGGAGTGCTATAAACAAATAAATTGCTTTATTTACAAATCCTCAATTGTTGCTCAATTTAACAATGCACTAACTTACTCAATTTAATAAACACTTTACCCACCCCCTAACTGTGCTCACATCCACTACTTAGTCTCTAAAAATGCTCAGTTAGCATCAATGTATATTTACAAGTGCAATTTTTTTCTGCATAAAGGAATTCAATAATGCATCTCTACTTTCTATGCACTTCATATTACTGTTAACCCTTTTGGTTAGGACTTTAGAATACACTGAGTGCACCAGAAGAGTAAGACACTCCCAATGTGGCCAACTGCTGGCTGTGATCGGTGACCTGTGAACCTTAATGATGGAGCTGGCCATGATATGAAACACTCCATTTTGGCCCTTACTTAGGCTAAACAGTTGGTCAGAAAGGCCCTCTCTCATTGATTGGCTGGTTGTGTCAAGCTCTAGCACCTATATGATTGTCCCATTTGCCCTTATGGCAACCTCCAACCCTTTTTATCATATATGTCCTAGTATGCCCTTGGTATGACGTTAAACTCTATCTGATGGTGAAGTTCCAATTCTGGAGCACTAGGGAATGTGCAGAACCCCTCCATCACCATTACTCCCAGGTTCCCTCTGACCCAGAGAAGTAGTTAGAGTCTATGGGTTGAATATCTAAAAAAAAAGAGTTTTAAAAGAATGAATAAAAAAACGTCTTCGACATAAAATAACCCAATGGGTTTATATTCCGTAAAGCACAACCAACCAACCAACCATATTACAGCTCCGCTTTGTAAGAGAAAAAGGGGAAAATATGTCTAATGAACATGTGATCCAGCAGGGTCAAATGCCTAGTTTGCACCTCCCAACAGATGTCTATGCATACATACACACACATATATATTCTTTACTATGGGCACCTCACGTGCTATAATGGTTAGCAAGCTAGATTAGCAGACCATTGGTAGTGAGTTCCAACTTGGCACACCATATTTCTGGCCTTGTGCCACATCTAAGCTAAGCTTAGTAAATAACTATATTCTGTACCATAGGATGTGTGGCAAGAGAGAATCACAGGAATTTTAAGCCAAGTTTAACTGGTTAGAATACAGAATTTCCCTTCTCTTAGACCACTCATGGTGTAATGGTTATCACCATAAGAAATGGACACAGTGATCAGAGTTAAAATCCTGGATGTAGCTGTTTGCATTTCACATCGTGCTAATACCCTTGGGAAAGGTATGCATCCACCTATTCTCCCTTCAGCTAGGGGTAAATAGTAGGTCAGGCTGAGCTCTTTAACCTCGGTTAGGCCACCAGTCTAAGACAAGGGAAACTCTTAATTCAAACTCGTTAAAATTCCATTAAAAAATTTACCTTGTATTGCATCATGCTTGTGGTGGAGGGGTCGGGTAATATATATATATATATATATATATATATGGTATAACTGCACTGATGAGAGGTGATACCTCGAAACATGTGTCTGTAGTTTACTCTATTACATATATATATATATATATATATATATATATATATGGAAGTACATGGTGTAATGGTTAGAGTCATAGGAAATAGACTCGTTGATGTGAGTTCAAATCCTGGGCAGGGTTGTTTGCATTTCACATAGCTAATACCCTTGGAAAAGGTATGCATCTATCTACTCTCCCTCCAGCTATGGGTAAATAGTAAGACAGACTGGGCTTTTTAACCAGTCTAGGAGAAGCAAAACTCTGAATTCAAACCTGTTAAACTCTGCTTGAGAAATTGACCTTGTGTCACATCATGCTTGTGCAGAGGGGTTGGTGAATATATATATACAAGGTGTGTCAAAAAAGTATCAAGATTTTTTGCACTTTTTGACACACCTTATATTCTGAAAAAATATCCTTCCATTCATTCTTCATTTCTATCTTGGTAAATACAGCTTTAAACTTGGTACTTTTTTGACACACCTTGTATTCTGAAAAAAATTAATGAATAGAATTTTTTTTTCAGAATACAAGGTGTGTCAAAAAGTACAAAAAAATCTTGATACTTTTTTGATACACCTTGTATATATTCTCTACCATGGAATGAGTGGCAAGAGAGAGTCATAGGAGTCCATGCTGTCAGCACTTGATGATTATGATGATGATGATATATTCTCTACCATTGAAAAAAATGTCACGGTTGAATTTTTAGAAAATGCTTATTAAAGAATATGAAAGTTGTATTGAACAGGCTCATCATTACATAAAAAAAATTGTAACTATAGAATAATGTTGTTTTCTTTTTCTTTTATTTTGATTCTTAATTTTTTTTTTTTTTCTAGCTCATCAATGTTTTGCAGTATTGAAGTATTTCTTAGAAACAGAATTCAGTGATTCTTGGTTTTGGCTTGAGGCATTTTCAAAATAGCATTCTTTCTCTGCAGTTCTATTTATATGTGCGACAGTTTGTTGCTATGGATGGAAATATTCTCATACATGTCTTGACCAGGAGACATTTGAATGAAGTGACTTTTGCCTCTGTTATTAGATTTAGAATTGCTCCTCTTTGGTTGAAACTTGACATCCTTACCCTGGGGCTAGAACCATGTATACCCCAAGTGTAATGGTTATCATCATAGGAGTTGGAATCAATGACCCAAGTTCAAATCTTGGATGAGGCTGTTTGCATTTCACTTCATGCTAATGCCCCTTGGGAAAAGCACAAATCAATCTCTTCACCCCACAGCTAGAAGAAGTTTGAACTCCACTTTTGGACTTAATAACCTTGGGAAATAACCTGGCTGGTTTAGCTCAGTCGGTAGAGCACACACCTAGGAAGTGCAAGGTTCCAGCTTTGATACTGGTCCCTGCCAACTCAGAGCATGAGTAGCACAGATTGGGTAATCTGATCTGTGCAGTAAAGTGAGGAGCACTTTAGGAGAAGGAAAACTCTGAATTCAATCCTGTTAAACTCCACTTGAAAAATTGACACTGTCTCATACTACTCATGTAGAGGGGTTGGTAAATATAAATATTGTTTGCTATTTCTCTGAATGTTTGAGATGAGGCTTGATGATTAGCATTATCTAAATTATTTGGACTATTGTCCTCATCTTCATTGTTATCTATACAACGTTTCGGATGATGTGCCCTCCGGCCTTCTTGTCAGACTCGGGAACCTTCTCGGACTCAGGAACCTTCTTTTCAGACGCAGGAACCTTCTTTTCGGACTCAAGAACCTTCTTTTCGAACTTGGGAACCTTGTTGTCATAATCGGGAACCTTCTTGTAATTGGGAGCCATCACGGAACTTTGAAGAAGAAGGTTCCCGAGTTCAAAAAGAAGGTTCCCAAGTTCGACAAGAAATACCTGAAGAAGGCCGGAGGTCACATTGGCCAATACATTGTACAGATAACAATGAAGATGAGGACAATAGTCTGAATAATGCAGATAATACTAATATATTGTTTGCTTTTCTTTCTTGACCTGGGGGAGTCCATGTGATGTAGTGGCTAATGTGTTGCACATTCAAATCTGTTACTCTGTTTAAAAGTTGACCTTGTGTCACATCCTACTCATGTGGAGCGATTGGATAAATATACACTGAACGCAGAGCATCTACAAGATTTATTTGTTTTCAAGGAAATTATAAGTTTTTGGTGTCTAATAATTGAGATGTCTATGGAACTGTGAATGCAATACAATTTGATTAAAAGGTGTATTACCTTTGTGTGTGTGTATTAGAATGTATCAAGTAGAAATTGTTTGAGCACAGGTTTATAGCGGAAGTCTAAAGATACCTCTACAGTAAATGATATGAATGCTCAATAAAATCAAAATTTATGATTACATAATAAACGATATTGATTTTTGTACATTAGGTAATATAAGTAATCTTATACCTATGTGTGTGGTGTCTCTGTCAGTTTGTCTGTCAATCTGTTCAGAATGCAATTGAAAACAATATATATATATATATATATATATATATATATATGTGTGTGTGTGTGTGTGTGTGTGTGTGTGTGTGTTTTTGTCATATATATATATGGTAAAATCTTTTACCAAGATCAAACAAAACTTTTATTGGGTAGAATTTTATGACAAATCCAGTGGTGGTATTTATATTTACTCCTTTACAAAATTAATTTGGGGGTCACTAGGGATAAAATTACCGGTTGTGGAATGAGAAAATAGGAGAAAAAAATAGGCTAAGGGAAATAACTCCAATAAATTTGCAAATTTAATGAATTTCCATATTAAACATTCTTTCCATTTGCATTGATCATAACACTGTTGATATTATATACCCAAAAGTTTGGCAGCTATTCCTTTTAAAAATTAATTAGAATTAATTAAATCGATTATTCAAGGTCAAATTTTTGTCTAAGTTGAAAAGTAGTAACATAATGAGAATCAGTATAAAAAAAAGCAAAATAATATTACACATGTAATTTATTTTTAATACATTTAAAACGATTTTTTCTGTCAATTTCGATTAAGATGGCAGCCAAAATTCGTGTTTACAAAATAAATTCGCAATTGAAAAGAAATTTACCAAAAATTAGGGAATTAACCGATTTTAATTAAAATTTCAGTTAACTTTAAACACGTATCTTTGAGGCATAACACTCGTTCAACGTTAACTGACCTGAAAAAATTAAAAGTTTGTGAATAAAATAACTGGTGAATTATATCATTTATTCATTAATATATCAACACTGAAAATTTCATTAAATTTGGTTACTTCCTTGATTTTTAGTATTTTTTTCTTTCGGCAGAGTGACATATGATGGTGGAATTTATGTCCGTTAAGTAGGATTTAACCAATAAATTTTTATATTGAGTCCTATTTTATTCGTTGCTGTATCCAGAATAGAAACCAGTCTCTTGGCTGGGGCTGTAGAATACCCCAACTGCACCTCTGCAGAGAGTAAGACCATCCCCTGCCACTCAATGGGGCAACCTTTGGCAGTCGGTGACAACCCATAATGCCTGAGGACAGGATTATGGTTGCTGAGTTGTCTGTGACTCAGGTACTAATTAGTCCTATGACATGAAACACTCCACTCTGGCCCTTACTTGGGTTAGATGGTGGGTGTAGAGAGGCCTCAACTGATCAACCAGCTGGTCATGTCAAGCCCTAGCACTTATATGATTGTCCTGCACGTATTCTTTAAATATGGCAAACAAACACCCACCCCTTTTCATTATGTAGCTGCTAGAAGGCAGTGTTTGAGGGTCAATAACCGGTATTTATTAATATACATGAATTTAATGAAAATCATTTCTTAAATAAATCACATATATATATATATATATATATAGGAGATTAAGGTAATTTACTTTAGAAGCATTGTTGAGTAAAGTATATTATTATATGTATTTTTTGCTTGAAGGCAGTTACAATGCGTATATCGTATAAAATTCGATAATTAATGAAAATAATCATGACAAGCGAACTCTGCAAATATTGCCCCCTACGTAGAACATCGTACAGCAGCTGTTTCAACTTTATTAAGTCTCATCAGAGATGTATAC
Source organism: Doryteuthis pealeii (assembly GCA_023376005.1). Lineage (NCBI taxonomy): Eukaryota > Metazoa > Mollusca > Cephalopoda > Myopsida > Loliginidae > Doryteuthis > Doryteuthis pealeii. The sequence continues at coordinate 1,110,393 of CM042154.1, forward strand.
TTATGATTTCCCTCCGACAGAAATCAAAACTGGGAACTCAGCACGCAGAGTCAGAGACTTTACCACTGGGCCACTGATACGCAGCAAACGATATATATGCAAAATTAGCTTGTCAAGGGTAAATACATCACTATTACTACTACTATACAAAGCAGAGAGTGGACGTTCAATTTCTGTCGGAGGGAAATCCTAAGTATACATCGCTGATGAGACTTAATAAAGTTGAAACAGCTGCTGTACGATGTTCTACTTAGGGGGCAATATTTGCCGAATTTACTTGTCATGATTATTTTCATTAATTATCGAATTTTATATGATATACGCATTGTAACTGCCTTCAAGCAAAACAGGTTAGCTCAGTCGGTAGAGCAATCGGCTAGGAACCACAAGTTTCCTAGTTCGATACCGGTCCTCGCCAACTCAGTGTATGAGTAGCACAGGGATCTGTGCGGTAAAGTAAGGAGCTGATTGTAGGTGCAGCGCTCCACCTCAGATGCTAAAATAATCTCCTTGGTCTAGCGCTATTGAAAAGGGGATAGACTCCCTTGCTGACTGGCCGATATCGACTTTAGGCCGCCCCGTCGACTTTACTTTACTTACTATATATATATAAATGGAAATGGACTCGTCAACTCGAGTTCAAATCCTGGATGAGGCTGTTTGCATTTCACATAGCACTAATACCCTTGGTAAAGGTATACAGAGAACCTGTACGGAGCGTTGGCTGATATAAACATGTGGCGATGAAGAGTCATGTTGGCTCTATGCTGTTGACATGACTTGATAGATAAATTGATAATTCAATATTGAATACTACTGTCTATACAATTGACTAGAGGATACATATTTACTGAATCTCTTCAGCAAGGTCAATTTTTAAGTGATATACAGTTGGTTTGAAATTAGAGTTTTCCTTCTCCTAGATTGATTGCTTTACCAAAAGTCTGCCCATACCTATATGTGAGAAGAGAGGGATTCAAGTTGTTTTGTTGTTTTGTTTTACAGCATATTAACCCTTTTTGGGTCATTTAATGCCGAATCAAATCATTTTGATTTAGCTTGCTTACTGTACCTGCTGTTGCTTAAGTAGTCACCCATCTAAGTATTGAACAGGCTCATTGTTGCTTAACTTTGGTGATCTATCAGGAACCAGTGCTTTCAGCATGACTTGACCATAGGCAAGGGATTCATGCCTTTTCCAAGGGCATTAACCCAAAATAAAATGCAAACTGCCTTTTTCAGGTTTGGCACTCAACTTGTCGAGTCCATTTCCTGATGATGATCACCGTTCACAAATGACAAACGGAATAAGTAAGAATCCAAAGTGTTAATCACTAAACAGGAAATAGGATTAAATTCATCTCAATCTAATTGAATTCTGGGTCATTCTCCCAATCAAAACTTGTTATGGAAAATCAGATTTATTCAAACACAAATATTAATCAATACATATTTTAATTGGTTGGTTGGTTGGTTTTACAGCATGTTAACCCTTGCTGGGTTATTTAATGCTGAACTCAGGTTTTTACTTTTTTGCAAGTAACTATATGGTTTCAAGTAATTAAAATTTTCCAAACACATAGAAATACAAGTAAATAAAGCAAACAAGATATTAGGATTAATAACTAATTAATGAATAAACTACCATCATCAATAGTGAATGCCCCATCTCTAAACTCCTTTAAGGCAATGTTAGATAATCTGTGGAAAGATTATAAATATTCAGTGGAATTAAGATGAATGTTTATAAGGAACAGCTGGCAGGTTTCAGACCTAATATACTAGCTGGAAAGATATTATTATTATTATTATTATTATTATTATTATTATTATTATTATTATTATTATTATTATTATTATTATTATTATTATTATTATAAGTAACTATTCTTAATACAAATAATTCATAAACAATCATGTTTTCAAGTAACTATTTTTGATATAAATAATTTTTACACAATTATATTTCAAATAAATATTCTTAATACAAAAAATTTATACACAATTATATGTTTTCAAGTAATTATTCTTGATACAAATAATTTGTGCATAGTTATGTGGTTTCAAGTAACTATTCCCATTTAATTATAATATTCATTTTTTTCTACACAGATATATGATATTCAAGTATTATCTAATCATGTAATAATTTGTTATATGATATTAAGTATTCCTATCCAAAACTAATGATTTTCAATCTAATCTATTTGACTCATAGATGGGATGATAACAGATACTACCACTCTACATCAAAGTGGAACTGGGAGTAATGCCAATGAAGTGGTGATTTAATTACTTTTAGTTTTATATACCTCTCCAGGATAGCATTTGAGCAATTTTTGATTTATTCTAGATGATAAATTCGATGCTAAAACATTTGATTTTTATCAAACTTTCATCAGGATAATCTGAACAGTGATGAATATCTTTTTTTTTTAAAAAGAAGATATCTGTCACTATTTAGACAACACTTTTCCCATCCTAATGTCCTGATGAAGGTTTGATAAAAATTGAAACGTTTTAACGTCCACTTTACCATCAAGAATAAATTTATCTTTTTTGGAATTTTTGATTTTCTACATAAACATATATCTAACAAATGAATATCATGGCTTTTTTATTTCTTTTGTTTTTTTTTGTTGATTTGTCGGTAACTTTTAGAATACCTATATACTCTAAATCAGATCAAAGTGTCATACTTTGTCATTTCTACATCCAGATGTTCGACTGCTTTCTCAGCTCTCTAGCAAGATCCAGGTATTTTTCTATCTTTTTGTTTTCTTTTATTTTCAGCCTGTGTTCTGCTAGAATGGCAAGATCCATAGTTGATAAGTTTTTTGGGTTTTTTTTCATATTCATTAATACTTCTTGTTAATTAAAACTAGGTCTGGTCTTCTGGCCAAGAATTGGTGATCTGTTTATATCTCAAAGTCCAAGAGAATTTTTTGCATGTCATTTTCTAGGACATATTCCAGTTTGTGTGTATGGTAAAATTATATTATTATTATTATTATTATTATTATTATTTATTTTCACTCCATTAGAGTTTTTCACACTTGCCTTAGCTGGTGGTTCACTGGAGGCTGAGTGACAGCAAGTCTTCTCAGGTCTCCAGGACTCTTCTGAGTATTCTACTCGATCTTAACAGTGCTGTAGTTTGGATGGTCTCGATTCTTCCTTTGATTTCCAATTCACCAAAAGTATATTTCCAAAGCTTTGGGGACCATTCCAAGGGCACAAATTACAATTGGTACGACCTTCACCTTCATGTTCCAAAGTTTTCTCAGTTCTTTGGCAAGGTCAAAGTATTTGTCTATCTTTTCTCTTTCTTTTATTTTCACTCAGTGGTCGGCAGAGACTGCAAAATTCACGATATGACAGGTTCTCTTCTTATCAATCAATACTAGGACTGCTCTCCTGGCCCGGGATAAGGCGATCTGTCTGTACCTCGAAGTTCCAGAGAATTTTATGCATCTCATTCTCCAGGAGTGGTTCAGGCTTGTGCATATACCATTTAGTTGTATGGGGAAAATTGAATTTCTTGCACAATTCCCAGCGGATTACCTTTCCCATTGAGTCGTGCCTAGTCTTGTATTCTCTTTGTGCTAGTTTGCTGCATTCGCTTATTATATGATTAACTGTTTCGTCTCTGTCTCCACACAGTCTACCCTTGTATTTTTATTATTATTATTATTATTATTATTAGTAGTAGTAGTAGTAGTAGTATTATAGTAGACAATATAACTTAAAAAAGGAAACATTTTAGATGTTTGAAGGTCATAATAGAGGTGAAGAAAAATCTTATTAGTTACTTTCAAATTAGAAATCTCCAAAGAACTTGTGGAAATTAAAGCCAACCCATTCATTATTACTTAATTGTCGGAAATATTTGGGATTATCCGAGATCGATTTCTAGCCCGTGGTAATTTTTCCTGACAAGCTCTGACTCTCTTTTGGGACAACAACAATCCGCCCACCCAGCCACCCAGCCACTTCTGTGTTTCCTCTGATTGGAGAACTCAATTCAGGCAGATGATCTAAATCAATCAAAAATGCTTCCTGACCTCAATTAGTCAATTTCAAACCAATAAAAATCAGATTAAAAACAATGAAAGAATTAGTGTCCTGGCCGACAACATATTCAAATCAGGGTTATAGATTTGACAGGTACTAATCATGATTTTATAAGATCTTTATTAATATACAGACCTTATATATATATATATATATATATATATATATATATATATATATTATATATATTATATATATATTTCGCTCTCTCTCTCACTCTCTCTCTCTCTTTCTTTCATTCTGTCTGCCTGTCAGTTTCTCTCTCTCTATGTCTCTGTCTTTTTCTGTCTATCTGTCTGTCTGTCTGTCTCTCTCTCTCTCTCTATATATATATGAGGGATGGATCAAAAAGTCTGTAGCCTGATAAATAATCATTAGCTGAATTTGATTTGAAATTTTTGCTATATTGGGCTGTTGGAGCTAAGGAGGCTATTTAGCCAACTCTCTACCAACCAAGATCCAATATTTATATATATATATATATATATATATATATATATATATATATATATCCAATAATACACTGAATGAATGGAAGGAAATACAGAACTGATGAACTTAAGTTTTTTGCCGCATTGGGGTTGTTGGAGCTAGGGAGGCTAAATTGCCAATTCCTTACCCACCAAAATTCAATATTATATATATATATATATATATATATATATCCCGTAGAAGTCCTCAGTGAAGTGACTGCACCTACAAACCCAATGATACACTAACACTGAATAAAGGACAGGAAAGATAGAGTTGGTGACCTTTTTTTGCTGTATTGGGATTGTTGGTGCTAGGGAGAATATTTAGTTGAATCTCCACTCATCAAGGTCCAATATTAGCATTAGTATATCCAATGATACACTATCACATAATAAAGGTAGCACTGTTGTGGTCATGTGATCGAAATTTGAGCCTGATCGCACCATTTTCCTTGCTGTCATTATACTGTAAATATGGCCCTCCACTAGTGGTATGCACCAAGGAAGTGGCCCAATTTCTCTGGTCAGAAGGAGTGTCATGATGTGACCCAAGGTCAGAAAGTTTGGGACATCCAGCGAGGACCAAACTTGTTATTCATTAATAATGGATCTGTGAGACTAGCTTGCTAACCATAACACCATGCTGGGACACATTACATTTCTCAAGGGTATTAGTCTGAAAGTGAATGTCATAATGTGACTGGAATTCAAACTCACTATAATGTTGCAGTCTAGTACATTACCTACTATGCCATGGTGATTCCACATTGTTACAATCTTATGGTCCATCCTGTAGCCTTTAAGCAAGAGTGCTTGTCTAGTGGAATTGGATTCTTGGTAATTCTCTGATGGTTCTTCTGGTAAAGAGTCCTGAGTATTGTAAGTCCCTCCTCAATGAGTGCTAGTAGAACTATGGCCAGTATCAGTGTTTAAGTAGTGTATCAGCCACACAGTATGGCTTGTGATTGGTGAAGGAATAAACCCCATGACCATGGATAGTCTATAAATCCAAGTGGGGAATTGGAACACACCTTATATCAAATAATTCCAACACACCCCACCTCCATTATTATATAGGTTCATACAATTAATGATAATCCTTTGTAAACAATCGTTACTTCAAGTAACGAATAAAAATAATTTGTTATTTATATGCATTCAGGTAATCCTATTTAATATAAATAATTTATATGCCTTAATAATAAGTATTCCTGTCTAATACAAATAATTCATTTTAAATATTCCTATCTAATCTTATTATAATGGAGATTGTGTGTTTTTTGTCAGTAACCGAAACTACATTACTACTCAAGTCACAGTTCCCTTAATTATATACGTCACATTCTCCATGATTTATTTTTATTTAAACCTCAATTATTAATAAAATTCTTTCACATTATTGATACTGTTGGCCTTAGCTACATACTAATAACATGCAATTGTATTTATATGTACAACAAAATAGTGGTTTACAGTGTGAATGGGAAGGCTAATTTGCATATTGATATTAAAAAATTGATTTTAATAAATATGTACTTGCTATTATTTATTTCTAATTATTTGGTTTTATCTTAATGGTTATGATAAAAAAAATTTGGGATAAATCTTAAAAGAAATCCATTAACAAAAAGAAATAACTGTAATTTTATTCTTTACTTCCTATTTTAGGTAAATAGTTAAATTAGTAAAATTTAGTAATGAAAGACAGGAGTGATGGAAGAGTAAGTTTCAGTTGTTCTATTTTTTGCTTATACCCCCCTCTGTTTCAAATCTTTTTATCTGCATTCTTATTTAGTTTCATTAACCTTTCTAATTTAATATGATATTTTATTACATTAAAACTTAAATACTTGCACCTGGAGGAAGGTGCATATATTTGCTTGTATAAATAATTTCAACTGATCTTAAAATGTCAATTACACTGAGTTGACATTACAGTTAAAATGTTCAATATACCATTAAACAAAAAACCAAACAAAACCAAATAAAAATCAATCAACTGGAAAGGTTTCAAAAAACTGATACTGTTGTTTCCTTTATCATTTGTGAACGTGTTGTGAATATGTTGAATTCTTTTGTAACTGAGAATTTTTCAAAATATTAGAAAGTTTAGTTGATATTGTTGTTCTATTTATCCTACTCTGATAAATTATATTTAATCAGGTAACATATTAAATTGACCTGAACTGGTAGTAACTGTTAGGGTCCCATCTATGGGTTAAATAGAAAAAAATGTGTTTTAAAAAAATTGATTACCTATCAAGAATGGGTTAAACAAAAAGTCTTTGGCATAAAGTGAACCTGGGAGTAACAGGGATGAAGGGGTACTCCACATTCCCCAAAGCTACAGAACTGGAACTTCATCATTAGATGCTGTTTAACGTCATACCCAGGACACCCAACAAAGAGTTTGCATCAAAAGTCTACATTGAGTTCAATAAGAATTCACCAAAATGCCATGAAAACAAATTCACCAAAATGCTATGAAAACAAGGAAGAAGAAGAAAAAAAGGAAGGCAATGATGAAAAAAATCTCATCAAAGAACTTCTTCCTCGGCTTAAGAACTTTGATTGTCAACCATGGACTCACCATCAAAAATTGACAACAAAAAAAAGTCCAAGGTCACAGAGATTCTAATCTTTGATGACTTCTCATGTTGACAGTCAGAAAACAAGAAATCCTGAATTGAAATATTGCACTGTGGCAGTAACAATCTTTCTAGCTGAGAGAATTTTCAGGTGTAGTGAAGAGATCTCTGATTAATTGGCTGGTCATGTCAAGCCCTAGCACCTATAGGATTGTCCCAACTCTATTGTCCTTATGGCAAACCTCAACCCTTTTTATCATATATGTGCTAGAAAGCAGTGACTGAGGGTTTTAGTGTCCTGGGTATGATGTTAAACTCTATCTGATGGTGAAGTTTCAATTCTGGGGAATGTAGAATACCCTTTGATCACCATTACTCCCAGGTCCACCCTGGCCCAGAGTGGTAGTACCTATTAGGGTCCCAGCTATGGATCAAATAGAAAAAAAATGTTTGAAAAAAAATTAAGTTTAAAAAGAAAAGAATTGTGTACCCATCAAGAATGAATAAAACAAAACGTCTTTGGCATAAAATAACCTAACAAGGGTTGACATGCCGTAAAGTCCAACAAACCAACAAATCAACTTATACAGTCTACCTGATGCAGAGATAAAAAAAAATAAACTGAGGTTGAGAAACTTAGCAGTGCTTTCTCTCAAGACTTTAGTAGAGTAATTGTTGAGGAAATTGTCCAGTTTGCAGCCTTTACCAATCTTAGGTCATATCTCACTCGATCTCAACAGGCGGTTTTAGTACATGATGACAGGTTTGCTGATACCTTTTCAAGTGTTAATGTAACGCTTAGAACATATTTGAGGATGATGGTCACAAGTTGTTCAAGAGAAACGGTGTGCAGCAAATTGGCACTGATAAAGAATTATCTGAGAACTTTGATGACCTATGAAAGACTAAGTGGTCTGTGCCTAGTGGATCTTAAGTGCAAGATTATACAGTTTTGATGAGTTAGTTAAAGATTTTACAGATACTTAGAATAGAAACAAAGATTTTTTTTGTAGATACTAGCAAGAATATGCACCCTCTGCCGAACGTAAGCATTTAAGTTTTAATGTAATGAAATATTTTAAATTAAAAAGACTAACAAAACTCTGCAAATTTTTGGAATTGGAAGTTCAAATTTTGGGGAGTGTCTAACTTTAATATAATCCACACAAAATTTCAGAAAAATTAAAATGGGTGGAGCCTAGATGATTTGACATGGAATTACCCATGGGCTATTTTGAGGCAAACCTAACTCAGATTTTCATCATTAATAAATTAGATTTATTCTCTGTATTAATGATTATGACTATAAATTAAATACTCATTGATAAACTTATGAAATTCCTTAGCATATTGTGATGTAAGCAGTGACATAGTTTCAGTTACAGACAGACAGACACTGAGTATCCATTATATTAAGATTGTAGTATGATGCATCTTAAATTTGCTGGTGTTGGAGGTGTTTTAACCTTTAGAATTTAAAAAAAATTATAACTAAAACTGAACACTTTGAATTTTATAATTGTTTTCATACCAACCCTTCCACACAAGCAGGATGTGTCACATGTGTGTACATACTAATCAATTTTTGAACTAATAGGACCTGTAATATGATAATTTAAATATCACAACGTTTGATATGTTTACTTTAGAATTACATCATAGTTTGACACAAATTTCTAACACAGAATTAAAGAATATATATTTTTTTTTTCTTTTCAGGTATAGAAAAGAAATTGTTCTTTTCTTCTTGTTATTTTTTAAATTTTTTACTTGTCCCATTTACTGGTTATTCTATTTTCCTCGATGTTTAGCTCTGTTGAGCGAGGAACGAAACATGTTAGCTAGCAATTCATTTTTATTTTCCCTTTACCCCCCTTCTATTGTATAAAAAAAATCTTTTAGGCGGTCTGTTTAGAGCATTAATAAAATTCTGTACCCCCAAAAAATTGGTAAATATATATATATATATATATATTATATATATATATATATATATATATATTTCTTTAACCTTGGATAGATAACCAGTGTAAGACAAGGAAAACCCTGAATTCAAACCCATTAAACTCCACTTAAGAAATTAACCTTGTGTTGGATCCTGATCATGCAGAGAGATTGGTAAATATATATATATATATATATATATATGGGGGGTATGTATTATTGTATAGTATTGTTATTGTATAGACAGATTTTTGAGGGGAAGTAAATAGAAGGTTCTATATATTTTAGAATGGTGATAGTGTATGTATATATATATATATATATAATATATATATATTATATATATATATATATATATTCATATAATGGTTATAAGCAATATACTGGTGAAAAGCAAACTTGATATAATCTGATATTATGGTAAACAAAACAGATTTCTTTACTGTAGAATCCTGTTAATTAAATGAATAAAAGAAAAAAAAGAAAGTTTTTTGCATCTAAAAAGAATCAATATTTAATTAGCACTGATAACAATATGAGAGTCAAGTTAACAATTCCAACTGTTGCGACCATATTCCCTTCCTCTGAATTCCAACAATAAATGATGAATTCACTTTTGTTCAACTGACTGGAATCCTGGAAGGCATCAGAAACTGACAATAAAAGTTTTGGCAGAAATACACAAAGGGTATTTTTTAACCAATCAGAACATACTATTTATAAACCTAGTTTTTGACCCCTTTCGCAAAAGCTGATCCAGGTCCTTAATATAGCAGGTACTTTAAACCGCCTAAGGCTTGTATGCTAGACTTAGCAAAATTTAGTAAATAACAAGAAAAAGGAAGGAAAAGTTAAGCAGTAATGAGTCTGGTCAATAATTAGATGGGTGACAAAATGTACTTTAAGCACTAAACTGCATCAGATGGTGAGGCTCTACTTCTGGAGATCTGGAAAATATGGAGTACCCCTTCATTGCCATTACTGACCATAAAAAAAACTGACAATAAAAGTTTTGGCTTTTTCTCACTCTCGTTCTCTCCTCTTCTCTTCTTTACTCTCTCCTCTCTCTCTCTCTCTCTCTCTCTCTCTCTCTTTCTATATTTCTCTTTTTGTCTCTATTGTAATTGAACATTTACAAATTAATCAAATTTCAACATTAAATAACCTATAAGCAGTTTATAAGCTGTTAAATAAACCAAACCAAACTACTTTTCCCTTGACACCCCCTTGATGACTTTGAGGTAAATAAATAGTGAACTTTGAAACATCTCATCATACAGGTAAAAAAAATACCACGATTATTTGGTACAGTTGTGCGGCAAATTTGGCAGGCAAAGATTTAAAAGTTTTTTGCACAATTATATATGAAGTATTCCTATCCGATACAAATAATTCAAACACAGTTGTATAGTTTCAAGTATTCCTATATAATACAAATTATTTATACTAGCAGGACCTATGGATATACCACAGTATGATAATTTAAGATGACTTTAAATTCCAGTGCTGCTTTCTGACTGGTTCCTTCTCTTCATTTTCTGTCTTCTATTTAACTATTCTCTTCACATATTTATTATTTCCCAATCTGTAACACATCATTAGATTTACTAGCAAATATGTGCACGGTCTGGCTGCAAGTATTTAAGTTTTAATGTAATAAAATATTATATTAAATTAGAAAGGCTAATAAAACTAAATAAGAATGCTGACGAAATAACTTTAAATAGAGGGGCTATAATCGAAAAAGAGAAAACACCTGAAACTCTTCCATCACTCCTGTCTTTCATTGCTAAATTTTACTAATTTAACTATTTAGTTAAAATAGGAAGTAAAGAATAAAATTACAGTTATTTCTTCTTGTTAATGGATTTCTTTTAAGATTTATCCCTGAGATTTTTGCTCATATTCATTAAGATAAATCCAAACAATTAGAAATTAATAATACTAAGCACATATTTATTAAGATCAAATTTTTTATATCAATATGCAAATTAGCCTTCCCATTCACACTGTAAACCACTATTTTGTTGTATATATAGATACAAATCGTGACGTCAGTGGTGACGTAATTTTGGTTACAGACATACAGATACATAATCTCCATTATAATATGATAAATGAAAGACTGAATTATTTACAGTGTGCAAATTACTTGGTGAAATTGAGCTGCCACTCTACATTTGTAAACATCATTAAATTTGTAGTTTCCAAAATAATTTTTCAAATTATTTCAGCGTTTAAAACATAAAAAAAAGAAAGATCTCTAAAACATTATCAGGATTAGTTTCTTTTATTTTGGCACCTTGAATTTGGGTAAAAGTAAAAAAAGAAAAGCATATTTAATTATTTTGGTTGTTTATGAGTGATCGGCTTTGGAAATATTTGGTGCATTCGTTTGTTGCTTTATCAAATAAATCATCAATTGTAGCATTAATAGTAAATTTCTTCTTTGATATCAGATGAATTGATCTAAGCTCGATCGATCACTTTCATGAAGATATTTCCAAAGCTATTCTTATGATGAAATTCCAATTCTGTAGCTCTGGAGAGTGTGGAGTACCCCTTCATCATCATTACTTCCCAGGTCAACTCTGATTCTGTAAGATCATCTATGGGTTAAATAAAAGAAGGAGTTTAAAAAAATCAGATGATAGATCTAAGCTCGATCGATCACTTTCATGAAGACATTTCCAAAGCTGTTCTTAAACTGCATCTAATGGTAAAGTTCCAAGTGTGGAGTACCCTTCATCGCCATTACTCCCAGGTTCACTCTGACTCTGTTATGGTCCATCTATGATTTAAATAAAAAAATGAGTTTTAAAAAATGTGTTTTTAAAAAATTGTCTTTGAAAAAAAACATAATTGAATACCGTCAAGAAAGAATAAAACAAAATGTCTTTAGCATAAAATAACCCAACAAGGTTTGACATGCCATAAAATCTAACCAACCAACCAACCAACCAACCAACCAAAGCTGTTCTTTACTTACTCTGCCATTTTGAGGGAGAAGAAAAAAAATCTGAAATGATCTACTTGGATTAAATAGTTTCTCAGTACTGATTAATTGGAAGAAGGAATGTCTATTTGAGGCTCTGATTCACAGATATCACTGAGTTGCCATCTGTTATGATCAAAGTTTAGTTTAGTTGGTTGGTTGGTTGGTTGGTTGTATTGTTTTATATATACCCTTCTCCATATTCAGGTATATAAGAAAGAGAGAGAGAGAGAGAGAGAGAGAGAGAGAGAGAGAGAGACATTATATTAGAAGATGGTTCTATCTTACTTGATAACTCCTAACTGCTTCTGCTGATTCTATTTCTTCATCTAGGCTGCTTGTTGACTCTATCTCATTGGACGCTATTTTCTTTGGGCCTTTATATATTTGGGCTGGGCTTAATTGGTCACTGTCCTTATAATTTACAACACAACAACACCTTGTTTTTACTTGATCAAGTTTTATCTTATTCTAGCCCATATAGGTTCCATTCCGCCGTGAAGATGAGATGACCCCGGAGAGACAACAATCATGTCTGCTCTGCTTCAAAGTTAGGTCGAATCTAACTCTAAACTATTTTCACATGTCTGTCATGGTGCATTTTCAAAGGATCAAAAGGTTATAACTGTCACTGGTAATTTTTCATAGAGTCCCTAGATTCCAAATCAACGGACCCTAATTCAAATATTCCTAGCTACAGGTCTGTTCACAATTCATGACCTCTCATTTGTGAACAATGGTAATAAAGAGAGGACTCCATACTCAGAGTTACAGAAATGTGATCTCACCATCCAGAACAACATTTTTTTTTTGGTGGATGGGAGATCCTTACCTCACTGCAGAGGATGCAGTTAATATATTCTAGGTCCGACTGACAAGGTGCTATTTACATTTGAGCCACAGAATTTCACTGATTGAACTTCCTATCAATTATTGTTTATTGCTAAAATAATACATAAATTCAACTCAATCTCCTTTTATTTGTTTTAATGTTTGCCTTTTTTATTTCATAACTAGCAGCAGCTACCCGGCGTCACCTGGGTAGAGGGGGATTTTTTAAGTAAGTCCTGCAGATGCATGATTACTGAATCGTGAGTTCAATCCTTGTGGGGTGCCCCATTTAAATCCCTATGTAAAAAAAAAGACCTTGCATTGATCCAGCTACTCTGAAAAGAAATGTTAATGTTTACTATCTAAAATATTAAATGAAAAAAAAAAACCCATGCTGTTATCATTTAGATTTTATTTTTTAATTATCTTCACGAATATAAATCAAATCTCTATTATTTTGCTCAAAAACCAAGTCGTGGTGATATTTAATGTGTATATATATTTACTTTGTTGTTAATTGTTTTATTTTCAAAGTTTCCTCCGGACAAACATACATACACACAACTGCCCTTTATATATGTATATAAATTCATTTCAATATTAACATTTTATCATAGTTACACAGAAGACTCCTCTGCTACATAAAAATTATGCATAATTTACTAAATTTATTCTACCCTTGTAACCAATACACTTTATCACAGTTATTTACATCATAATCATCATTTTTTGCAAAATGAATAGAGCTCAAATGAATAGAATTCAAACCTGTTAAACTCCACTTAAGAAATTGACTTTGTGTCACATCCTGCTCGTGCAGAGGGGTTGGTAAATATATATATTCAAGGATGATGCATGCTGTCTTGAATAAATCTTAGAAGCAGCATACGACAAAAAAGCAGCTGTACAGCCACTTACCTCCCATCACACAAACCATCCAAATAAAATGAACAAGATGTACTGGGTATTGTTGGATAAGAAAGTATGAACTCATGGATACACCATTGTAGGCTGACCAGCAAAAACCAACACCAATCAGCTCTGTATGGATACTGGATGCCATGTGGAAGACCTGCCAGAAGCTATGACAGATAGGGACAGGTGGTGAGAGAGTCATGGAAATATGTGCTGTCAGCACAACATGATGATTATGATATACATAACTGTGATAAAGTGTATTGGTTATAAAGGGTTAGAATAAACAAGCATTGTTGACAGAGTAATGATTGCCAGAGAGGAAAAAATATCAGAAACATTCTGGAAAATGTGACAAGAAATAATGATTGCAGAAAAGAAAAAATGTCAGAAGCATTCTGGAAATGTTGACAAGCATAATGATTGCCCAAAGAAAAAAATCAGAAGCATTCTGGAAAATGTGACAGAATAATGATTGCCAGAAAAAAAAAATGTCAGAACATTCTGGAAATGTTGACAGAATACATGATTGCCAGAAAAGAAAAAATATCAGAAACATTCTGGGAAAATGTTGACAGAATGATGCCAGAAAAGAAAATATCAGAAGCATTCGGAAATCGTTGACAATATGATTGCCAGAAGAAAAAAAATGTCAGAAACATTCTGGAAAATGTTGACAGAAATATGATTGCCAAGAAAAGAAAAAATGTCAGAAGCATTCTGGAAAATGTTGACAGAATAATGATTGCCAGAAAGAAAAAATGTCAGAAACATTCTGGAAAATGTTGACAGAATAATGATTGCCAGAAAAGAAAATGTCAGAAGCATTTAGTATTAAGGGAAGCTTTTCAAATTTCATTTTTAATAATGTATTTGCCCAAAACTGCATATATTAAATAAAGCATAACTCTCTATTATGTGAGAGTGAGTCAATTGTAAAGTGAGGGGCAGAAATCAGTGGGATACATAATAGAACACGTCTAATCCTGCAACGTGCCACTGGTTGGCCTTCCCTACCCTACAGTCTGCACACTTTAGAACTTTTAGGTTTTATTATAGTAAGTTTAAATTTGATTCTATGCAGAACAAGACAGGAAATGATTTCTGATTGGATGAAAACCTCATAAACTGACTACAGATTAATATTTGGAATTTAGCTTACAGCAGGAAATGACTTGAGTGAAAAGAAAAGGGGAGATAATATGAGTAACAACAGTAATTTATTTATTTTTACAAAAATGATTTATTTTTTTTTTATTCATTTCAGCTTTTGTTTGTTGTGGTTGTTGTTGTATTTGCATTGGTGGAGGGGGGGTTGTTTTTTGCTGCATCTCTTTTTTTGGATTTTCTTTTTCTCCTTTTTTTTTCTCCAATTAAATGAATAAGAAATAAAATGAATACATAAAAGCAGAATTTTTCTTGAGATTCTTAAGAATAAAGGAGGGTAAAATTTGTAAAATAATCACTTTATATTATTATATATTTATATATATATATATATTATATTATTATATATATATATATATATATATTATTAATATATATATATATTATATTATTATATATATATATATATACTATATATAGTTATATATTATATATATACTTATATATTATTATATATGGGCCGGAGGTTAGCTCAGTTCACGGTACCTTTAGAGCGTTTGGCTAGATAACCACAAGGCTTCCTAGTTCCGATACCGGCCTCACCAACTAGCATATGAGTTAAGGGCACACAGGGATCTGTGCAGTAAGTAAGGAGTTGATGGTAGGTGTGCGGTCCACTCAGGACACCAAAACAACTCTCCTTGGTTAGCGTCGCTATCGAAAAGGGGATAGATTCCTCGATCTTCTCT